>JAFEMH010000453.1:0-347500 GCA_022495995.1 Adenophora triphylla var. japonica | reverse complement strand
TCAATATGTAATTCATACATGAATTTACCTTTTTAATTCAGTTTACCTATTAATTTGATTTTTTACTTAATTAATTTCAATGTCTTTCAATTTGTTACTGGCCAAAAAGAATGGGACGGACAAAAAAAAAGAAAAAGAAATGTGGCCAATAGACGAAGGGAGTATTTTACACTTTAGTAGCAAGTATTGTTAGATTAAGTTTGTTATAAGATGGCATCGTATGAATTTTTATCTGAAACTGATCCATGATTTGTCCAAATGACTCTGTTATTTGCGTTCTTTCACTATTTGAACATGGGAATTAGCTTTGATGTTGCTGTTTCTCAGCTTACTTTCCTTATGTTTCATCTTCATCTTTGTAATAAGCAAATAAATTAAAAAAAAAATTACTCTTTTGTTAATGCGTGAATAAGCAAATGCTTTTCTGGTTTCCTCATTTAAAATAGTCCATCTTGGAATATTTTTATGGTGTATCCTTATGCTTTATTAGAGAGATGGTTTTTCAATTAATGATTTTTGTACTCTGGAGAGCAGGATATACTGTTATCTTGTGACATAGGAATCATTAATTGAAAAGACAAATCTCTAGTAAAAGTTATTGGCTTGTTAGCCTGACAAAATATTTGGTTTTGTTTTGGAGTTCAGATCATATGCACGTGTGTGTGACTATCTGTATGCACATCCATATGTTTATAATTCGAAGGTGCATCTTTCTGGATAATATTGCTGCATTTTGGTTTGTGTCGCTCCTTCATAGATGGATCATTGTTTAGATGATGATTTTATGTTTCTTTGAAGTCTTAAAATCAGAAATCTGTAAACTATGTTAAAGGTGGACCATCTCCTAGAATAGGCTTTCTATTTCATATTTGGAAGCTCTATACTTTTGCATCATAAATCTTGTTATGGTTTTTACTCATCCATAATGAAGATAATAGAAGAAAATCTTGTTACAACTATTTCACTTTTCTTTTTTCCTATGGCATCTGGCAGGGGTTCTCCATTACACGTATTCAACCGCACAAATTGTATTTAGGAACTTCGCTTATGTCATATTTGAAATGGCTTTAAATAGATACTCTTTATGGTTTATTTGCTTTAGTTACAAACAAATAAGTAAGAAAATTGTGGATGAAAGAGTTTAGGAACATCTAGTTCTAGATCCCATTTTGGGGCGATAAACGGCATCGCGGACGGTGATTATGTCGCCTACGTTTGAGCGCCTGATATCAATCCTGGCACCCTAGAAGCACCTTATATGAAAATCACAAAAATAATTGATAAAGAGCTAAAGAAAAAACGAATAATGCGTAATCTAAATGGTGGTAATAATCAATTTAGTTATACCGAATCAGAAAAGACAAAAAGAAAACGATATGTTAGTAATATTAACGAATAGAAGAAAACATATGCCACTATAAAGAAAACGATAAATAACCGTACTCATAATCAAATATGTAACATGTTATATTAAGTAAACATAACATGTTACATATTTAGTAAACATAACATGTTACATATGCAACAATTAGATAAGTTACTAAATATCTAATTTTCAAGTCTTTTAAAATCAAAGGGGGAGGAAGGGGGGTGAATGTCTCAATAATGTAACACATTCAACTGCACACTACCTTAGTGGTTATAGATCCCATTTTGGGGCGATTGACGGCATCGCGGACGGTGATGTATATCGCCTACGTTTGAGCGCCTGATATCAATCCTGGCACCCTAGATGTACCTTAGGGTATTGTGGTTGGTGGTTAACATCTTAAAATATAAATAAGATGAGAGCCTTTCTCACCCACAGCTATCAAAATCCATCCATCTTTGATCAAGAAAGATAGAGCAAATAAGTTCTCATCGTTTGAGCAAAGGATTTTCTGCTTTAATAAGAGTTTTCCAGTTTCACTATCCTCTTCTCTATAAGGATCTCAAACATCACAGCCATGTACATGATTACTGTTTACTCTTCCTGGTGTTATACGGTCACAAGTAAAAACAAGGTAACAAGTATAACACCGGTGAAGAGAAACAGAACTTTCCTCCAATTTTTTCAATCTCCACCTTCCATTTACTCAAGATCCTGATTGCAGAATCTTCCTCATGAGCTTGAAATTTGGCTGTGTTGCCCTCAATCTCATGGTTGCTTTGCATTCGAATGCGAACAAACCGTGAGATTGAGGGCAACACCGCCAGCTTTCAAGCTCACGAGGAAGATTCTGCAATCAGGATCTTGAGTAAATGGAAGGTGGAGATTGAAAAAATTGGAGGAAAGTTCTGTTTTCTCTTCACTGGTGTTATACTGTTACCTTGTTTTTACTTGTGACCGTATAGCACCAAAGTGAAGAGTAAACAGCACCGTCACAAACATGGCTGTTATGTTTGAGATCCTTAGAGAGGAGGACAGTGAAACTGGAAAAAATTCTTATTAAACAGAAAATCCTTTGCTCAAACAGTCGAGAACTTGTTTGCTCTGTCTTTCTTGGTCTAAGATGAGATAGGGTTTTGATAGTTGTGGATGAGAACGACTCTCATTTTGTTTATAAATGTTAATTTAATTCATCATTGTAAAATTATATATTTTACAACAAAGAATTAAATATTAATATTTAAAATTATTCGCAATAGTAATAATTTAGGTCTATCCAAAAGCCGAAATTTCTTTATTTTCGATTTTAAAGCAAGTAGACAAAGTGATATTTGCATTTCATATAATCGTGCATTTCAGGATGGGATAGGTTTATCAAACATGCACTTAAAGGATAGAGTAGGTGGTTAGGTAGGGACACCATTATCCTTTAGTTTAGTTTGAACTAGAGCTCAAGATTTGTTGATACTAAGAAGCCAACCCCAATTCTAAACCTAATTTTAAATACACTACTACATTTCTGACCAAATGTAACGCATGTAACGCATCTAATGTAACGCCAAGAGCTAATGTAACGCATCTAATGCAACGCCAGAGCTAATGTAACGCACCTAATGCAACGCCAGAGCTAATGTAACGGCTAATGCAACGCCAGAGCTAATGTAACGCATCTAATGCAACGCCAGAGCTAATGTAACGCCTCTAATGCAACGCCAGAGCTAATGTAACGAGTCTAATGCAACGCCAAAATCCTAATGTAACTCCTAAATTACTAATGCAACGCCAAAATCCTATAACCTATACCCTATACCCTACACTATACCCTATAACCTATATCCTATATCCTATACCCTATACCCTATACCATATACCCTATACCTTATACACTATACCCTATACAATATACCCTATACCCTATACCCTATGCCCTATACACTATACCCTATAACCTGTATCCTATATCTTATACCCTATACCCTATACCCTATACACTATACCCTATACACTATACACTATATCCTATACCCTATATCCTATACCCTATACCCTATGCCCTATACACTATACCCTATAACCTATATCCTATAGGGTATAGGGCATATGGTATAGGGTATACCCTATAGGGTATAGGGTATATGGTATAAGGTATAGGGCATATGGTATAGGGTATACCCTATAGGATATAGGGCATATGGTATAGGGTATACCCTATAGGGTATAGGGTATACCCTATAGGGTATAGGGTATACCCTATAGGATATAGGGTATAGGATATAGGTCATATGGTATAGGGTATACCCTATAGGGTATAGGGTATACCCTATAGGATATGGGGCATAGGGTATAGGGCATATGGTATAGGGTATACCCTATAGGGTATACCCTATAGGATATAGGGTATAGGATATAGGGTATAGGGTATAAGGTATAAGGCATAGGGCATATGGTATAGGGTATACCCTATAGGGTATAGGGTATACCCTATAGGGTATAGGGTATAAGGTATAGGGCATATGGTATAGGGTATACCCTATAGGGTATAGGGTATACCCTGTAGAGTATAGGGTATAAGGTATAGGGCATATGGTATAGGGTATACCCTATAGGGTATAGGGTATACCCTATAGGGTATAGGGTATAAGGTATAGGGCATATGGTATAGGGTATACCCTATAGGGTATAGGGTATAAGGTATAGGGCATATGGTATAGGGTATACCCTATAGGGTATAGGGTATACCCTATAGGGTATAGTGGTATATACATACATAGTATACCCTATAGGGTATAGGGTATAGGGTATACCCTATAGGGTATAGGGTATACCCTATAAGGTAGAGGGTATAGGGTATACCCTATAGGGTATAGGGTATAGGGTATACCCTATAGGGTATAGGGTATAGGGCATATGGTATAGGGTATACCCTATAGGGCATATGTGGTATACCCTATGTGGTATAGGGTATAAGGTATAGGGCATATGGTATAGGGTATAACCTATAGGGTATAGGGTATACCCTATAGGGTATAGGGTATACCCTATAGGTTATAGGGTATAAGGTATAGGGCATATGGTATATGGTATACCCTATAGGGTATAGGGTATACCCTATAGGGTATAGGGTATAGGGTATAAGGTATAGGGCATATGGTATAGGGTATACCCTATAGGGTATAGGGTATACCCTATAGGGTATAGGGTATAGGGTATACCCTATAGGGTATAGGGTATACCCTATAAGGTAGAGGGTATAGGGTATACCCTATAGGGTATAGAGTATACCCTGTAGAGTATAGGGTATAAGGTATAAGGCATAGGTCATATGGTATAGGGTATACCCTATAGGGTATAAGGTATAAGGCATAGGTCATATGGTACAGGGTATACCCTATAGGGTATAAGGTATAAGGCATAGGTCATATGGTATAGGGTATAGGGTATACCCTATAGGGTTTACCCTATAGGGTATATCCTAAACCCTATAGGGTATAGGGTATAGGGTATACCCTATAGGGTATAGGGTATACCCTATATAGGGTATACCCTATAGGGTATAGGGTATACCCTATAGGGTATAGGGTATACCCTATAGGGTATAGGGTATAAGGTATAGGGCATATGGTATAGGGTATACCCTATAGGGTATAGGGTATACCCTATAGGGTATAGGGTATAAGGCATAGGGCATATGGTATAGGGTATACCCTATAGGGTATAGGGTATACCCTATATGGTATAGGGTATACCCTATAGGGTATAGGGTATATCAATTATTACTTAGGTATATTAATATTTCTTAGAAGTTTAAATTATTAAATTAATGAATATTATTATTAATTAATAACATTATTATTATTAATTATATTATAATAATTTTTAATATATTAAATTATTTAATTGAATAATTAACAATAAAAGTATATAATATAAAAATATTTACTTTTTTGATATTATGTATTCTTTCTAGTTATTATTAAGTATTATTTTTTTTAATTTATTTTTGAATTGAGATAAATATTTTAGACTTTTTTTGGTAAGGAAGTTTTTTTTTTAAATTTATTAGGCATAATTAATTATCAGTACTATTATTAATATTAATATTAATAATTCATTAATAAATATTATTTATAATAAATATTATTGATATTTGGCATAATATTATTTTATAGTTTAAATTATTAGTATTATTATTAAGTATTATTAATAATAGCATCATTATTAGTATTATTATTAAGTATTATTACTAATAATTTTTAAAGAAATAAAAATATATAATATAAAAATATTTACTTTTTTGATATAATGTATTATTAGAATTGTTGACCGTTGGATTGATTGTGTGAATGGTTGGATTTGGTTTACTCATGATCCGCGTGATTATTTGAGAACCAATGAAACAATGCCACATGGCATTGTTTCATTGGTTCTCAAATAATCACCCGGATCATGAGTAAACCAAATCCAACCATTCATACATTCAATCCAACGGTCCACAATTATTTTAATCAAAACTAATAAATCCCTTTTTATCTCCTCATTTCTCTCTCTTTGTTTTCATTTTCGGTTTATCAAAAAAGAAAACCTTTTCTCTCTCACTCTCTCTCTCTCCGCAGACGCGATGTGCCACCGGAAAATCACACCTCCGCAATTTCTCTCTCCGTCTCTCTCTCTTTCCACAGACCCACCGGGATCCCACCCTTCCCTTTCCCCTCAATTCGACTCTCCCCTCGAATAATCCATGGCTGCCTTCCTCATCTTTTCTTTCCCCAACCCACGCCACTACCCTTCATCGTCTCCGGCGACGGCAACGACAACCAAACGGTGTATCCTTCTCTCCGCACACACCGGTGTCTCTTCTATTTCGTTTTGATTTCTTCAATCTCTTCCCACCCTCCGTCTCTCTCTCAGATTTGATTTCTTCAATTTCGTTTTGATTTTTGTTTTGAAGAAACTTATTGGTGTTATTTGTTTACTTACGCTCCATGAATCTAGCACGAGCTAAATTCGTTTGGGATTTGGAATTTTATTTAAGTATGTGTTAAAATTGCGAGTACTAGCTTAGAAATTGTGGGTGCGGCTTCTCTGTTTCGTTTGAGATGAATGACCTTATTTCATCGGATAGAGAAATTATGAAGGGCTTATTGGCTGCTATAGCAATGGTGGCGCCGGTGATTGAGACGGTGGTTGGTGGTGGTTGTGGTATAAGGGAAGTTTAAGGGACCGTTTTGACATTAATAGAATGTAAGGACTGATTTGACAATAATAGAATTTAAAGGACTGATTTAAAAATATATACAAAAATTATATAAATATATATATATATATATATATATATATATATATATATATATATATATATATATATATATATATATATATATATATATATATATATATATAATTTTTTTTAATAAAAATATCAAATTAGCGAAATAAAAAATATTGAAAAAAGAAAATTTAAAAAATTAATAAAATTGTGAAAATATGTAATAAATTTTAGGGACTCATCTAATTTTTGGCGTTACATTAGGTATTCAACCACTTTTTAAATTGGCGTTGCATTAGGTTCTTTTTGGCGTTGCATTAGGTTCTTTTTGGCGTTGCATTAGGTGTTCATATAGTTTTAAAATTGGCGTTGCATCAGGTAAATGGCGTTGCATCAGGTATTTACCTAATGCAACGCCAAAGCTCTGGCGTTACATTAGCTTACTATGTCGTTGCATTAGACCTAATGCAACGCAAGAGAATGCAACGGCCATTTGGCGTTACATTAGGCCTAATGTAACGGTTTTTGGGCCCTAATGCAACGAAAATTGGCGTTACATTAGGTCAGAAATGTAGTAGTGATAGCCAACCCCAATTCTAAACCTAATTTTAAATATTAACAATTTACAATTATTCACAATATTAATAGGTAAAAAATCCCAGCAGCCCCAATTTAAGGCAGCATGGAGCATTACAATGGAGAAATTGTTTCCCGAGAGTATCAATTTCAACAAGACATTCTTGAACTCTCGCGCTTTCACCAAAAACAACACCGGAAACTTATTGACAGGAGGTATAGCATGCCATGCATCTGGTCTCTAAAAGATTGGAAGATTGATTGGGATCTGCTCCGAGCTGCTTCGTGCTTTGGGATTCAAGCGACATGTGTTCACCCTATCGTACAACGATCCGATGCCAACGATGGAGGATTTTCGAGCACCGATCGGTGTGGCCGAGTCGAGGACTGTGGCATTTCTTAGAGACAGACGATCAGTTACGGAGCAACTATCTGAATTCTTGGGATTATCAGCAGACTGGGTATCGGGCATTGTCGTTGACGATAGATTCATAGACTTGACTCATATAGCCAGATTGAGTCGGACCAGCCCCGGACTGTTTGATCTATCCACTTCCTTAGATATATTCATGTTGCTCATTATGTCTGCGCACTACTTCGCGGCTACATCGGAGTGTGTCCAGCTACGCTGTTAGAGATCATCAGGCAGCTTAGAGGTGATCGAGGAGTTGACATCCGTCATATTCAATCTGGACAGGGAGCGATGGACATCATTCCACTGTTGCTAGCGGAGACATACCATGGCATTGATAGATTAGCCGGAGGATCCGAGTACATGGGTTCAGGCAGCCCCAGATTACTATCATTGTGGCTGTATGAGAGATTGCGCTTGATCTCGCCATTGCCAGAGGGGCAGACGGAATTACCTTGGGCGACTGGACAACGTAGGATATTGAGGGATGCCGCTATTGAGAGTTGCCATAGGAGGTTGGCCTTGGCCCGATATGAGACCGCAAACCTGTACTATAGGATTCCGACATGGGGATTGCAGACTATGAGAGATATTCAGGACGGGTCAGTGATTGTCCGACTTTCGGGACTACATGTATCATCCTTTTGCATTCCATCTCTAGTGAGCAGACAGTACGGATACCCGCAGCAGACCATTCGGACTTTGAGAGAGCAGTTGACGACTAATACCATGCCGATGATTATGACTGAGCCTCAGACTACACATTTCTTTGGCAGAGCATTTCTAGAGGGTTTTCTTCTGATACGACCACTACTCCGTCAGACTAGTGGTAGCACATTTCTGACCACCGAGTATCTGATATGGTACGAGGAGCAGCAAGGTCCTGTACAGCTGATGATAGAGGCTCGACGCCGAGAGTATTTTGGGGCGTACTATTCTTCCAAATAGGACATTAAGAGACATAGAGGCCAAGAGCAACCCTGATGAAATCACTGGCGACATTGCAGCAGATTATGAGAGACGGGAGCTTCGGAGAGATGCTTTGAGAAATGATCCCGAAGTGATAGCTCGCAGGGAGGCCTTGAGGCAGGAAAGAGCAGTACTGAGAGCTACCAGACTGATTGATCCACCGGCTCACACGATACCTGAGCCAGGATGAGGTCAGACTGACTTTTTCGACATACCTAGACCAAAGACCTCCCGGGGACCGAGGCGGAGGAAGAGTAGAGATTCGAGTTCGGGAGCGGGAACGAGTTCCTAGACACTTTAAGAAGACCTGTTAATATATTGTTAAATATGAGTTAGAAGCTTTATATTTATTTTAAGAAGATCTGTGTTGCTTTTAAGTTTGTAATTCAAATTTAGGGAATGATAATACGTTAATTACTTCTAAACTGTTAATATATTATGAAATCCAATAATTATTAACATCCCAATTTTGTTTCATCCGTCGATTAAATTGAGTGTACGTATAATATATGGATTGCAATGCAGGAGTGATGTCTGTTAACGATGATCGTAGTTGGATGTACAAGCAGAAGTTGCCGAATCATTGCAGTATCAATCCTGAGTTTATAAGAGGGTTGATGGGGTTTATTGAATTTGCTCAATCAAATAAAACCAGTCACATGGATAAAGATGGTAAGATTAGGTGTCCATGCACCATCTGTTGTAATGTCAAGTATCTAAGCTTGATCGATACAAAAACTGAAGTATCTCAATTCTCAAGCCATGATGTGGCATAAGGAACCTTTTACTAATGATACTCTCTCTCCTAAAAAAAATTTACAATAGTATACAAATGAAAAATATTTAGCTAGATGATTTACAATCACTGGTGCTCTAGATACATACTGTATTTTGTTAATAGCATGGATGATAAAAGGAACAAAATTGAAGCAATTGGAACAAAAGGACTCCAAAACTACTATTGTAAGTGATTTAAAAATAAATAAAATTTTAAATGAGCTATGGTTATTACCTTGGTCAGTAGTTGTGTGAGGCAAGAGAAGCCCATTTTAGTTTCCTGCTGCAAAAGGAATTATGAAAAAGAATATGCTTTAGAATGTATGTTTCTCCTCCGTCCCATATTGAATGACCTTTTATGTCCTTAACTTGAATCTTGGGAACAGACCTTTGTAAAAGGATAGCAGCAGGTCAAAAGATGAACTCTAACTAAGACCAAAGGGAAAAAGGATAAGGTTGTTCCTAAGCATAAAGCTTGCACCAAATTTCTATGGTTCTCAGCCTTCCACTGTTGTAAGAATGGAATGTGTCTTCTACTTGGTTTCCAATACATAAAGTTCCAAATCAACTTCAACAGCTGATTGCTTGTAAATCAATCGCTTTGACACCAGCTGAGTGATCCAGAAAGGAAAGTAAAGAATGTCAAAGGATTTGGCCTCGAGCTCAAAATTTGACCGGAAAGTCGACAAAACCAATAGCTAACCTTTGAACTATGTAAATATATGGAGATTTGAATAATTATAATAACACTAACTTTCTTCCATCCATCTTGAAGAGATGTGTTTTGACCAAACACATAAATTAAGTAAAGTGGTTGGCAATTGAATAATTCACTAAATTGTCCCTTGAAACATTTGAATTCAAACTAGGAGGGAAACTAAGTTTAGTATAGTGAACTTATTGAAAATGGACGGACCACAAAGGAATGGTACTCTTCTAATGGGACGGCCCAATAAGGAATACAAGCTCTTTAAGCGGACGGAGGGAGTAATATGCATATGAACCAACTTGGTTTCCAATACATAAAAGTTCCAAATCTTGACTTAAATTTTGATGTTAAAATGAACCACATGCACTTCATCAGAGAGATCAATGTATAACAAGGGAAAAAATCTTGAGCTACTGAAAAAAGGCTTGTTACCTATTGGAGTAATCCTTCTGGACTGCAAAGATAGGTTGATGGAGTATCATTGTCCAACGTCTCAAAGCATCTGTAGAAGGGAGGGGACAGAGAAAGAGAGAAGCATATGGAAAAGGTCAGTGGAGGTTTAGAAAATTCAATTGGGCTCTATAAATAGTGGATTTTATAATGACACCTTACTAAACTTTTTCTCTTTTCATGCAATATAGATATATGCCCCTACAATTAGGTTAAGGATACATATTTACCATTATACAAGTTAATTGTTATATTTCCCCTATACTCACGAGAAATGTGAGTATATTTCAACACCATTATCGATCCGGAAGATAAATGTCACTCGAAAGAGTAGCACATATTGTAATGTTTTAAGTTTTTACTTGGAGTATTAAGGCTAATAAGTTGGTGGTTTATTTGGTCACTTATCGTATTTAGTTCATGGGATTAATGGCTTAGTTAGTCGTGTTTATATGTAATAAAATTTTCTAGTGAATACATGAGAATATATGCATTTACCTGGTTTTCTTATAATTACTTGTAAAAGTCTTCTCTTTTTTTTTTCACTACTCACACACACACACATGCATGCACAGAAGCGCCTAGGAGATAAATCCCAGGGAGAGAAAGTCTTCCCTCTAACTTCTGGGGGGATCGAACCCATGACCTCCAGGTTGGAAGCCATGAGCTCTAGCCAGCAGGTCAAATCCCCATGTGCGTAAAAGTCTTCTCTCTTAACAATAAGTTTGGTATTGCAACTAGAGAGATCAAACTCTAAACTAAAGTGAGAGAAATACAAGTGATGTTACTACAAACAGAGAGAGAGAGAGTCTAATGTAGCGGGCAGAAGCAAATAAAAGGATAAATATCAAATATTGTTAAATCGCATTACCCATTATCGCCGAATGATGTTCAACTATTGTTGAATCGAGCTCCATTGCCGAAATTTGGCCAGAAAAGACATGAATCACTTTTTTAGAATATAGAGCAACGCTCAATATTAAATTATAATAATCAAACACCAATAATATTCAACTAATTTTCAAAATTACAAGATACCTCTATTTTTACAGGATTTCTAAGATTTGTAAAACAAGTCAATCATCTAGAATTAATTCTAACCTATATGGTAACATAATAGATGTCTAAAATATCAAAATAAAGCCTAAATCTACTTCAAAACATATCATTATTGTCTATCTAAATATAAATCCGAAAATATTAATAAAACTAACAAATAATAATTATAACTAATTTTAAACTAATACCTATATTCATCTCCATTCTCCTCAGTTTCAAAAAATTTGTCCTTGAAATCTTCTAACCTTGACGGATTTTAAACTTTTTAGCTTTCGTAATAATATCAATCCAATCGATCCATTAAGTAGATACAAAATAATCAATTATTAACTTTTGAACAATCTAGGAAGCAGAAGAATGGACGATATCAATGTCAAATGGATCTTTATAATGATAACAAACTTTAACAACTTCAAACGTGCACATAAATTCATCTTGTGGAGATTCAAAGCCAGCAGATTCACATCAATAGGGTGTGATGCCACTAGTTGACAAATTCCGTAATAAGATTCATCATAAATAAGAAGTTTTGACCAATCAACAAATTGATCAGGACTTGCAGATTCGATGAAAGGTGAAAATATATCGAACATTTTTTTTTAAATCTTCTTTTTCAAAAAAAAAATAAGGAAAAAATTTGATAAAAATACCTTAACTTAATTAAAAAATATTTTCAGGCTTTGATACCAACCGATGTAATGGGCAAAAGCACATAAAAGGATAAATATCAAATACAACTGAATCGTGCATAGTTACCGGTGGAAGATCTTCAACTCTCGTTGAACCGCGCATGATTACCAAAAATTGATAACAAAGAACCATTTTTGGAGAGTACTCCCTCCATCCCATCCGAAAAGGCATAAAAGTGGCCTTGCATGGGAATTAAGAAAAATGTATGATAGAGTAATTGTTGTTCGTATGAAAAGTAATGTGTGAGTAAGAATGTAAGGTAGTAAATAATAAGTTGATAGTTCTTGATGCAGATCAACAACAACAGAATTTTGGCGAACCAGTGGTTGCACGGTTGCGCGTTGGAAGTGGCACGCCTGTGCAGAATGGTGGAGCCGCCATGCAAGATTAAGTGCTCGGCTGTGCTATGCTGCAGAAATTAGATACGGGCCTCAGTTGTTTTGCTGTTTTGTTGGTTCTAGGGTTTTATGAATAATTAGTTTAGGGTATTTTAGTCTTTCCTTTGAAAGTTGTTTTAGGGTTTCATTAGAGTATTTATAGTTGTTTTAGGGTTTGGAAAATTTATGTTTTTGATTTTATGAATTAGAGAAAAGTATAGGCTTTCATATATTGATTCTTGTTCTTTCATTCGGTCTATAATCTCTAGCCTCCGACATCATTTGGTATCAGCTTCCTGGACGAATATCAATGGCCGAACGAGGACGCGATGGTCGTGGTGGACGAGGTTGTCGAGGTAGGGGCCGTGCAGCGGATGCCCAGGAAGATGGCCATCATCGCGAACGAGACCTGCATGATATCAAGATGGACGAGATAAGAAGACAGATTCAGATACTCCAGAACTGCATGGCACGCGTGGAGCCTCCACCGAATATGGGTTCAGTTTCGGATACTTCTTCTGAGGATATGGAGTATACAGATAGTTTTTTTTTCAAATCTTCAAGTCCAGAAGATCTTGTCGATTGGTCAAAACCTCCTATATTTGATGAGTGTCATTGTGAAATTTGTCAAGTGACGACATCTGATTTTGTGGATTCCGTATTATGTTGGGAATATAATTAGGGTTTTTGTATTGACTATAAAAAGGGTGTGTGGCTTAATTTTTAGGTGTGCCTTGGCGGTACCAAAAGGGGCTCCTTTAGGAGAGATATGTTGATTAGCAATGTGTGCAACAATGAGAGAGAGTTGTACATTGATTACAAGTGTATTCAAGAATGTTGAGAAGGATGAGAATACCGCCATTCTTGTAATAACTGGTTTATGGTGAGTGATGAGTCTTTGCTTGTTTCTTGATTGAAATTTCCGTTCCATTATGATTTAATGAAAGTCATTGATCGATTCGTGGACGTAACCCATTGATGTTGGAGTGAACCACGTAAATCTTGAGTTATTTGTTTTTCTTGTTATATTGTGTGGTTATCCAAATTAATACCGTGTTTGCATAACCTAAATTTGTGTGATACTTTTTCGCCAGAGCCCGACATTAACAACCTTGGTGTTGTTTGGGAAAAGTAAAAGTGGCTATTGTCAAATCGACTTCAAAGGGTTGAAACTACGAAGTCTCTATTCACAGTGACTTCATAAGACTAGGCATATTTAAATGTATTTTCAATAGATATTGACATTTTGGGAAATACTTTTGACCGGAATGACATTTTGTGAAAAAGAATAATCCTCAATTTGATAATATTTTAGTGATCAATGTATTACTCCAAGCAAATACAACATTTCATCTTTTAAGTTAAAATCAAATTATTTCCTGCCATAAAGCCATCGGTATATGAAGTTTGGTGAAGTCTGCATAGTTATTTGTTCCTGAGTTTTTGGTTAGGAGCTCCACAAGACTAATACATTTTTTTTGCAATTAGTACCCTTTTCCCAAATATTAACAACAAAAAAAGTTATCCCAAATGTCATCATAACATATTTACTTGTATGTAGTCTTGTACAACGAAGTATCAATTCAAATTTTTAGTTACCAAATCCATTTGAATTACACATGTTCACACGACATGTACAATCAAACTATGTCAACAAATGTTTACAAACATGTTCATGATGAGATTACATGTTTGGATCCAAAATTAAGTAGTTTTATCTCTCGTTCTATGTCTTAATCACACTACTTATTATTCATTTTTTATTTCAAATTATGCTTCCAACAAATTTAAATCCTCTTAATTTCAACCTTTAGGCCGCATGTCTAAGGTCACCATCAATATTTGCAACAAGAATCATACCAAAAAGATTGTAAAAAGATATCAAATACCAATTTTAAAATATCAAAAGGATAATTATATTTTCATCACAATTCTTTTTTTTTCAAACTATAATCAAGTTCACCAATAAGTCAAACTATGAGAGACGGGAGCTTCGGAGAGATGCTTTGAGAAATGATCCCGAAGTGATAGCTCGCAGGGAGGCCTTGAGGCAGGAAAGAGCAGTACTGAGAGCTACTAGACTGATTGATCCACCGGCTCACACGATGCAGGCCGGGATGAGGTCGACCCGACTTTTTCGACATACCTAGACCAAAGACCTCCCGGGGACCGAGGCGGAGGAAGAGTAGAGATTCGAGTTCGGGAGCGGGGAACGAGTTCCTAGACACTTTAAGAAGACCTGTTAATATATTGTTAAATATGAGTTAGAAGCTTTATATTTATTTTAAGAAGATCTGTGTTGCTTTTAAGTTTGTAATTCAAATTTAGGGAATGATAATACGTTAATTACTTCTAAACTGTTAATATATTATGAAATCCAATAATTATTAACATCCCAATTTTGTTTCATCCGTCGATTAAATTGAGTGTACGTATAATATATGGATTGCAATGCGGGAGTGATGTACATTAACGATGATCGTAGTTGGATGTA
Organism: Adenophora triphylla var. japonica; assembly: GCA_022495995.1. NCBI lineage: Eukaryota > Viridiplantae > Streptophyta > Magnoliopsida > Asterales > Campanulaceae > Adenophora > Adenophora triphylla. The sequence continues at coordinate 332,352 of JAFEMH010000453.1, read as the reverse complement.
CAAGCGAAGTTGCCGAATCATTGCGTGTATCAATCCCGAGTTTATAAGAGGGTTGATGGGGTTTATTGAATTTGCTCAATCAAATAAAACCAGTCACATGGATAAAGATGGTAAGATTAGGTGTCCATGCACCATCTGTTGTAATGTCAAGTATCTAAGCTTGATCGATACAAAAACTGAAGTATCTCAATTCTCAAGCCATGATGTGGCATAAGGTACCTTTTACTAATGATACTCTCTCCTAAAAGAATTTACAATAGTATACAAATGAAAAATCTTTAGCTAGATGATTTACAATCACTGGTGCTCTAGATACATGCTGTATTTTGTTAATAGCATGGATGATAAAAGGAACAAAATTGAAGCAATTGGAACAAAAGGACTCCAAAACTACTATTGTAAGTGATTTAAAAATAAATAAAATTTTAAATGAGCTATGGTTATTACCTTGGTCAGTAGTTGTGTGAGGCAAGAGAAGCCCATTTTAGTTTCCTGCTGCAAAAGGAATTATGAAAAAGAATATGCTTTAGAATGTATGTTTCTCCTCCGTCCCATATTGAATGACCTTTTATGTCCTTAACTTGAATCTTGGGAACAGACCTTTGTAAAAGGATAGCAGCAGGTCAAAAGATGAACTCTAACTAAGACCAAAGGGAAAAAGGATAAGGTTGTTCCTAAGCATAAAGCTTGCACCAAATTTCTATGGTTCTCAGCCTTCCACTGTTGTAAGAATGGAATGTGTCTTCTACTTGGTTTCCAATACATAAAGTTCCAAATCAACTTCAACAGCTGATTGCTTGTAAATCAATCGCTTTGACACCAGCTGAGTGATCCAGAAAGGAAAGTAAAGAATGTCAAAGGATTTGGCCTCGAGCTCAAAATTTGACCGGAAAGTCGACAAAACCAATAGCTAACCTTTGAACTATGTAAATATATGGAGATTTGAATAATTATAATAACACTAACTTTCTTCCATCCATCTTGAAGAGATGTGTTTTGACCAAACACATAAATTAAGTAAAGTGGTTGGCAATTGAATAATTCACTAAATTGTCCCTTGAAACATTTGAATTCAAACTAGGAGGGAAACTAAGTTTAGTATAGTGAACTTATTGAAAATGGATGGACCACAAAGGAATGGTACTCTTCTAATGGGACGGCCCAATAAGGAATACAAGCTCTTTAAGCGGGACGGAGGGAGTAATATGCATATGAACCAACTTGGTTTCCAATACATAAAAGTTCCAAATCTTGACTTAAATTTTGATGTTAAAATGAACCACATGCACTTCATCAGAGAGATCAATGTATAACAAGGGAAAAAATCTTGAGCTACTGAAAAAAGGCTTGTTACCTATTGGAGTTATCCTTCTGGACTGCAAAGATAGGTTGATGGAGTATCATTGTCCAACGTCTCAAAGCATCTGTAGAAGGGAGGGGACAGAGAAAGAGAGAAGCATATGGAAAAGGTCAGTGGAGGTTTAGAAAATTCAATTGGGCTCTATAAATAGTGGATTTTATAATGACACCTTACTAAACTTTTTCTCTTTTCATGCAATATAGATATATGCCCCTACAATTAGGTTAAGGATACATATTTACCATTATACAAGTTAATTGTTATATTTCCCCTATACTCATGAGAAATGTGAGTATATTTCAACACCATTATCGATCCGGAAGATAAATGTCACTCGAAAGAGTAGCACATATTGTAATGTTTTAAGTTTTTACTTGGAGTATTAAGGCTAATAAGTTGGTGGTTTATTTGGTCACTTATCGTATTTAGTTCATGGGATTAATGGCTTAGTTAGTCGTGTTTATATGTAATAAAATTTTCTAGTGAATACATGAGAATATATGCATTTACCTGGTCTTCTTATAATTACTTGTAAAAGTCTTCTCTTTTTTTTTTTTTCACTACTCACACACACACACATGCATGCACAGAAGCGCCTAGGAGATAAATCCCAGGGAGAGAAAGTCTTCCCTCTAACTTCTGGGGGGATCGAACCCATGACCTCCAGGTTGGAAGCCATGAGCTCTAGCCAGCAGGCCAAATCCCCATGTGCGTAAAAGTCTTCTCTCTTAACAATAAGTTTGGTATTGCAACTAGAGAGATCAAACTCTAAACTAAAGTGAGAGAAATACAAGTGATGTTACTACAAACAGAGAGAGAGAGAGTCTAATGTAGCGGGCAGAAGCAAATAAAAGGATAAATATCAAATATTGTTAAATCGTACACGATTATCAGCGAATGATGTTCAACTATTGTTGAATCGAGCTCCATTGCCGAAATTTGGCCAGAAAAGACATGAATCACTTTTTTAGAATATAGAGCAACGCTCAATATTAAATTATAATAATCAAACACCAATAATATTCAACTAATTTTCAAAATTACAAGATACCTCTATTTTTACAGGATTTCTAAGATTTGTAAAACAAGTCAATCATCTAGAATTAATTCTAACCTATATGGTAACATAATAGATGTCTAAAATATCAAAATAAAGCCTAAATCTACTTCAAAACATATCATTATTGTCTATCTAAATATAAATCCGAAAATATTAATAAAACTAACAAATAATAATTATAACTAATTTTAAACTAATACCTATATTCATCTCCATCATTCTCCTCAGTTTCAAAAAATTTGTCCTTGAAATCTTCTAACCTTGACGGATTTTAAACTTTTTAGCTTTCGTAATAATATCAATCCAATCGATCCATTAAGTAGATACAAAATAATCAATTATTAACTTTTGAACAATCTAGGAAGCAGAAGAATGGACGATATCAATGTCAAATGGATCTTTATAATGATAACAAACTTTAACAACTTCAAACGTGCACATAAATTCATCTTGTGGAGATTCAAAGCCAGCAGATTCACATCAATCGGGTGTGATGTCACTAGTTGACAAATTCCGTAATAAGATTCATCATAAATAAGAAGTTTTGACCAATCAACAAATTGATCAGGACTTGCAGATTCGATGAAAGGTGAAAATATATCGAACATTTTTTTTAAATCTTCTTTTTCAAAAAAAAAATAAGGAAAAAATTTGATAAAAATACCTTAACTTAATTAAAAAATATTTTCAGGCTTTGATACCAACCGATGTAATGGGCAAAAGCACATAAAAGGATAAATATCAAATACAACTGAATCGTGCATAGTTACCGGTGGAAGATCTTCAACTCTCGTTGAACCGCGCATGATTACCAAAAATTGATAACAAAGAACCATTTTTGGAGAGTACTCCCTCCATCCCATCCGAAAAGGCATAAAAGTGGCCTTGCATGGGAATTAAGAAAAATGTATGATAGAGTAATTGTTGTTCGTATGAAAAGTAATGTGTGAGTAAGAATGTAAGGTAGTAAATAGTAAGTTGATAGTTCTTGATGCAGATCAACAACAACAGAATTTTGGCGAACCAGTGGTTGCACGGTTGCGCGTTGGAAGTGGCACGCCTGTGCAGAATGGTGGAGCCGCCATGCAAGATTAAGTGCTCGGCTGTGCTATGCTGCAGAAATTAGATACGGGCCTCAGTTGTTTTGCTGTTTTGCTGGTTCTAGGGTTTTATGAATAATTAGTTTAGGGTATTTTAGTCTTTCCTTTGAAAGTTGTTTTAGGGTTTCATTAGAGTATTTATAGTTGTTTTAGGGTTTGGAAAATTATGTTTTTGATTTTATGAATTAGAGAAAAGTATAGGCTTTCATATATTGATTCTTGTTCTTTCATTCAGTCTATAATCTCTAGCCTCCGACATCATTTGGTATCAGCTTCCTGGACGAATATCAATGGCCGAACGAGGACGCGATGGTCGTGGTGGACGAGGTTGTCGAGGTAGGGGCCGTGCAGCGGATGCCCAGGAAGATGGCCATCATCGTGAACGAGACCTGCATGATATCAAGATGGACGAGATAAGAAGACAGATTCAGATACTCCAGAACTGCATGGCACGCGTGGAGCCTCCACCGAATATGGGTTCAGTTTCGGATACTTCTTCAGAGGATATGGAGTATACAGATAGTTTTTTTTTCAAATCTTCAAGTCCAGAAGATCTTGTCGATTGGTCAAAACCTCCTATATTTGATGAGTGTCATTGTGAAATTTGTCAAGTGATGACATCTGATTTTGTGGATTCCGTATTATGTTGGGAATATAATTAGGGTTTTTGTATTGACTATAAAAAGGGTGTGTGGCTTAATTTTTAGGTGTGCCTTGGCGGTACCAAAAGGGGCTCCTTTAGGAGAGATATGTTGATTAGCAATGTGTGCAAAAATGAGAGAGAGTTGTACATTGATTACATGTGTATTCAAGAATGTTGAGAAGGATGAGAATACCGCCATTCTTGTAATAACTGGTTTATGGTGAGTGATGAGTCTTTGCTTGTTTCTTGATTGAAACTTCCGTTCCATTATGATTTAATGAAAGTCATTGATCGATTCGTGGACGTAACCCATTGATGTTGGAGTGAACCACGTAAATCTTGAGTTATTTGTTTTTCTTGTTATATTGTGTGGTTATCCAAATTAATACCGTGTTTGCATAACCTAAATTTGTGTGATACTTTTCGCGAGCAGACATTAACAACCTTGGTGTTGTTTGGGAAAAGTAAAAGTGGCTATTGTCAAATCGACTTCAAAGGGTTGAAACTACGAAGTCTCTATTCACAGTGACTTCATAAGACTAGGCATATTTAAATGTATTTTCAATAGATATTGACATTTTGGGAAATACTTTTGACCGGAATGACATTTTGTGAAAAAGAATAATCCTCAATTTGATAATATTTTAGTGATCAATGTATTACTCCAAGCAAATACAACATTTCATCTTTTAAGTTAAAATCAAATTATTTCCTGCCATAAAGCCATCGGTATATGAAGTTTGGTGAAGTCTGCATAGTTATTTGTTCTGAGTTTTTGGTTAGGAGCTCCACAAGACTAATACATTTTTTTTGCAATTAGTACCCTTTTCCCAAATATTAACAACAAAAAAAGTTATCCCAAATGTCATCATAACATATTTACTTGTATGTAGTCTTGTACAACGAAGTATCAATTCAAATTTTTAGTTACCAAATCCATTTGAATTACACATGTTCACACGACATGTACAATCAAACTATGTCAACAAATGTTTACAAACATGTTCTTGATGAGATTACATGTTTGGATCCAAAATTAAGTAGTTTTATCTCTCGTTCTATGTCTTAATCACACTACTTATTATTCATTTTTTATTTCAAATTATGCTTCCAACAAATTTAAATCCTCTGAATTTCAACCTTTAGGCCGCATGTCTAAGGTCACCATCAATATTTGCAACAAGAATCATACTAAAAAGATTGTAAAAAGATATCAAATACCAATTTTAAAATATCAAAAGGATAATTATATTTTCATCACAATTCTTTTTTTTTCAAACTATAATCAAGTTCATCAATAAGTCAAACTATGACACTTATTTTAACTTTTTTTAATCATTTTAAAATCTAATCAAGTTCACCTTACAAAATAAAGTCAAATCTTGCCAATACAGTTGGTTTTTGGTGAATAATTACAATTAGTGTCATCAACATCCAAAAATTTCCGATTGAACAAGAAAGACATTGGTTGTGTTCTAAGAAATCACCACTGTCAAGATGAATGTTTATTATGCTCTTATGTATCACAATTACAAATGACTCTTCTTTTATGTCAGTAACTTACTGATATAAATTTTAGTATCTTTTAACCTTGATTTTGCAATCATATGCATAAGAGTAAAAGTTCAAAAGACTATTAATAGAAAATATATACTATAGTATTTTAAATTAGGCTAAAGCGCACCTTTGTGATGACATTTAATGACCGAGTGGAATTTTTGAATCGGCGGCCTTCTATTTCATTAGTCGATTCATATCTTTGGGATGATTCATATTCGCCACTTAGCTAATAACTCTAAAAGATATATATAGTTATGTTAAGGATAATAAAGAAATAATAGTCTTCAAGGTAAATGTTACTAATATTTGTGTATCTGTATTAGTATAATAATGAATAATTCATAGTTATTTATTGCTAAAAAATGAATATTCAATAAAACAAGTAATAATGTTTGATAGATGTATAATGTATCTTCCAAAGAGAGTAGCATTAATAGGGGAAGACAAAACAAGCATGAGAAGTATGAGTAATATGAGGATATAACTACTTAATCGATATAGTTACATGTATCTTAATAATTTGTCATTAACCTAATGTATTATACTAATTATAATGGTTGCATATGCTTTTAAGTAATGGTAACGTAAATCATTATTTGTAGACAAGTGAATTGGTAATAGTTAATGTTATTATTCATTGAATATTCTAAATAGAGTAATACAAAAGAAATATGATACGTAAAGGTGATAAGAAAATGTAGTTGTCCTCGGATTAAGTTAACTGAAAGATAAGTATTATATTATACTAAGTAAATAAATACCTTTTGAGTATTGTTAATATCTGTAACTATTATGGCCGGAATTTGAAATTGATGAATGCCAAGGGTTTGTGGAAGGAATAGGAAACGATCACATTTAATCCTTATTTAAATTGATATATACATTCAATCATTGTGTCTCCTCATTTTCCCATATGTGCCTAATGGCCGGATGCCATATCTTTGTCGTCGATTTGGTAAAAGGCTGGTCTGATAGAAAATCGAACATTAGGGTTTGTCGGGTATGGACCACTTATAACCAAAAAAAAAATTCAATGGAGCTTATGCATATAGATTTTATATCCGGTAATTAAAAGGTCAGTGTTTACTTTGTGTTATTATTATATCAGTTTGACCAAGTATTTCCCTAATTATTTTTTTCTTAATTTCAAAAGCGTTGCATATATTGTTGTATAAGAAGTAGATTTGTCCAGCGCTTCAATGGATTGCTTAAGGAAGTTGGATTTTATTTGGTCAACAACTTCAATGTCAGTATACCAAAGCTTCTTATCACGTTGTTAGGCGTAAGGTTATTGTTCTCCTTGATTAATTATTTAGATGAATTAATTTCCAAACTTCCTTCAATTGGTTGATATAGTTTTTTCATTGCACCATTTGATAGATTGGAAGAAATATGCGAACAAAGAAATAATTTGTGTGGTAAGATGATGTTTTCCTTTAACAATAACTATGTCTATGTTTTAATTTCTTTTGGGTTGTAATTTATTTATTTTATGTTTATGTTATTGATAATTTATGTACATATTATAGGACATATTGTGGGGTTTCAGAAATCGATCTACGATTATTAGTCATCAATCAGCTTAAGAGATAAATAGTGGCACTGGGAATAAATTTTTATGTGTTTATTTAAATGTTAAGGTTTTAGTTTTTTATGCGAGAAAAAGTTTCATATAGTGTCACTGCAAAACCTAATATTTGCAGATTCCAATCCGTTTTTGCCACAACAGCTTGAGGCCCACAACCCCACACCAAAATTCGATGCTTGCGAGCACGGTAACAAAAATCCAATTCCACGTTGCTGCTCCAAGGCAAACACATTTTCTCCCTCATTGCTGGTCAAAGTTGCAATTTGGTTGAATCCCCTTTGAAATCCCTACCGGTGCAAACCAAAATCCTTCTTCAGTTCCCCAATTACTTGAACCTCCTTTTAGATCTTCAACTAATTTCTACCTGGAAACTTCATTAAATTCACAATGCGATAGAAACCCATATAAAGTTTCTTTGCTATTCAATTGCCATCAAAATTTCTTGAATGATGCAGAAGATGGATTTGAGAAGGGTGGATGAAACAGCAATGTGGGACTGGATTTTATGATACATAGGGTAAAAGCCATTGGTGGCCACCTATTGGTGGTCGAAGATGTTTATGGAAGAAGAGGAAAACAGGGTTTGTGGAGCTTTAACGAGATGGTGGAGTTTTGGAGAAATCATGGGTCTTTTTAGGGTGTTTGCGAGCCTAGCAAAATATTGTGAGTTTGTAGGCCTTAAGCTGATGTGGCAAATAAATATTGGGCTCTATAAATAGTGGATTTTATAGTGACACCTTACTAAACTTTTTTTACTTTTCCTGCAATATAGATATATGCCCCTACAATTCGGTCAACGATGCAGATTTACCATTATACAAGTAATTTTTATATTTCCCCATTTACTCAAGAGAAATGTGAGCATATTTCACCACCATTAACTTTCCATCCAAAAATTAATGAAAATGTTGACTAAGCCATCATAGGTGGAATTTAGGATGTAACACATGGAAAAAACAGTACACGTGGAATTTCTGATGAGGATTGCAAGATTATATTTACATATATCCCAAAGTTTAAGGGCATATATGCATCTTAAATCTAATTATAAGGGCATAAACCTACATTTTCTCTTTCAAAAAACCACCATTACCCACCACCATCATTTTAACCGTTACACAACTTCACCACCATCTAAACCACTTTACCACCATCACTGCTTTTCGATATTACTATGGTGGTTAAGTGTTGGTGATGGTGGTGGTGATGGCATAAAAGTTGAGGTGTGGTAGTGGTGAGGTGGCGATGATGGTGTTGAATTGGTGATGGTGGTGGTGAAGCGGTGGTATTTGTGGTTGAGGGTGGTGAACGATAGTGATATTATTGGTGGTGGTGGCAAGTGGTGGTAAAGTTGTGTAGTGGTTGTAGTGATGGTGTCGAGCGATGATAGTGGTAGTGATGGTGATGGTGATGGTGATGGTGATGGTGATGGTGATGGTGATGGTGATGGTGATGATGGTGGTGGTAAGGGTAAGTGAAAGGCCCTTTTTAATATGCGAGATGATCGAGCCGGTTATGGTTTTGGCTTAGGCGTCGGATGATAGTTGAATTGTGCGGCGAGAATAAGAGAGATTTGAAATAATGATAGGACAAGAAACACAAAAAAATAATGCAACTGTGTGAATGTGATTGCAAAAATGTAATAACACAGAGAATTTAAAGTGGTTGAGTTCACTCCTCCTACATCCACCCCACTGTCAATCTTGACAAGTGAGATCAATTTTATTATAATCTTTAATCAACAAAAATTACAAATGATTGATTCAGGCAAGTTCCTTGAACTTCCTCTTCCTAATTAGTACAGTCAACTAGGGATACACTTAAAGTACAGTCTTAAGTGTTTTTACAACTTGAAGTACAGTCTCAAGATTTTACAAAAATAATAATACACTCAAAGTACAGTCTTGAGTGATTACAAACTAATTCTACACCTAAAGTACAGTCTTAGGATTTTGGAATTTGTGAATTAACACACTAAGGGGTGTTTTGTTGTGGAGGCAAAGGTTTTGGGGTTAGGGTTTGGTTTGGAACAGAGTTTAAAGGGTAAGGATTGGTGAGTGTGTGTGTGAATTACAGGAGGTGTGTGTGGGTGTGAGGGAAAGGTTTTGGACTGTGAAAAAGAGTATTTTTCAGAAGTGGTTTGTGTAGAGGATGAACTCCTCTATTTATACCCTTCAATGTAGCCATTGGAATATGACTGTTGCAGCTACATTAATGAGCCTTGACTGGTCTTTGCCCCACTTGTCCACTTGCAGGTATTCATGAGCTGGCTTGAGTTGTGGCTTGAGCTGAGAACTTCCTAAAGGTCTTCAGTGGTCTTCATTGGTCTTCAATGGTGAACTTGACAGCTGTGAAGATCCAGGTTCTACCTTGGTTGAGATTGTGGTAGCAGAGAATGAGACAAAGTGATGGCTATCAGAGGGAGAAGTCATAGCTGTCAGATCATACAAGGCTTAGCTATCAGAGATGTTCTCTAATAAGGATTGAGATGCACTTTGAAGATCTTGATGACTTAGAGAGTGAATATGATTCATGTTTTTGATTGATTGTAATCATTGTATACAACAGAATCATAACTATCAAACTCATGGCTGTCGAGATACAACGAGGAATGAATATGAAGTTTGATTTGGTCGATCATGGACTTAGGCATCGAGAGACAAAGATCATGGGCAGTCTTCCTCTTTTGATATAAACCTGTTCTATATATATATTCCTTTATCAAAACCAACTAACTAAGACATTGATCAAAGTTAGGTCCTAACAATTTCCCCCTTTTTGGTAAAGGAAGATCTATTTTAGAACATGTTTTCACATTTGATAAGAGAAATAATAGTAGAAGAAATAATACAAGGATTTATAGCAAGCACAAATAACCAGAATGAGATTGAAATGCATGAATTTAATCTCATGATGAAAAGGTTCCTGATTACAGTCACAAAAACTGAGCCAATCAAAACAAATTGTTTTAACACACCAAAAATTGTTCCATAAAACTACACTTCAATCATCGGCCCGGTTGATCATAGAACTCCTCTCTTTCTTGCACATTTGAAATAATCGAATTTCTTTCTTCCTCAGTTCTCTTCTCATATCTGGCTCTACTCCTCTGTAGTAGAACTCATTGTTCCATTCCCAGGACATCCTCTCATCATACTTGAAGAACTTATCTTCCTTTGATTTCGGTTGAGCTCTTGTAAGGGAATCGATCATTTCGATTCTCATTGTGCCCCACAAATGTTTCTTCTTGTTCCTTGTTCTTTTGTTCTTCATGGGCACAATGGTTTGATCTGGTTGTGATTGAACTGAGACTTGAGCTTCATGAAAGGAATGAGTGGATTGCTGAGGAGGGTTGGTAAATGTAGGAGATGGGATTGTAATAGGAGGTTCTTGATCTGGACTTGAAGGAGCATCATCATCAATCCTTTGTCGAGTACGAGGAAAGATCAATAACGGTTTTGGTTACGTTTTGATTTGTCGGCTATGGATTCTCTGAATTCTTTGATCTCAGGAATAGAGACCAAGTTCATGAAGTGAGAGTTTTCATTGGGTGAGGTGAAGTTCATGGGATCAATAGTGATGAAGGGAGAAAAGTAGGGCTCAATTCCTGGATTAAGGGTTGGGGGAAAGATGTTGACCATTTTGCTTATCAAAAGCATGAGGGCATACTTTTGTTCAAACAGAGAAAGGAAAAAAGATTTTGCAAGGTCAATGCAGAGGGTGAAGACTAGACCCTTTGGCATATACAGGCATGAATTGAGTGATGGAGAGATGAGTTGGCTGAAAAGAACTTCCCAATCAAGAAGAGTATTGGGAGTGATGAACTTTGGAAAGGATGGGATTTGGTGAACAAAGTTGGAGGTTGATGAGGTTCTTGACACTTGCCATTTTTCATAGGCAAAGAAGACTAACCCTGCAAGGTTTCTTGCTACCATTATCAAACCATTTCTTGATAGTTCCCAGGATTTTGGATAGGTAAAAGGGTTTGTAATTTCTGGGAAATGAGTTACATGAGCCAACCTTGTTCTTCTTTGCCTTGATGGAAGACATAGAGAAGTCAATGCCACGGCTAAGCATCCATGGTTCTTTCTTGGGAAGATATGCTTGAGTAGGAGGAATAGAATGGCTTGGATGGCTGTCGGGCTGTCAAGGATGGGATCATGTCGGATATATCTTGACCATGTCCGGCCAAGGATTGGACTTTGAGGAGAGGCTTCAAAAGGTTCATTTTCAGGGATTGGAGAAATTGGTTTGGAAGGTGCAGAGGCTTGGGTTGAAGCAGTTGGGATTGACTCAGAGGCTTGGCCAAGACTTTGATTAAGAATATTGGAATTGAATTGAGATTTAAGGAGGTTTAATGCTGCCCTTACTTCTCTTTTGGCCAACTTTTTCTCTAGAATAGCTGTCAGGGCTTCCTCACTTTCAGGAGTTCCCTCAAACACAAGACCCTTGCAAGCATTTATGATTGAATCTCCCTTTGAGACTTGATTTGGATCTATTTCAACTCCAACCTTCTTAAGACTTTGAATAACCTCAGTGATATTATCAAGATTCCCCCTATCAATTTCAACAGTTGGGGTAGGTTCATTCACAGCCTCAGTCTCAGGAATGGAAGGGAAGGTTTGGATATCTACATCCATAGCTGTCACCTTGGGGTTACTAGATGTCTCTCTAGGTCCACTCCTTTTCTTCATAAACCTAGTCCTGAGTTCATCTAGGGCCATTAATGATTCTTCCTTACTTAGAACATCATCAAGAAACAAGAGAACAGCTTTTTCAGTGTCAGGGTTTCCATCCAACTCAATAGCATCAATTGCTCTCGGTATTTTGGCTAACTTGTTGAGGTTGGGAAGAGGGGATATTCTCATCAATGTTCCCCTTAAAGGTTGCTTTTCGATGGTTCTTTGAGATTGAGGATAGCTGATGGTGATGACTGGCTGGGTGTGGATGACTTGTCCACTCTTGGACTAACAGAAGTGGATTTTGGAGAGATGGAAGGGGTAGTTATTTTGGTTTTCTTGGCTTTGGGAGCTTTCTTTTCTAGTTTTCTTTTCTTTGGCAAAGTTTTAGAAGGAATGGATAAGGAGGGTTATACCTTGGATGCGGTATTTATGCGCTTGGTAGGGATAGGCTGTCGAGAGGATGCTTTCCTTTATCTTGTGTTTTTGACAATTTGATAGGCGCTGGAGTTCTTGAGGATCTACATCGGCATCACCGGCATGAGTTTGCTCCATGGTGTCATCTCTATAGCTATCAACGGCACCTCTTTCTTCCTCATCCACTCTATGGGTACATCGAGACAAGGTTTTGTCCTTTATCGGTCATTTGACCATCCTTGTTTTGCCCTTTTTGCTAGGAGATACCACGGTCTTCTTTAACACCCCTGTTTTCTTGACATTGGTCTTCACTCCTCTTTTTATTCTCCTACTTGTAGCCAATGCTATCAACTCTTTCCAATGTTCAATCTTTATTCTTGTTTCTTCAAGCATCTTTTCTTGGGCTTCTTTGAAACTTTCAAGGCTCATATCTCCGGCTTTCATAACAATTCCTCTCTTTTGTTTCAATGAAAAGGTTCTTTCATTGAAACACCTTGTTCTAACGGCTTCACTTTGTCTTGACCACTTCTTGGGTAGAGGAGTTTTGAGCTTAGGGATTAGATCATGAAGAATTCCACTCATAAACCTGAAGTTGTTCATCTTCCCACCTTGTTTTTTGAACTTGAGGGTAGAGGTTGAGGCGCCGGTTGAAAGTTGTGGAGAAGGACAATGCACCGGTTGTGTCCTTGGTCATCAAGCTCGGCATTTGCTTCCATTCATTTGATCCCATTTGATCAAATGAGGATTGCTGCCATCAATGGCTTTGTTGACCACATCCATCGGGGTTGACTTGAAGATATCATCTTTGTTTTTACCATTGCTTTGTCTTGAACGGCCTTGAAGTCGGGGACCTTAATACCAAGAAATTTCTCATAAGTTGTCTTCAACATCCGACCCTCTATCCCCGGAAATATTTTTTACAAGATCTTCTCTATTTGGGATCCCATAGACCTTCTTGACCATTTCTTGAGTAATGGTAATCTTTACATTATCTATGGTGGCGGTTATTGAGTTGTTCTCTCTATTACATTTGCCCACCAAATAAATCTCTCTGCATAGTTCTTCATAAATTGGAGGTCTAGCTCCCATGAAATCAATTAATTCATTTACCTCAAGAAGTTCTTTGATGAGAATTCCAACTTCAGTCTCATAGAAATTAGGTTTGATGAAATAACCATGAGCATGCGGGTAAATAGCTTTTGGTACGCCATTGAAGGTTAAAGGAATTAGGGTTGAAGGAATACGATGTTGTATTAGAGAGGGAAAGAGATGATTTTTAAACTGAGAATTAATGAAATAGGAATTTTGGTGATTGGGAAAGAGAGAGAGAAACAAATGATGAGTGGAACGTGGGTTTTAATGAGCATTGGGGGTTTCAAAGTTAAGTGCTTGTTCATATGAGCAGTGGGTTTTTACCCTTCCCCACGTTGAGACATTAATTCCCACAAAACACAAGAAGAACATTCTCTTTTTCAAGGCGTTTTGCAGGGGAAGAGACGGCAAAGGAAGTGACAATTGTGAGCAATTAACACGATCAAATCACTTAAAGGTTGCTTTAACCTAGCTGTTGAAAGAAAACTCTGACAGTTAAGCTAGTTTGAATGATGATGGCTGTGTGAGATAGCTAGGTGAAAATTGCATATAAAACAATGACAACTTCAGAGGAAAATTATTCAAATTGATTTACAAACACAAATGGGTAGATTTTCCTCAAAGTTTAATCCAAAAATTATGGCTCAAACAAAGAAAAAGTTGGTTTTGGGAAGAATTGTGAGGATGATTTGAGTGAGGATAAAATGGAGATAGAGAGAGAGTCCTTCGATGTTCTTGAAAGTTCAGAGGGAGTGAGAGACAAAGGTAAGAACAAGAGAGTGAGAGAAGATCAGGACTATGGTGTTAAGGAGATAGCTGTCAGAGAGAAAATTGACAGTAGAGAGGGAGAGGGAATAAGGCTCTTTGGAAAGACTATCCAAGGTTGATCGGGGAGAGACTAGTAAGGGAAAAATAAGGTGGAAAGGGTTTATACATTGGGGGAATTGGTTAGCGGGATAGGGCTCGACACGGTAATGGAAAGGAGCATAGCCGTCAAGAAGAAGGAGTAAGCACGAGAAGTTGTATACTCTGCATCGGTAGGGATTCACTCTCTCCAGGGGTTGGTTTGTTGGAGGGGAGAAGGGATAACTTTGCGGGGAGTGCATATATCTCCTTCTTCAACAATCTCATACCTATTCAACCAGGTGATAGGTTGCTTTAGTCTGCTAGAGTTCTGTTGTGGAGAGAGTGGAGTCAAGTGTTGGTCAACCTTTTGCAGATTGAAGGGAATGGTTCTTTTCGGTGATTTTAGCTTTGTGACTCCAATGGAGGGTTTGCTTGACCATATGATGCGGTTGAAGAGTGGTGGCCAAGGAGAGCAAGTCCTTCTCTTCAATATTCAATCACTTCCATTGATCATTTCTTGGAGAGGCACCCAATATGGTTGCAAAGGTATCAACGAGACCTTGCAATCAACTCAGAGGCTAGAAATGAAGGAATGAGTGCCGGAGGAGGATGCGGAGAGACCGTGACATTTCCAAAGAATGTCCGACGGCTAAGGCGTGGGGTTTGAAGAGGGGAGCTGGTTTTGAAGATTGTATGGTTTGGAGGAAGCTTTTGTTGGGTGAAGGAAGATGAGAAAGAGAGATTTCAAGAGTTGTTTTATGTTTTTGTTGTATGTTTTTTATTGTTGTCTTTGGTTTTCATGGGTTTTGGATAGATAGCTATCAGTGGATGGCTATCAGGAATGTTTATGAGGGAATAGGCGTCGAGGCAACATTGTGACAAGCATTACCGGTATGTAAGCCTCTTTTTATTTATGAAGAACAACCTTTTATTTTGGCATATTTATCATACGAAGCATGGCTCTTAGTATCTCAAACCTCTTTTCATCCATGGCTTTTGTGAGAATATCGAGACATTGTCCTCGTGCAAACTTTTGCAAGGTTGATATTCCCTTTTCAACATGATCCTTGATGAAATGATGTCTGACCTCAATATGCTTTGTTTTTGAATGTTGGACAGGGTTTCTGTCATGGCAAATAGTACTGAGTTGTCACAGAAGATGGGAATGTTGGATAATTCAATTCCAAAGTCTTGAAGTTGACTTTTAAGATAGAGAATTTGTGAACAACACAAGCCCCAAAGAATATACTCGGCCTCGAGTTGAAGTGGCTACCGAGGTTTGCTTTTTGCTTGACCATGAAATTATTCTTGAGCCAATAAACCGGCATCCACCACTTGTGGATTTTCTATCTAGATTACATCCAAGATAGTCGAGTCGGTGAATCCAATTAAAGAAAATGGGGATTCGTGGGATACCACAAGCCAAAATCAGGGGTTCCTTTGAGATATCTAAGAATTCTCTTGACGAGAGAGATGAGATTCTTTGGGATTAGCTTGAAATCTAGCACGAGAGACATACACTAAACATAATGTCGAGGTCTTGAAGGCATTACATAAAGAAGAGATCCAATGTAGCTTACGTAAAGTGTTGGATTTACACTTTGACCATCTAGATCAGCATGGAGTTTGGTTGTGGTTGACAAGGGTGTTTTGGCAGGGGAGCAGTTTGCATGTCAAACTTCTTGATCATAATCCCTTGTATATTTAGCTTGGTTGATGAAGATTCCTTCCTCCATTTGTTTGACTTGGAGTCCTAAGAAGAAGGTGAGCTCACCAATCATGCTCATTTCAAACTGATCCTTCATAATATCTCCAAATTCAGTGCACAAGTCCTCATTTGATGAGCCAAAGATGATGTCATCAACATAGACTTGGATGAGCAACTGATCATCTCCATATTTTTTGATAAATAAAGTATTATCAATATGGCCCTTGGTAAAGCCTTTGCCAAGGAGATATCTAGATAGGGTATCATACCAAGCTCTTGGTGCTTGTTTAAGTCCATACAATGCTTTGTTCAGTTTGAATACATGATCAGGAAACTTTGGGTGCTCAAATCCAGGGGGTTGAGATACAAACACTTTCTCATTTAAAACTCCATTTAGAAATGCACTCTTGACATCCATCTGGAATATTTTCATCTTCTTGAATGAAGCATAGGCAAGGAATAGCCTTATAGCTTCAAGTCTTGCAACAGGTGCAAAGGTCTCATCATAGTCAATACCTTCTTCTTGTATGTATCCTTGGGCAACTTGATACGGCTTTGTTTCTTATTACAACACCTTCTTCATTCATCTTATTTCTAAAAACCCATCTTGTTCCAATAACAGTTTGATTTCTTAATTTAGGAACAAGTTGCCACACTTTGTTTCTTTCAAACTGCTCTAGTTCTTCTTTCATGGCTTCAATCTAGTCAGCATCTTGGAGTGCTTCATTTATTTTCTTTGGTTCCACTTGGGATATGAATGCACTCATGAGAAAAGGGATGTTGTCTGGAACTGGGATTTTATCAATTTGAAGGCTGATGTAAAGATCTTTATTGGGTGGAATGATGTGGGTAATGGTAGTTTCATCATTGTTTTTGGGAGGAGAAAGAGGATTATTGGATGGAGATGGAAGGTGGCTAGAAGATGGATTACATGAGGAATTGGGATGGTGTCGGCTAAGGGTTGAGTTTGTCGGCTAAGGGAAAATTTTGAGAAGGGTCGATCGAGGATGACCATTTATTTGAAAATTTTCTTCCTCATCAATTGGATTGGAAGTGGGAGAGATTCTTTGTTGACTTGGTTGGCCGGATTGGTTGTTGATGAGAGTAGAGATAGTTCATGGTGTACGGCATAGGATGGGTGTCGAGATGAGTTTCTTGGAACCATGTATGGAAGATTTGATGAATCTTGTTCATGATTGAGAACAGATGAGTCAAGAATGGGAGATGATTCGGAAGATTATCTAGGTTTCCCAAACCTTCATCTAGATCACACAACTCTGTTCCACTTTGATCATTGTTTTCATCAAAGTCAACATGAATTGATTCTTCCACAACAATTCTTCTTTTTTGTTGTAAACTCTATAAGCTTTGCTTGTGTTAGAGTATCCAAGAAAATTCCTTCATCACTTTTGGAGTCAAATTTGTCCAAATTGTTCTTGCCATTGTTGTGAATGAAGCATCTACTTCCAAAGCTGTGAAAGTAAGAAATTGTAGGGACTTCTTGTTATTCCACAATTCATATGGAGTCTTCTTGTGGAATTTATTGATTAGTGTTTTGTTTTGAACATACCTTTATGAGTAATGCTGACTTCACCCCAAAAAATACTTTGGGAGATTGTGTTCTAACGGCATTGTTCTTGCTGCCCTCATAAATTGTCTGTTCTTCCTTTCGGCAACACCATTTTGTTGGGGAGTTCTTGGGGCTGAAAAATTGTGATCAATGCCTTTGGAATCACAATACTCTTCTACTCCAGTGTTCTCAAATTCCTTCCCATGGTCATATCCGATCTTGATGATGGATGTCCCTTTTTGATTTTGAATTTTATTGAAACGGCCTTTATCGAATATAAGCCTAAGGTGTCACTTTTGGATTCAAGAAGAATAATCCAAGTGAATCTTGTGAAATCATCAACAACAACTAGGGAGTATCTTTTTCCTCCTAAAGATCTAGTTCTTATGGGTCCAAAAAGATCCATATGAAGCAGTTCAATAGGTCTTGAGGTGTCCAACTTGGTCTTGGGTTTGAATGAAGATTTCTTTTGCTTCCCACATTGGCATGCTTTGCAAAGTTTATCCTTTTTGAATGGGATCTTTGGTAGACCTCTAACAAGATTGGAATTTGCAAGCTTGGAAATGGTTTGTGATTGAGGTGAGCCAATCTCTTTGTGCCATAGCCATGACATATCGATTGATTGAAAGACGAAGGCGATGAGCATTTGAGGATTCCACAATCTCTAAGTTTAAGCGATAGAGATTTCCTTTTCTTGATCCGAGTTAGGATGACATTATTGTTTTTATCCTTAATTGCATTTATCCTTAGTGCAAACAACATGATATCCCTTATCACAGATTTGGCTTATGCTGATCAAATTGTGTTTGAGACCCTCTACATAGGACACATTTGTAAAAATGATATCTTTTGTAATAAGATATCCTGATCCTTTGACCTTAGCTTGGGAATTGTCACCCGAAAGGTTACATTTGGGACCATTTTTAGGGAATATTGTTGCAACCAGTCTTTATTGATTGAAGGTCATATGTCTACTACAACCACTATCTAAATACCAAAGTCCTTTCCTGGGTACCCGCAAAACGAAAGTAAATTTTTATGGTACCCCTTTTTTATTCTTTTGGGTCCAAAGGATTAGTTTTTCTTTGGAACCCTAGCTTTGTTCCTTGGTCCCTTGTTGAAGAAGCTGGTTTAGGGTATGATAATATGACATGATTTTGCATCATGTAAGGTGTGAGGACAGTGGATTGGGATGGATTGAAGAAGTGGTTTGGATTGTTGTATTGGGGTTGAAACTGAAAGCTATTTGAAGAGGATGATCTGGGAGAGTCATTTTGATTTGTATGGCTTCTACCATTTGAGTATTGCCATTGAGGTTTTTGTTGTTTGGTGTATCTATGTTTGTTATAGAATCTTTGTTGCCTTGGGGTTCTTTGTTGTTTGGAAGATTTTGGTTGTCTGTCAGTCGGGCCTTTGTCTGTCGACCCTTAGGCTGTCTGACTGAGGACTTGGTGACTAGCACATTCTTGCAGCTTGACTTCTTCCTGTATATTGGCTCCTTTTTGAACCCAAATATACTTGCTTCCTTGAATTCTACTTGGTCCTTCCTTTGGTTGACTAGGACCACCCAAGATTTCTTTTGACTTTCCTTTGGTTTGAACAGGGTAGGTTTGAGTTTGATAGCTGCCAGAGCTTAGGTTTTCTAGAACCATTTTTTCAATGGCCCTTTCACCAGTGGGAGGAGTACACTTTTGCTGATGGATTATCAGCACCAATCCCTGTTTTGTCACTGGGACGCCTTTGGGTGTAGGTGAAAAGTGATAATGCTTTGCTTGACATGTTCCATGAATCTATTTTCTTTTTAAGAGCATCATTTTCTTTTTCAAGATTACTGAGTTTTTGACAGTTTTCATGATTACTTGATGTCTCAAATTGTCGGATCCATGTTTTGTTTTTCAAGCATGATGCATTGATCTCTTAGCCCTTGGCATGCTTTCTCAAGCTCAGAAATGGTTTTTGTGAGGGTGTCAATGGTTGAGGATTGGGAAAGATTCTCATTGACCAGTGAAGCAACGTAAAATCTAGGGAGAAACGCGTTTCTCCATAAGTTATGGAGAAACGGGTTACGGGTATCCAGAAGCTATTGAAAGGATATCCAGAAACTTTTTGTATTGGCCATGACCTTGTCCCATGGTTGCCACGGATATCAGTCTCAAAGGTTACGGATATCCGAACCCTTTGAAAGGATATCGAAGCTTATTTAAAGTGATATCCGAGAAACCTTCAAAATGATATCCGTAAAACTTTCAAAATATTTACGGATATTCATTTGATGGTTCTGGATATACATTTGAAGGTTTACGGATATCGAAACCTTCAATAAGCATTTTCTCGGTCTTGGCCTTGGATTTGGCTTCAAATATGTTTACTGGATATTCATTTGATGGTTTTACGGATATACATTTGAAGGTTTCGGGATATCCAGAAACCTTCAATAAGCAATTTGTGGTCTTAGCCTCGATTTGGCTTCAAATATGTTCGATATCCATGAAGGCTTCTGGATATCCGTTCCAAAGCTCGGATATCGAACCTTTGAGGCCCGATATCGAAATTTTCTTCTCGGTTATCAAACGTATAGTTAAGCTATTAAAACGCGTTTCTCCATAGTTATGGAGAAACGCGTTTCTCAAACAGAACCTACTCGTGAAGCAAAAGCTAGTTTTTGTTTTTTGGTTTGAATTAAAAAGAGTGCAAACTAATTGTTTAAAACCATCAATATTTAAAGAGTTAAAATCATGTACCTCTTTTAGTTCATCACAGCAAGTGCTTCCATCTCTTCCTCATTGTCGATTCTTCCTCATCTTCGGCTATAAGGCATATCATGGCTTCTTCTCCTTCAATTTCGTAGTCATCACTTGACACATACTCTTCATCACCGAATTTTGATGAGTCGGCTATCATGACTTGCTCTCTTTGTTTTTGTCATTTTTATTCTTGGAGCAATTGAAACAGTTGCACCTGGAACTGTGAATGATTTCTTTTGAGTAGGTCAATCTCTTAGCTGTCTGATTATCCCTTGGTTTCCTTGGTTCAGGGCAATCAGATGAGTAATGTCCTTGCTTTCCACAGTTGAAACAATCAATTGTCTTCTTGTAGCTGTCTTGTTGAACATTAGATGTGGAAGGATTGAATTTTTTGTCAAAAGATTTCTTTTGAAATTTCATGGCATTCCTGACAGCCATGGAAATGAGACTTGGATTGTCTTCTTGAGAAATCTGTTTGCTGACAGGTTTGGAGCTGATGTTTATCTTCTGAAGGGCATTGTTGACAATGGTCTCAATGTCTTGGTGAGTGATTGGCTTGTGGACAGCTTCTTGTGCAAGCAAAGCTAAGGATTGTGAAATGGAAGGGACTGATTGAATTTTTATCATACCTTCCAATTCATAAGCTTCAAGCTTTCCAAAATACTGCTCAACTGTCATGGTGCTCCATTCAGATCCTTCTCTAATAGGTAATGCTACCTTTTCATATTCTTGAGGAAGATTTGAGTATATCTTGAGGCGAGATCTTGTTGTTCAAAGGTTTTTCCATGGTCGGCAATTGATCTAACAAGGTTCTCAAACCTTGGCCGAGCAAAGACTCACCTTTTCTCCAGGGTAGAACTTGAAGTTATCTAATTGCCTAAGCAAGTTGTACAAGTTTTGTGTCCTAACACCGGAGTGTTTAGTGAACTTGGATTGAATAAGAGCCCACGCCGTTTCGGCATTTGGTTCCTTAGCAATTTCTTGTGCTAGAGAGTCATTTACACTCTTTTGAAGAATGTTCTTGACTTTCAAGTTTGCACTTATCAATTGCTTTTCGCCTTGAGACCATGTTTCGGGGATTTGATCTTACTAGGTCCTCCATCGCACAGATTTGAGTTGGGTAGGACACTTCATTCTCTAGAACATACCAATTCCATATACCGTTTGCATCAAGGTATGTTTTTATTTTTGAAGCATAGATCTCAAAAGATCCACAAAGCCATCAATGTGTGGGATGTCTTTCTCATTATTTCTTCTTGGTTGAGGCATGGTGGGTTTGAAGAGAATCCTTCACAAGTTGTTAGACTTTTGAATGTGAAGACAAGCTCGATACCAATTGAAAGGCCCTTTTTTAATATGTAGATGATCGAGCCGGCTATGGTTTTGGCTTAGCCGTCGGATGATAGTTGAATTGTGCAATGGAATAAGAGAGATTTGAAATAATGATAGGACAAGAAACACAAAGAAATAATGAAAGTGTGTGAATGTGATTGCAAAAATGTAATAACACAGAGAATTTAAAGTGGTTCAGAGTTCACTCCTCCTACATCCACCCCCACTGTCAATCTTGACAAGTGAGATCAATTTTATTATAATCTTTAATCAACAAAAATTACAAATGATTGATTCAGGCAAGTTCCTTGAACTTCCTCTTCCTAATTAGTACAGTCAACTAGGGATACACTTAAAGTACAGTCTTAAGTGTTTTTACAACTTGAAGTACAGTCTCAAGATTTTACAAAAATAATAATACACTCAAAGTACAGTCTTGAGTGATTACAAACTAATTCTACACCTAAAGTACAGTCTTAGGATTTTGGAATTTGTGAATTAACACACTAAGGGGTGTTTTGTTGTGGAGGCAAAGGTTTTGGGGTTAGGGTTTGGTTTGGTTTGGAACAGAGTTTAAAGGGTAAGGATTGGTGAGTGTGTGTGTGAATTACAGGAGGTGTGTGTGGGTGTGAGGGAAAGGTTTTGGACTGTGAAAAAGAGTATTTTTCAGAAGTGGTTTGTGTAGAGGATGAACTCCTCTATTTATACCCTTCAATGTAGCCGTTGGAATATGATTGTTGCAGCTACATTAATGAGCCTTGACTGGTCTTTGCCCCACTTGTCCACTTGCAGGTATTCATGAGCTGGCTTGAGCTGTGGCTTGAGCTGAGAGCTTCCTAAAGGTCTTCAGTGGTCTTCATTGGTCTTCAATGGTGAACTTGACAGCTGTGAAGATCCAGGTTCTACCTTGGTTGAGATTGTGGTAGCAGAGAATGAGACAGAGTGATGGCTATCAGAGGGAGAAGTCATAGCTGTCAGATCATACAAGGCTTAGCTATCAGAGATGTTCTCTAATAAGGACTGAGATGCACTTTGATGATCTTGATGACTTAGAGAGTGAATATGATTCATGTTTTTGATTGATTTTAATCATTGTATACAACAGAATCATAACTATCAAACTCATGGCTGTCAGATACACTGAGGAATGAATATGAAGTTTGATTTGGTCAGTCATGGACTTAGCTGTCAGAGACAAAGATCATGACTGACAGTCTTCCTCTTTTGATATAAACCCTGTTCTATATATATATTCCTTTATCAAAACCAACTAACTAAGACATTGATCAAAGTTAGGTCCTAACAGTAAGGGTGGTTTTTTGAAAGAAAAAATATAGATTTATTTCCTTGTACTTCAGTTTAAATTGCATATTTGCCATTGTAACGTGTGTAATTTTTTCCACGTGTTACATACTAAATTTCACCTAATCTGCTTAGTCAGCATTTCTATTAATTTTTGGACGGATAGTTAACGGTGGTCAAATATACTCAAGATTTTCTTGAGTACGTGGGCAAATATGACAATTGATTAGTATAATAGTAGATCTCCATTCATTAACATAATTATAGGGCCATATATCTATATTCCCCCCCCCCCCCAAAAAAAAACTTTGATTTACTCATAAAAATATGTACATTAATTATTGAACTTTTATTAATTACTCACATCCCGTGGTGCGGAGCACATGATGGGTGAATGATTTTAAGTGATGTGGTAACCAATGGATGGAGTCATGTTTTGTTTAAAAAATGGACCATCCATTTTTAGTTTATTTTCTTTTAATTCTATAACCATACATATCCTCCATTTTTTAATTTAATCCCTTTCTAATATTGTGGTGGTCATCCGTTTTTAAGTTAATCACTTCCTTTTATTGTATGAACCATCGCTTTTCGATTAAATAGTTTTCTATTATTGTAGAGATTATCTATTTTTAACTCAATTTCTTTCTCAATTTGGTAAAATTAAATGCAACTCTATATTTGAAATGTAATCATTCTATAAAAACCTAGAGCCTACATTTTATCCCCATCCTCCCCATCCTTCACATTATGCTTTTAACATGAATAGATATGCCCTAACCTTCACATTATGCTTCTTCTTGCATCAATGTCAAGCAGATTCACCTTCACATTATGTTTCTTTTCCAAGATGGATGGTCGTTGTTTGAATTATATCAGTATATTTGTCATTATATTTACCGTTTCAAATGACAGCATGTTATTTTGGCTTTCATCCCACCTTGACATACGCTTAGGCCTTCTTACTGGCCCATCCAACAAAGGTGTGAACGACATCCTCGGTTTCACCACCATCGTCATCATGGAAGATGCCAAAGATGAAGTGATCAAAGGTTGTCTAATGAGAGTGAGAACGCTTTCGAGAACGGTGATGTCTCAGGAAGTGAGTCTGCCAATAATTACAATTTTACCCCTGAAGACAATGGTGAAGGAGGCCATGAAAACAAGGCTGAGAGTGAAGGTGAGGCAGAAGGGATGGCAGATGCCCAAGATGTTGACAACCGACAGAAAATAGTCGGCCCTAGCACCATCATTGTCAACCTCAATCCATCCATAACAATAGAAATCCTCAAGGAAAGACAAGCGTTAAGCGATCCGGAAGAAAAATGTCACTCGAAAGAGTAGCACATATTGTAATGTGTTAAATTCTTACTAGGAGTATTAAGGCTAATAAGTTAGAGGTTTATTTGGTCATTTATCTTATTTAGTTCATGGAATTAATGGCTTAGTTAGTCGTGGTTATATGTAATAAAATTTTCTAGTGAGGACATGAGAATATATGAATTTACCTAGTTTTCTTATAATTACCTGTAAAAGTCTTCTCTCTTAACATTAAGTTTGGTATTGCAACTAGATAGATCCAACTCTAAACTAATGTGAGAGAAATACAAGTGATGTAACTACAAACACAGAGAGAGAGAGAGAGAGAGAGAGAGAGAGAGAGAGAGAGAGAGAGAGAGAGAGAGAGAGAGAGAGAGAGAGAGAGAGAGAGAGAGAGAGAGAGAGAGAGAGAGAGAGAGTGATATAGCGGGCGGAAGGAGAGAGAGAGAGAGAGAGAGAGAGAGAGAGAGAGAGAGAGAGAGAGAGAGTGATATAGCGGGCGGAAGCAAATAAAAGGATAAATATCAAATATTGTTGAATCGTGCACGATTATCAGCGAATGATCTTCAAGTATTGTTGAATCGAGCACCATTACCGAAATTTGGCAAGAAAAGACATGAATCACTTTTGTAGAATATAGAGCAACGCTCAATATTAAATTATAATAATCAAACACCAATAATATTCAACTAATTTTCGAAATTACAAGATACCTCTATTTTTATAGAACTTATAAGATTTGTAAAACATATCAATTACGTCTAAAATTAATTCTAACATATATGGTAACATAATAGATGTCTAACATATCAAAATAAAGCCTAAATCTACTTCAAAACATATAATTATTGTCTACCTAAATATAAATCCGAAAATAATAATAAAACTAACAAATAATAATTATAATTAAACTTAAACTAATCCCTA
Organism: Adenophora triphylla var. japonica; assembly: GCA_022495995.1. Taxonomy (NCBI): domain Eukaryota; kingdom Viridiplantae; phylum Streptophyta; class Magnoliopsida; order Asterales; family Campanulaceae; genus Adenophora; species Adenophora triphylla. Next base: position 307,104 of record JAFEMH010000453.1, on the reverse strand, counting down.
TATTCATCTCCTTCATTCTCCTCGGCTTCGAAAAAATTATCATTGAATTTGCACCAGTTTGTAGCCAATCTTAATCATCACATAAAAATATTTGTAGCGTTCCTCTCATTGAGATAATACTTGAATGCTTGAAATCTTCCAACCTTGACGGACTTTAAACTTTATAGCCTTCGTAACAATATCCATCCAATCTCAATTGAGTAGATACAAAATAATCAATTATTAACTTTTGAACAATCTAGCAAGCATAAGAATGGACGATATCAATGTCAAATAGATCTTTATAATGATAACAAACTTTAACAACTTCAAATTTTCACATCAATTCATCTTGTGGAGATTCAAAGCCAGCAAATTCACATCAATCGGGTGTGATGTCACTAGTTGTTAAATTTCGTAATGACATTTATCATAAACAGGACGTTTTGACCAAACAACAAATTGATCGGGACTTGCAGATTCGATGAAAGGTGAAAATATATCAAACATTTTTTAAATACCGTCCACTTTTTAATTTAATTCTTTCTAATATTGTGCAGGCCATCCGTTTTTTAAGTTAATCACTTATTATTTTATGAACCATCTCTTTTCAATTTAATAGTTTCCTTTATCGTAGTACAGATCATCTATTTTAACTTAATTTCTTTCTTAATTCAGTGAAACTAAATGAAATTCTAAAATTGAAATTTAGAAAATCTATAAAACCCAAGAGTCACATTCTACCTTCATCCTCCTCATCCTTCACTTATGCTTTTAACATGAATAGATATGCCCTCACCTTCACATTATACTTCTTTTGCACCATAGTCAAGCAGATTCACCCTCACATTGTGTTTCTTTTCCAAAATGCATGTTAGATTTCACTTTATTTGCCATTTTATGGCTTATTATTCATTTATTGTTGCATTTTCTTTGCTCATTACGGTTGAATTTCCAATTCAATACTCTTTATCATCCTTGATAAATCTACTATCGAACTTTTCTAATTAACTTTCTCTCCACCTCATACAAGAATAGTTATTGATTTATTTACTTATTTTCTTTGGTGCAGAAATATGTCATCAATTGTTTGTGAAGAGCATCCATGGTCGTTGTTCGAAGTAAATCAATAAATTTGTCATTATATTTACGGTTTTAAGATAACGGGGTTGAGTAAAAAATCTTTCAATCATTAGTTGTAAGTTCTTATTCAATCTTGGGTTTTTATACTATTATTTGTTCTATGCAATTTGAAATTATTCTCATTTTGTTTCTACGTTCTTCAAGTTTCACTATTAAGGCGAAGAACAAAGATGGAACATATGAAGGGAAGATTATGCAGTTTACTTTCCAAACCAAACTTACAGAGAACGTAACCCATCACATTGGGATAAAACACTAAACGGAATTTGGTTTGATGCACCATTGGTTCCATCTCCAAAATTCTGGTTTGTGCCTATAACACCTTCCAAACCCGACCAACTATCACAAGATCGAGCCGGAAAACCGATTTCATTTTTTCATCTATCCGCCATTTATAAGAAAGTGGGGAGGTCCCGAAATATTAATGTTTCCATTGACTGCTTCCATCAGTAGATATTGATGCACCATGCTACAAGTGACCTTAACTGTTGGGATTTTGACCAAATTCAAATTGGATTGTAAATGTGGCAAATTTGGGAAGAGATTGTTTCCTAATGAATTTAGGATCCATAATCAGTTTGTCTGCAAAGTTTATGCAGTTTTGGCAGGTTGGCCTGATTTTGTGGATTCCTTATTATATTGGGAATATAATTAGGGTTTTTGTATTGACTATAAAAAGGGTGTGTGGCTTAATTTTTAGGTGTGCCTAGGTGGTACCAAAAGGTGCTCACTTAGGAGAGATATGTTGATTAGCAATGTGTGCAACAATGAGAGAGTGTTGTACATTGGTTACAAGTGTATTCAAGAATGTTGAGAAGGATGAGAATAACACCATTCTTGTAATACCAGGTTTATGGTGAGTGGTGAGTCTTTGCTTGTTTCTTGATTGAAACTTCCGTTCCATGATGATATGATGAAATTCGTTGATCGGTACGTGGACGTATCCTATTGATGTTGGGGTGAACCACATAAATATTGAGTTATTTATTTTTCTTGTAATATTGTGTGGTTATCCAAATTAATACCGGGTTTGTATAACATAAATTTGTGTGATACTTTTTTGCCGGCGCCCGACATTAATAACCTTGGTGTTGTTTGTGAAAAATTAAAGTGGCTATCGTCATATCGACTTCAAAGTTTGGAAACTACGAAGTCTCTATTGACAATGACTTCATAAGACTAGGCACATTTGGATAAATGTATTTTCAATAGATATTGAAATTTTAGGAAATACTTTTGACCGAAATGACATTTTGTAAAAAAGAATAATCCTCAATTTGATGATCTTTTGGTATTCAATGTATTACTCCAAGCAAATATAACATTTTATCTTTTAAGTTAAAATCAAATTATTTCCCGCCATAAAGCCATCAGCATGTGAAGTTTGAGCTGAAGTCTGCATAGTTATCATTTGTTCCTGATTTATTGGTTCGGAGCTCCTCAAGACTAATACATTTTTTTTTGCAATTAGTACCCTTTCCCAAAGATTAACAACACAAAAAGTTATCCCTAATATCATCATAACATATTTACTTGTATGTATTCTTGTACAACGAAGTAACAATTCAAATTTTTAGTTACAAAAATCCAATTCTCCATTGCTGCTCCAAGGCAAACACATTTTCTCCCTCGTTGAAAGTTGCAATTCGGTTGAATCCCCTTTGAAATCCCTACCGGTGCAAGCTAAAATCCTTCTTCAGATCCCCAATTACTTGAACCTCCTTTTAGATCTTCAACTAATTTCTACCTGAAAACTTAATTAAATTCACAATGCGATAGAAACCCATATAAAGTTTCTTTGCTTTTCGATTGCCATCAAAATTTCTTGAATGATGCAGATGATAGATTTGAGAAGGGGTGGTTGAAATAGTAGTATGGGACTGGATTTTTTGATACCGAGGGTAAAAGCCATTGGTGATGCCGGAGGCTAGAGATTGTAGGCCGAACGAAATAACAAGAATCAATATTTGAAAGCTTAAGCTTTTCTCTAATTCATAAAATCAAAAACTAAGTTCTTCAAACCCTAAAACAACTTTAAATACTCTAATGAAAACCCTAAAACAACTTGGAAAGGAAAAGACTAAAATACCCTAAACTAATTATTCATAAAACCAGCAAAATAACTATACCTAAAACCCAATCTGATTTCAGATTTCCGTCTTGCATGATCATGCATGTTATCATGCACGGCCGTGCAAAAGATGCAGAAATTACGACACAATATGCATGGGCTTGCCACTTCCAATGTGCGGCCGTGCGGCCACTGTTTCGCCAAAATTCTCATGTTGTTGCCTTGCATCATCCTCCCCTCCTTTGAGAAGACTCGACCATGAGTCGATATCCTCGGTAGGAGCACCACAATATGCCGACAAATCTGAAACATTGAAGGTTGTGGTGATATTGGAATGGCTTGGCAAATCAATCTTGTAATCATTGTCATTAATACGCCCAAAAACACGATAAATGATCTGAAAATATGGGTCATAAGCCTCATGAAAGGGCTCAGAGCGTTAGACAACCCAAACGGCATCACCTTCCAATCGTACAAACCATCTCGGGTCTTGAAAGCAGTTTTCCACTCATCGCCCGACCTGACGCGAATCTGTTGATACCCGCTTCGTTGATCGATCTTAGAGAACACCCTCTCACTATGTAACTGGTCAAGCAAGTCATCAATTCGGGAAGTGACTCCCTTTTCTAGTAGCTCCAGAACATGTCTCTCCAACTCCTCATGTTCCTTTGGCCTCAAACGGTAGGCTGCTTTATTCGTAATTGACGCACCCGGAATAAGATCCATACAATGCTGAATATCTCTCATAGGTGGTGAGCCCGGGAGAATCTCATCTGGTGTCACATCGAATCCCATCTCATGTTTCGTGGTGTCAACAAGCTCAAAATCAGCTTACCAGTTGATTTAGTTTCTGTGTCAGGTTCCTTTCGTGGGTCAGTAGGGCACAATGAAATAGATAACCCATCCTTGCAAATCATGTATATGTTCTTGAACCTATCATGCATAACGCGACGATCAAACAACCATGATCGGCCCAGTAAAAAATGACACACATCCATTGCCACTACATCACACCAAACCTCATCCTTATAACGCTTGCCAATTGAGAATTGCACCAAACACTTCTTATCTACCTTTAGTTCGTTGCCTTTGATCAACCACGAGAGCTTGTAAGGTTGGGGATGTGCTTCAGTATTCAAACCCAACTTCTTAACTATTGTAGTGGAAATGAGATTCTCACAACTACCCCTATCAATAATTACCTTACATACCTTCCCTTTGGCGGTGCACCTCATCTTAAGTTTTTCTCTAATTCATAAAATCAAAAACAATAATCAATATTTGAAAGCTTAAGTTTTTCTCTAATTCATAAAATCAAAAAAAAAATCTTTAAACCCTAAAACAACTTTAAATACTCTAATGAAAACCCTAAAACAACTTGGAAAGGAAAAGACTAAAATACCTTAAACTAATTATTCATAAAACCAGCAAAATAACTAAACCCAAAACCCAATCTGATTTCTGATTTCCGTCTTATACAGTCGTGCGTGTTATCCTGCATGGGCGTGCAAAAGATGTAGAAATTACGGCCCAATATGCACGGGCGTGCCACTTACAATGCGCAGCCGTGCGGCCACTGTTTTGCCAAAATTCTCCTATTATTGCCCTGCATCAATTGGTGGTCAAGATGTTTATGGACTCAGCGGACGAAAATGTACGAAAAGGTAAACAGGGTTTGTGGTGCTTTAACGAGATGGTGGAGGTTTGGAGAAATCGTGGGCCTTTTTACGGTGTTAGCGAGCCTAGCAAAATATTGTGAGTTTATGGGCCTTAAGCTGATGTGGAAAATCAATATCGGGCTCTATAAATAGTGGCTTTTATAGTGACACCTTATTAAACTTTTTCTCTTTTCATGCAATATAGATATATGCCCCTGTACTCAAGAGAAATGTTAGTATATTTCAACACCATTAACTTTCCATCCAAAAATTAATGAAAATGTTGACTAAGCAGCTTAGATGGAATTTAGGATGTAACACGTAGAAAAAAATTGTACACGTGGAATTTCTAATGAGGATTTCAAGATCATATTCACATATATCCCATAGTTTAAGGGAAAATATGTATCTTAAACCTAAGTACAGGGGCATAAACCTACATTTACTATTTCAAAAAACCACCATTATCCACCACCATCACTAGCACCATTATCGCCCGTTACCATCATTATAACCATTACACAACTTCACCACCATCGAAACCACTTTACCACCATCACCGCTTTTCAATATTACTATGGTGGTTAAGTGTTGGTGATGGTGGTGGTGATGGCATAGAAGTTGAGGTGAAGATGGTGTTGGTGGTAGTGATGAGGTGGAGGTGATGGTGTTGTATTGCTGATGGTGTTGAATTGGTGATGGTTGTGGTGAAGTGGTGGTATTTGTGGTTGATGGTGGTGAAATATAGTGGTAATATTGGTGGTGGTGGCAAGTGGTGGTGAAGTTGTATAGTGGTTGTAGTGATGGTGTTGAGCGATGATAGCGGTAGTGATGGTGATGGTGGTGGTGGTAAGGGTAAGGGTGGTTTTTTGAAAGAAAAAATATAGATTTATTTCCTTGTAATTCATTTAAGATGCATATGTGCCCATTTACTATGGGATTTATATAAATATGCCCTTGCAATTCTCACCAGAACTTTCACGTCTGCAATTTTTTCCACAGGTTACATTCTAAATTTCACATAAGCTGCTTAGTCAGCATTTCTGTTAATTTTTGAACCGAAAGTTAACGGTGATCAAATATACTCAAGATTTTCTTGCGTACAGGGGCAAATATGACAATTGATTAGTATAGTAATAGATATGCATTCATTAACAAAATTATAGGCCATATATCTATCCCCCCCCCTAAAAAAAAAACTATGATTTACTCATAAAATTATGTACATTAATTACCGAACATTTAATAATTACTCACATCCCGTGTTACGGAGCACGGGATGAGCGAAAGATTTTAAGTGATGTGGCAACCAATGGATGGAGTCATGTTTTGTTTAAAAAACGGACCATCCATTTTTAGTTTATTCTCTTTTAATTCTATAATTGTACACATCCTCCATTTTTTTAATTTAATCCCTCTCTAATATTGTGGTGGTCATCCGTTTTTAAGTTAATCACTTCCTTTTATTGTATGAACCATTGCTTTACAATTAAATAGTTTTCTATTATTGTACAAATTATCTATTTTTAATTTAATTTCTTTCTCAATTTGGTAAAATTAAATGCAACTCTAAATTTGAAATGTAGACATTCTATAAAAACCTAGAGACTACATTCTACCCTCATCCTTCACATTATGTTTTTAACATGAATAGATATACCCTCACCTTCACATTATGCTTCTTCTTGCACCAATGTCAAGAAGATTCACCTTCACATTATGCTTCTTTTCCAAGATGGATGGTCATTGTTTGAACTATATCAGTATATTTGTCATTATATTTACCGTTTCAAATGACGACATGTTATCTTGCCTTTCATCCCACCTTGACTTGCGCTTGGGCCTTCTCACTGGCCATCCAACAAAGTTATGAGCGACATCCTAGGTTTCACCATCATTGTCGTCGTAGAAGATGTCGAAGATGAAGTAATCAAAGGTCGTCTGATGAGAGTGAGAACGCTTTCGAGAACGGTGATGTCTCAGGAAGTGATTCTGTCCATAATTACGATTGTACCCCTGAAGACAATTGTGAAGGAGGCCATGAAAACAAGGCTGAGAGTGAAGGTGAGGCAGAAGGGATGGTAGATGCCCAAGATGTCGACGACTGGCGGAAAATCGTCGGCCCTAGCACCATCATCGTCATCCTCAATCCATCCATAACAAGAGAAATCCTCAAGGAAAGACAAGTGTTAAGCAATCCGGAAGATAAATTTCACTCGAAAGAGTAGCACATATTGTAATGTGTTAAATTTTTACTAGGAGTATTAAGGCTAATAAGTTAGTGGTTTATTTGGTCATTTATCGTATTTAGTTCATGGGATTTATGGCTTAGTTAGTCATGTTTATATGTAATAAAATTTTCTAGTGAAGACATGATAATATATGCATTTACCTGGTTTTCTTATAATTACTTGTAAAAGTCTTCTCTCTTAACAATAAGTTTGGTATTGCAACTAGAGAGATCAAACTCTAAACTAAAGTGAGAGAAATACAAGTGATGTAACTACAAAGAGAGAGAGAGAGAGAGAGAGAGAGAGAGAGAGAGAGAGAGAGAGAAAGAGAGAGAGAGTCTAATGTAGTGGGCGGAAGCAAATAAAAGGATAAATATCAAATACTGTTGAATCGTACACAATTATCAGCGAATGATCTTCAACTATTGTTGAATCGAGCTCCATTGCCAAAATTTCGCCAGAAAAGACATGAATCACTCTTTTAGAATATAGAGCAACGCTCAATATTAAATTATAATAATCAAACACAAATAATATTCAACTAATTTTCAAAATTACAAGATTCCTCTATTTTTATAGGACTTATACTAGTACAAAAATTGGCTTAGATAGCACTTTTTTTGCCCTTACATAGTGCATAAAAGCGCTATCTAAGCTACCGCTATGCATGTTTTGATAGCGTTTATTATGCGCTACATAAGCTTACGAGGTTAGATAGCGCATATAGAAGCACTATGTAAGAAGCTTTTTTATTTTCATAAATCATCTTAGATAGCGTTTTTTAAGTGCTATATAAGCAATTTTTTTAACAAAAAGCAATCTTAGATAGCGCTTAAAAAAGCGCTATCTAAGGCTATTTTTCATTTTTTATTTTGTGATAACAACTGAAAGGTTATATGATAATGAGAGGAATGACTGAACGGAATTTAAGAAAACAAGACGGGATTTAAACCCTCAATGATAGTTGCTCAGAGCAAAACTATATTTCATAAATCAAATATCAAAGTCTGCCTAATACAAGAGCCTTAACACTCTTTAAATACTAATCCTAAGAATACTCTAGAATACTACCAAAATAAACCTAATTAAAATAAATCAAAATATCAATAAAATAACAGTCCCAAAATACTAGCAAACGGAAAAGGAAACAATCACTTGGAATAAGGAAACAGCCGTGAACAATCTTCAGCAAAGATCAGCCTTTCCCGTCAACGAGGCGCCCGCCTCGAGTAAAGCCATGCGGCCGCCTGAGCTCCGAGCCGCCTTGGCCGTTTGTTGATGCCCGCCGAGGCGCCCGCCTGGGAACACCCGAAGCGCCCGCCCGGCGCCGCCCACCACCGCCTGCCTTGATATCCCTTGAAGACCTGCATCATCCTCCCCTCCTTAGAAAAGACTCGTCCTCGAGTCAATACCCTCGATAGGAATACTACGATAACCCGGAAGATTCGAACTTCATCTGCAAAAGGAATTATGTACCCTTGACGAACTCTAAACTTCACTGCCTTTGTGATAGTATCCATCCAATCAGCCCAATGAGTAGATACAAAGAACTCAATAATTAATTTTTGAATGTTGTATCGAATAGAAGACCGGGGAAAATATGTGTCAAACGGATCATTATACGGAGAAAAAAACTGTTTCAATGGGTGGGGTGGCCGCCTGGGTCGCAGCCTTGTTGTTCACTACTTTGGATATTCCTCCCAGGCTGACTTCTGTCATCCCAGGTTGCCGATGTCTTGGGTGTTCCGCCATGTCGATTGCGTGTGATGTCACAACATGACAAATCTCGCAATCACACTTATCAAACACCGGTGGTATAGACCAATCAACAAACTTTTCAGGTTGTGTCTTACCTTCTAACTCTGGAATCTCGGTCTTCATGTCGCCGATAACCCTAGAAGGATATGTCCACTTCCTGTCACCAAGTTCGAGATCCCTAGCGGAGGGATTGGTCACTGCTAAACCCTCTTCATCAGACGATATGTCTGAATCCGAGTCCTCCAACCGCGCTAGTTGTCGTTGGATTCGTCGACCCTCCACCCGATAAAAGTATCGTTGGAGTTCTCGAATCTCGGAACGCAACAAACGAAGCTTGAGATCTTGAATCTTTCTTCGCAATTCGTCCTTCTCGATTTCATATAAGTCACGTTCGTGATGGGGAACATATTTCTGAGGATTCGCTTCACGAACCCTACTACGAACACCATGAACACCACGACCACGCCTTCGTTCAGCCATCAATTCGACCAGGACTCTGATACCAAATGATAGAGAAACTAAGGTTATATGATAAATAGGAATGACTGAACGGAATTGAAGAAAACAAGACGGGATTTAAACCCTCAATGATAGTTGCTCAGAGCAAAACTATATTTCATAAATCAAATATCAAAGTCTGCCTAATACAAGAACCCTAACACTCTTTAAATACTAATCCTAAGAATACTCTAGAATACTACCAAAATAAACCTAATTAAAATAAATCAAAATATCAATAAAATAACAGTCCCAAAATACTAGCAAATGGAAAAGGAAACAATCACTTGGAATAAGGAAACAGCCGTGAACAATCTTCAGCAAAGATCAGCCTTTCCCGTCAACGAGGCGCCCGCCTCGAGTAAAGCCATGCGGCCGCCTGAGCTCCAGCGCCTTGGCTGTTTGTTGATGCTCAGTCGAGGCGCCCGCCTGGAACACCTGAAGCGCCCGCACGCGATCGGCCACCATCGCTTTGCTCTTGATATCCCTTGAAGTCACCGCATCATTTTGTATTTTATTTTTATTTTTTGCTACACATATTTCAAATTATATGAATTATAACCATGAAATCAAATAAATAAAAATTAATATGAACTAAAAAACATTTCATTCAACAATAACAATCAACCTTTCATTTATTACACCAATAATAATTCTTACAATAATCTACAACAGTTATAAACTAACTAGTCTAACACACGTCGCACGACATGAAACTTTAACAAAAAATTTAAGCAAACTAAAGAATGTAGCAGTCTAATTAATGGGCATCAAGAATGAAGAACGGCCAAAGATTAGCCATTCCAATACTTGGTGTCTGATACTGTTGAGCCATTCCAGTACTTGGTGTATGATACTTTTCAGTTTCCAAACCCAAAATGTATGTTGTAGCTTGGTCAGGGCAGACTGTTCCTCGAGTGCTGCAATTTTGAAGAGAAGAATACAACAAAAATTATGCTCATGTCTCATTGCCACCAATTGTGGCAGCAAAATGCAGCTTTTTAAATCATCAATACAAAAACTGAAGTATCTCAATTCTCAAGCCATGATGTGGCATAAGGTACCTTTTACTAATGATACTCTTTCTCCTAAAAAAATTTACAATAGTATACAAATGAAAAATATTTAGCTAGATGATTTACAATCACGGGTGCTCTAGATACATACTGTATTTTGTTAATAGCATGGATGATAAAAGGAACAAATTGAAGCAATTGGAACAAAAGGACTCCAAAACTACTATTGTATGTGATTTAAAAATAAATAAAATTTTAAATGAGCTATGGTTATTACCTTGGTCAGTAGTTGTGTGAGGCAAGAGAAGCCCATTTTAGTTTCCTGCTGCAAAAGGAATTATGAAAAAGAATATGCTTTAGAATGTATGTTTCTCCTCCGTCCCATATTGAATGACCTTTTATGTCCTTAACTTGAATCTTGGGAACAGACCTTTATAAAAGGATAGCAGCAGGTCAAAAGATGAACTCTAACTAAGACCAAAGGGAAAAAGGATAAGGTTGTTCCTAAGCATAAAGCTTGCACCAAATTTCTATGGTTCTCAGCCTTCCACTGTTGTAAGAATGGAATGTGTCTTCTACTTGGTTTCCAATACATAAAGTTCCAAATCAACTTCAACAGCTGATTGCTTGTAAATCAATCGCTTTGACACCAGCTGAGTGATCCAGAAAGGAAAGTAAAGAATGTCAAAGGATTTGGCCTCGGGCTCAAAATTTGACCGGAAAGTCGACAAAACCAATAGCTAACCTTTGAACTATGTAAATATATGGAGAGTTGAATAATTATAATAACGCTAACTTTCTTCCATCCATCTTGAAGAGATGTGTTTTGACCAAACACATAAATTAAGTAAAGTGGTTGGCAATTGAATAATTCACTAAATTTTCCCTTGAAACATTTGAATTCAAACTAGGAGGGAAACTAAGTTTAGTATAGTGAACTTGTTGAAAATGGACGGACCACAAAGGAATGGTACTCTTCTAATGGGACGGCCCAATAAGGAATACAAGCTCTTTAAGCGGGACGGAGGGAGTAATATGCATATGAACCAACTTGGTTTCCAATACATAAAAGTTCCAAATCTTGACTTAAATTTTGATGTTAAAATGAACCACAACCACTTCATCAGAGAGATCAATGTATAACAAGGGAAAAAATCTTGAGCTACTGAAAAAAGGCTTGTTACCTATTGGAGTATCATTGTACAACGTCTCAAAGCATCTGTAGAAGGGAGGGGACAGAGAAAGAGAGAAGCATATGGAAAAGGTCAGTGGAGGTTTAGAAAATTCAATTGTGCTCTCAGATAAATGCCAAATATAATGTCTTGAGATTAACATGAAACTTCCAAAAGAAACTAAGACAGTATACCCCTCTAACTTTTTCCCATGTTATCCAATGGAAATCATGTTTAAAAGATAGATTGAAAGAGCTGAGGGGGATTCCTGGAGCAAAATCGATCGTGCAGTCCACATTAAAAGCTTGTCGATCTCAAATCTTACGGTTACCACATTTTTTTTTTTTGTGAGTAGAACTGCGTAGCATAAAATATGAAAGAAAGTCTAGGGATTAAAATCTAACGAGATTTGCAGAGCAGCTCCGTGAAGAGACAACATTGAAGCCAATGGCTCATAACCATCCCTGAAAGCAGTATTGTAGTAACCATTCCTGCCAAGAAGAACAAGATTTCAGAATTACAATGCCTCTGTAGCAAGAATGTCATCTGTGTTATGGACATATTTTCTGCATGTTGACATCTTCAGCACGTCTGCATGTTGACATCTTCACCCACTGTGAGAATTGCATAATATTCATTGTTTTTGCTTAATTATTTATGATTATATTTACAGTGAATAAATGGAGACAATCTAGGAAGCACTGTAACCAACACGTGAGACATTTCCATCAACGATAGAAGACCTAGTCAAGAGACGTTGGAAGGATAAGAGATTAGGCCGAGATTTTAGGATAGGTTGTTATCATTTTTTGTTTTCTATTTATTCTAGGAGACTTGGAGAAAAACACACGCACACACACGACACGCTTACTCTGTAATCTCCATAGCTCTCAATCATCTTGTAACCGAAACAATTCTTAGTGAATTCTTTGGTAAGGAAGGTGACCTAACCTCCCGAGGTTTTATGCCGGCGAGATCATTTTTCTCAAGGGCTTTCCTCGTTATATTATTGTGTTCTTGTTTGCATTTCATAGTTTAGCATCCATTTATGTCAAATTCTAAAGCTCCCTCCTAAAGATATACAATTAACACACTAATTAGTCAAGATTCTACATTGATTGTTTTTTCTACGAAAACAATCTGCATGATGGATGCTTACGAGAAAAAACTGGGGACAAGACAACCCCATTGCCGCCACCTCCTCAGTCAAAGACTCATATGATGCAGTCTTCGCCATCATCCCAAAAGGCAGGATCTTCTACTGTGGATGCTGACATTCGGAGTGCCATGACTATATTGAATCAGAGGCTGGATAACCAGGATAGTAACTCAAAGCTATTGGCTAATGCTATGATCAAGATGCAGCGGTGTAAGTACCCCAATCTGGATCACTCCCTTTCAAACACACGGGAAACACCGTAGACTCATCCACGCAGTCTCAGAGACCTCTCTCACTCAAAACCCTCTCAAAACCCTCTCAAACCCCCAACCAAACCAAGGGAGGAGCCTTTCTGGGATAAAAAGGGACAAAAGGACCTTTTGGGAATTTTCAGGAAATCAGAAAAGCAATTAAGGTCCGTACGGACCTCTTTGTTTCAATGATTACTAAATCCCCTTAAAGTCCACAATATTCCCTCAAATCCCGGAAGAAATGATGACTTCCCTGCAGAGTTGGTCCGTACGGACCTCTTTGCATGCAAGATGGTCCGTACGGACCTTATTGCATGGGGGACATCATCATTCCAGAATATTCTCCATCATTGCGCATTCCCTCAAATCGAGGAAATCCAAAATTCGGATAACCAAGAAGGTCCGTACGGACCTCTTTGCTCCGAAATTTTTACTATAAATAGAGGGCTCCCCCTCCTCATTTTCAGACATCTCCCACTTCTCTCTTCCTCCCTAAGCCTTCGGCTCCCCTTCTAAGACCTTTCGAGGCATTCCCGCCCCTTCGGATCCTTCCGAGGCCTTCCGAGCTCCCTTGTGGTGCTCCGAAGCCTCCCGAGCGCTCCCGAGACGCTCCCGCGCCGCCCGAGGCACTCTCGAGGTACTCCGAGGCCCCTCGTGGTACTCCGAGGCCTTGCTGGTCTTTCCACGGTGTCCCGGCTCTTTCCGAGTCAAACCCACGATCCCAAACCACGCCGAAATCCCCGCCCGAGTGACTCCCGCCACCACAACGCACGCCGAACCTCTCGCCCAGTGATCCCGACGATCCCCACGCACGCCGAACCTCGCCCGAACGCAGCCTGCAACCTCAACTCACGCCGAAACTCTCGTCCGCGGACAACCGGCATCTCCCGAAGCAATCCCGATCCGTACCGGAACGCTACTCCGACCTCAAACACCATTCCCAAGCGGAAGACAGACACGAACCAACATTGGTAAGGCTTCCTTCCTATACTATTTCAATACATTTCCATACATAGCATACAATGTAGACATCCGATACAGCATGCATTTTTAAAAGCACACACACACACACACAACATTTAAAGGATATTAGGGGTATCCGAAAGACTCGTTTTACGAGGCTACTCGGGTGAGCTCTAATATTCTAATATTCTCTTCCCGGGGAGTCATCTGACCTCCGAACTCAAAATCTCATCACACAAAAACAGTTTAAAATTTATCTTTAAACTGATGCCCTTTTTCAATGTTTTGGGCTTAATAAAAACGGCGTGGCGACTCTACAAAATGCGAAAGCAAAACGGCGAGACACCTCCAACACGCAACGCTAAAACGGAATAAGCCAGATGCCGGGGCGCGATTGTGCTGCCTCTCGGATCCGGGCGACTTCCCGAACAGCGACGAACGCGAGATGCCGGGGCCCCGCGCGCGAGCCGGATCCCGGGTAATTTCAGTTGGCGACTCCGCTGGGGAAATTTTGTTTTAAAAACTTTTAAACAAAACAAAAGATTTTTAAAACGATGATGAGGGTCAAACTTTCATTTTACCCCTTCCTTTAACTGTTGTGTGTGTGTGCACGTGCTTCGTTTTTATTTTTGAAAAATAAAAATACAAAAAAAAATGCATCAATATACATCTGTGCATACATTTAAAATTCTTCAAAAACTTCTATTTTACTCAGAAAAAGAATTTTAGAGACCGCACACTACGCGCACTGCTGCCTCGGTTACACCGCACTCTACTCACACTCGCCTCGGTTACACCGCACACTATGCGCACCGGCCGCTTTCGGATACACCGCACACTACAACCCTTAACCCGGGAGTGGTCTCGCTGCAGTCCGTTTGGTCTTCCTAGGCCTCTTGGGCGCGCACGGATCATTCCAAACATCCCATCCTAGCCAAGCGTCAACCCCGCACGTTTGAGTCTTGAGTCACACTCTGTCCCGTACTCGGTTGGTTTTTACCCGGTCCCGTGTCATACACTGGATACATATACCATGCCGGCCATTTTCGAGTCAAGGCTCGGAACTCAAGATCCCTTGCGCAAGCAAAGCGATGAAAGGTCATGCTAAAATCTTGACCTCGATCTTGATTTCCGAAGCTACACCTGCACGATGTTCCGTCCCGATATACATCCATGCTCGCATGACACCATGTCATCACGCCTTTGATACGTCGCCCATGACGATATGACCCAGCCAACGCCTAACGTCACAGATCCCTTGCGCAAGCAAGGTAAAGAGAGGTCATGCCGAACTCTTGACCTCGATCTTGACTCGGTGGCCGGCTCGGTTCACTATTCACATGGCTAACGCATCAAAACGAACATGACAGGCTCGGTCCTTAGGTTCGATTTTTCTTTAGGCCGGTGGAAACCGCTTGCGCTATAGGACCTCGCCCGGGCCATCCACCCCGGGATGTCGAAATACAGTGTGCAAAACGAGGGGCTTATAGCCGCACGTATGGTCTCCATCGACCCAGATCTAGCATAGTTGCGAAAAAGAAGAGCAATCTTTTCCAACCTACCTAGGACTCGAGAAAACATGTTTTAAGTAAATTAAAACAACAAAAAAAAAAAAATAAAAGAAACGGAAACCACATGCCACGTGAGCTTTCCCCTTCTATCCCGTTAGGCCATTCCCGTGTCTAAACCTTGCCCGTCACCCCTCCAAACCTAACAGAGAGTGGTCGAGAGTACCCGGAACCCGTCTCCCGGTGTCAAAACAAAGAAGGTCCTACCTCCTTCCCCGCTCTGTCACCGGGACGGTCCGTCAATTCCCATGGCCAAGTCGGTGGATAACAACGATGGGAACGGGACCTTACCCCCAAGAAATTTCCCAACACCGGAAGAAGTTTGGCAGGTCCTCATGGCTATTGAGAAACGTCAAGGTGAGCAACAAGCCTGGATCGAAGGTGCCATGCACCACTTCGGAACCTTAGCCACCCAACTACCTCGGGGCTTCCAAGCCATGACTACTCCACTCCTACGGCCTCTAACATCTCTCATTGTCTCCCGTAAGTCAACCTCGTTACCCTCGTACGAGCTTGGCGTGCTTATGACGTAAGGCCACAAGACCCTCCAGAGGAAAGTCTGTCCATCCAGCCTCCCGAGGTCCCGTACTCACCGCCGAACAACGAACACATCTCGGTGGGACGTCCGGGACAGGCTTGTCCGGAAATGGAATTCCAGGATGCAATGAACGAGGGCCGTCCTCGACGAAAGAAGAAGCTATCTTCTCAACAAAAACCGAAAAAGAGGTATGAATGCGGTGATCCCACAGCCGGAACCCTCGGAGAACCCTCAGAAAGTTTGACTACTATGTCATCTACTCCAAAGAAATCTCCCCACCCTAGTTCCCGCACAGGCCACGGCAATGTTTGCGCCATGATCAGCTGGGACGAGCTTCGCACCGCCACCGAAGGCCCGACGGTCCAGATAATCCAACCCCTGTCTTGGGAAGATCTCAAAGCCACTATTGATGCTTCAAGAAAAGCCATGACAAAGTGAACGAATTGAAATGCGCAGCCGGCCTTACGCCAATCGTGCTCCTCCCACTCTTAAACGGGAGAGACAAGCAAAACCACAAGTCCAGAGGTGAATGTTCTCGACACGTTCCGGTCAAATCCCAGTGAATCCTCCACGGACAGAGACAAAAGGCCAGCCATACCCGAGCCACGAATTGAAAAGGGCCCTACGCCAAAGAAGCCGAAACCTTGGACCCAAAGGTTGAAGATCCTGTCTTGACACGGCTCAAGCGCACTCAAAGGCTAACATCTCACTCTGGTCCTTACTCACTTCATCTTACCCACACAAGCTCAAGTTGGAAGAAAGCCTCGGCCTGCACTATGGTTCCCATCACATTGACACCTGATGAAGCAGTCAGATGATTGGCAACGTCAATTACAAAGAATATCATCACCTTCACAGAGCTCGATCTTCCAAAATTTGGGGCCGACCACAACGAGCCTCTCTACATAACAGCTTCAACCGGACGAGCGCCGTCTCCCTCGGGTCTTGGTAGATGGGGGATCATCCATGAACGTCCTTCCCGCCTAAAATGATGGACTTGCTAGGGATCAAAGCAACCGATCTAAAGCCCTCGACTCGTGCAATCAAGGCATACGACTCAACATCCCGCCCGCCTTGGGAATAGCCACCTTGAACCTTTGGTTTGGAAAACAAATGGTCCCGACGACTTCCAAGTCATCGACATCCCGATCACCTTCACTGCCATTTTGGGACGCCCTTGGCTACATCGTATCAATGGGGTGGCATCCACTCTCCATCGGTGCGTAAAGTTCGTCCAAGGAACAGATTCGACCATCATCTACGGGGCGACAAAGATAGTCACCGAAAGGACCGACACCAACGGCGTCCCGGTCTTAGAAATCAAACCCGACGATGACGGCATGATGCTCCTTGTGGTTCACCATCGAAAGTCCAAAGGCCCAAGTGTGCCACATAGACCCGCCTTTGATTTGGGACAAGATCCCTCCCCCGATGAAAATGATGAAGCACATGAACTACATCCCGGGCTCGGTTTGGGAAAACGCCATCGTGGCACTCAACAGATCATCAATATCAAAGAATGTAATACCCTCGCACGGCCCTTGGGATACTCTCCTACTCCCGAACACATTGCGGAGGACAAGCGAGCCGCGCGAAAACGCTCCACGTATAACAAAAGAGGCTTGCACGCAATCTCCGATCTTCGTCCCACAGCCTTCGACATGACCAAGTACTTCACAAGGAAGGCCGGCTTGGAAGAAGATCCGTAAAAGGGAACAGAGCCGATCGCTGCCAAACAAAGCCGGCCGACAACCATGGACAAGCTCCAGCAGAACACGGCAAGATTCAGAGGCCTCAAGCCAAATCCCGTCCGAAGAGCATTCCTCGACACACCACCCGCCGGGATCCACAACCACCACTATTCACGGCGAATTTTGGTTCGGGAAAACCTCTCTGGCGGAAGAATTCGAAAAACTCTCTCGTCAACAACCCCGCCTTCAACAAGCGGAACGAGTCCGCATTCGAGCTAACAATGCCCAAGACAAAAGCAAGAGACTCCGCAGACGATGCTTGGGACGAACCATCGCTACACTCGCTCTTCAAAGAAGAAATCGAGATGCCGGATCTAATCGATTTTGTTTCGATAACTCTGTGATAGCAATGATTGGGAACGGTGACATAAAGCCTTTCAAGCCCCATCTCCTATCAAGCTCATTGCCACTCAATAACCGGGCCACATTCTCCTGACCTACCGCCAAAGAAAAAGGACATGATCGAACAACTTGGTCTCGACCCTCGAGTCCTAGAGTCTAGTGTCAAAACTCATCCCGAGTCCATTAGCTTTGAATTTGAGTCTCTCGAGTCATCCGATGGCCTCACGCCGAAGATTACGAACTCATTGCCAATAATGTATTCCCGTATGCTCTTAATGAATGCTTCGATCTTTCCGAGTATCCTCTCATTGCATCTTTAACAACCGATAAATTAACTAACACACAAACAGCTTAATAACGATTCACTTGATAAAGAAGCGTACACATTAAACGAACAATACATTAAGCACATCTTTAAGCATGTTGTCAAACGAGAGAAAACCGGGCCCAAGCCGCCGAGGAGGTTTTAACCAAAGTGAATTTGGGAACCGTCAAGAGCCAAAAGAGACGCAAATCGGAAGTTTCTTCACCGCACAGAGCAAGACGCATTGATCGCACCGCTCAAAGAGTTCGTGGACGTGTTCGCTTGGTCTTACCGAGACATGCCCGGATTAGATCCTAACATTGTAGAGCACCGGATTCCCTTAAATCCCGAGGCTAAGCCCATCAAGCAAAAGCTACGCCGAATCAAGCGAATGGTCTTTACAAGTCAAAGAGGAGATCGAAAAATGCTCCGCGTCGGCTTCATCAGTGGTGATCGAGTACCCCACATGGCTTCTCCAATATTGTCACGGTCACCAAGGCCAATGGAAAAGTACGCCGTTGCGTGGACTTCCGAGATCTCAACAAAGCAAGTCCCAAGGACGATTTTTCCACTACCCAACATCGACATGTTGGTAGACACTACACCCAATTTCAAGTCAAGTCCTTCGTGGACGGTTTTGCCGGCTACAATCAGATCAAGATGGCCGAAGAAGACCAAGAAAAGACAAATTTTCACAACCCCTGGGGGAACCTACTGCTACACAAGCAATGCCGTTCGGACTAAAGAACGTCGGGGGCTACCTACCAACGGGCAAAGAACCGCCCTCTTCCACGATATGATCCACAAAGAGATCGAAGTGTACGTCGATGACATGATCGTTCACTCAAAGGGATCGAGCGGACAACACCTCACTGCACCCGAGAAAATTCTTCAATCGCCTCCGAAAACACTCAATGAGGCTTAACCCCGCCAAATGCACATTTGGGGTTAGCCGAGGCAAGGTTTTGGGATACATGGTCACCGAGAGAGGCATCGAGGTGGATCCTCAAAAGATCAAGGCTATCATCGAGATGAGACCACCGCAAACTCGCATGCAGGTGAAAAGCTTCATGGGCCGCCTGCAATATATCCGCCGCTTCGTCAACCAATTGACCTCTATGTGCGAGCCAATCTTTCAAGCTGATGAAGAAGAACGCCGACATCGAATGGAACTCAGAATGCCAAGATGCCTTTGAAAAATAAAAGCATACCTTGTGAGTCCTCCGATTCTCTGCCCTCCCCACGAGGAAAAGCCACTGCTGGCTATACCTAACTGCGTGACTCGACACCGCAGCTTGGAGCCATGCTCTGTCAAGAAAAGAAAGAGTCACGGGTCGAAACGCCATCTACTTGCGCGCCGAAAGTTTCAAGGCAGCGAACTCAATTACTCGCCCTCGAGAAAACCCGCGCAGCACTGGTATGGGTTGTCGGGAAACTACGGCACTACATGCAGCCGCACACGCACACTTGGTTTCCAAAATGGACCTGGGCCAAGTACCTCTTCGACAAACCATCTCTCACACGAGGCTCGCCAAATGGTCTTTCTTCCTGGCGGAATTTGACATCAAGTACGTAAAACCAAAAATCAATCAAGGGACGGGCCATGGCCGAACAACCGGCCGATTTCCCAACCGACGAGGCTCGAGGCCCCGAACCACAATTTCAGACGAGGGAATCTTCGCAATCGAAGGCAAAAACCGATGGCAATCGTTCTTTGACGGAGCGGCCAACCAAAAGGGAACGGCATCGGTATGCTCTTGGTGGATCCCAAGGACGAGCACACCCCAATTGCTATAAAGCTCAATTTCGAGGTAACCAACAATGCCGCCGAATATGAAGCTCGCGCCGCCGGGACTACAAGCAGCACTCGAGAGGAATGTCCAGAACTCGAAGTTTATGGGGACTCACTTGATCATCAACCAAGTCTCCAACAAGTGGAAAACCATAGACCCGGGCTTGCAAAAATACCATGTCCGCATAGAAGACCTCATCACACAATTCGAAGAGGTCACCTTCCATTACTTGCCAAGAGACCGAAACAGGGTTTGCGGATGCCTTAGCCACCTTGGCCTCCCTTGTGGAAATCCCCGAAGGAAAAGCAATCAAACCCTTCAAGGTCGGACGAAAGGAAGTTCTGCCATCTTTGTGAGAGATCGAACCGGAACCTAAGCCCACAATGAGCCATGGTATAACCGTATCTTCCAATACCTCAAGAGCGGGGAAACCACCTTCATGAACAAGGAAGGTCAACACACGTAAGGGGTCAAAACCAAGAGCATCATGGCCCTAAAACGCCTTGCCTCTCACTTCGTCATCCTCGGGGACATGTTATACAAGAAACGCTACCATGGGCCACTCCTACGCCGCGTCGCCCAAGAAGAAGCCACAAGTTCATGAACAGAAGTCCACAACGGGGCTTGCGGTCCCCACATGAATGCCGGAGCCCCGATGCAAATCATTCTCGTGGATGGGCTTACTATCGGATCTCCATGGAGGCAGACATTGGCATCCACTTTGTCCGAAGCCGCGACAAGTGCCAATCGGTTCTCCAACCTCAATCATCCGCCCCACGATCTCTACCGCATGACTACACCTTGGCCCTTTGCCACTTGGGGAATTGACGCCATCGGGAAAATCGCTCCGCCAGCAAAGAATCTGGCCACGAGTTCATCTTAGTAGCCATCGACTACTTCACCAAATGGGTCGAAGCCAAGTCCTACAAGGTACTCACTTCCAAGAAGGTCGCGCATTTCCTCAAGGAAAACATCATATGCCGATACGGCATCCCAAATGAGGTCATATCTGTACAACGGCTCACACTTCAAGGAGAATTCGACTGCACCGCTGGGCTGAATTCAAGATCACACGCCACAAATCTTCTCCCCACCGGCCACAAACAAACGGCGCCGTGGAAGCAAAGCAAACAAAACCCTCGAACGGATCATCCGAAAAATGACCACCCGAGGACGAGATTGGCCCGAGAAGCCGCACCTTGCACTTTGGGGCTACCGCACATCGCCGAATGCCCACGGGAGAAACCCCATTTGCCCCGACGTACGGGATGGAAGCAAATTCTTCCCATCGAGCTAGAAATTCCCTCACTCCGAGCCGGCTGGGAAAATGACATCAACGAAGTCGAATGGCTCAAGCCGACATGACGAATTGGCTCGCTTAGATGAGCGACGACTAAAGGCCATGGAACACGCCCGAGCCTATCAAAGCAGGATGGCTAGAGCTTTCGACAAGAAAGTCAAATCCCGAGACATCGTGGAAGGTGACACTGTACTCAAAGAAAAGCCTCCCACTCGAACCAACCCACTGGGAAAATGGGAACCCACATGGATCGGCCCTTTCGTGGTTCAAAAGATCTTCTCTCGGAGGCGCCATGAAGCCGGCGTACCTAGACGGCAATCCCTTCATGAATCCAAATAACGGAAGCAAACTTCGTAGATACTTCGCCTTGGAAGAAGAACAACCGCGCATCTCTCGCACTCCATGTAGTGTCGAACTACGCAGACCTGAGCCCTCTAGTCCGGGGAACGTAGGCAACCTTAATTGGTCCGGGTCTAAAAATACACAAAAAAGTCAAAAGTTTGAATGTCAATCAAGACCTCCATCAAGCTACGCACTTTTCAAGAACACGCCCCAAAGTCACCTTGACCAAGTCAAACAACGGCTGCAACATCAAAGGACATCCGAGGGTCACTCAAAGATCAAACGACCGACTCGTGATCGCTTCCAAGCCAGGGCTTGTCTTCGCCCTCATGCGCCTCAAAAAAAAAAAAAGAGCTCGAGCAAGGGCTCACAAAAAAAAAAAGAGAGAGCTCGAGCAAGGGCCCACAAAAAAAAATAAAAGAAGCTCAAGCAGAAGCTGCGAAATTGAGGTCAAGAGCCCGACGCCAACAAGCGGCAAGGAATCTACGAAAAGACCGTCAAAACGACTTGTCAGGGGGAGCATTCAACCTCTCACCCAAGCACAAAGCCTCAGCAAAGGGATTGCCGATGTCAGGCCTGGGATCGTTCATCCTGCTGCCGCTGATGCAAATTAAAAGTCCAAAGATGGACGCCGACAAAGTGCACAAATGTAGCAAAGGCAAACAAGAGATCTTGCGTCTCGACAAAGCTTTTAAAGTAAATCACAAATCACTAACGGTTACAACATTTCTTGATGAGTTCAATCACGGTCTACTCTCAAGTTCACAACATGCTAAAAACACTTTTAATACATTTAACTAATAATGTGTTTGCAATGCACATAAATGGATACCTAGGAGGTCATTCCGCGCCATCTCGGCGCTGTCCCCTCGCCATTCTTTCCTTTCTTCCCTCGTCCCCTAGCGAGTCTTCTTTCGCTCCACGTGAACCAACTCTGCGTCTCTCGCTCCGAGATCCGTGGGTCCTCCCTAGAGTCAAATAATCCAAAAGTAGCTCTCGTGGCTTCATTCGCCCGTGCTTCGCCTCGATCTCCTCCCCGCGAGCCCCTCAGTAGAGGACCCCTCCCCCGTCGGCCGGTCAACTCTAGCCTCGTAGTCAAACAAAGTGTCTCTGTCACATCCAAAGTGGTCGACAAAGTGCTTCGGAACTCCTAAGGCAATAGCCGCTACTACGGCAACCGGGTCCTGTAATCGCTACACGCCGTTTCCTTCCAAGACCACCGGGATCGCCTAACACGCTGCTCATACTAGGCCGTACACCGAGTCGTCAATACAACGCTCCCCGACGCCTAAGGAGTACCACAAAGAGGGAAAGCGGAATACTTCCATACCCTCATACAATACAAGAAGGCACCCGGGCCGTCATACAAAGAGGAGCTACCTCCGCAAAGTAGCAAGGTCATCCCAGCCCAACAAAGGCTCCTGCTCATCCCAAACCGCGGAAACAAGCGACGGAATATAGAAGGAGGACCAAGACAAACCCGGAACTCGACAACGTAGACCCTTCCCCGCAAGATCCTCCCCGGTCTCAATCCTCCAAATAGCGGAACCCACTGCCCGCCGGATCTCGATGCGCACCAAGCCGTGCCATCCATCTCTCCCAGCGGATCGATCCATATCCAACACAAGAGGTCGCCGAGCAAATGACCACGGCTAAACGACGCCGGAGCCTCGGGCATGGCCTCAAGTCTCTCTCGCAGCCCGCAAGGTGAGCAAAGCGGGCTTCCCCCTCTCATAAAACGATCCCCGGGCCGCTGCACGGTCGATACCATGAAGAGTCTCCCACAAAGACCAACGGGACAATATCCTCTCCACTGGGTAATAGTCATTTCTCTACCACATCTAGCAAAGCGCCATCACAAATGCCAAGGGAACTGACCAGAAAAAGCGTCGCCATCACGCACAAAACAAACACTACCCACAAACACACTCTCAGCTCACGTGGCATGCACAAAATAAAAAATAATAATAGCAACAATTTCTAGGACAATTCCCGGGAATCACAAAAAAATGACATTACATCTTAAAATAAAATACTGTTTGCCATGCAAATACATGTGTTTTATTACAGGTACCCAAAATATGTCTGTTGCTAAACAAAAAAAAAAAAGGAGGGATATGAAAAGAGGGAAAGCAAATGAATACTAATCAGACTCCTCGGCATCATCATCCTCGCCAAGATCCTCCAAAGAAAAGTCGGGCATCCCAAATAACTCGCCCGTCACATCCTCACTCGTCTAATACCGAGCACCCGCCGGAGACTCCCACGAAAAGTACTCAGAAGGATCCAATCCGGCGAAAGGATCGAAGAAAGAAGGCTCTGAGGAACCCTCACTCCGTGCGCCGTGCGAGGCATGAATCGATAAAAAGGGCCGCTCCTCGAAGGCCCCGTGCTCTCCCGAAGACGTCCCGCATCCATGCTATGCCGCCCCTCAAAGGCCCCCTCCCGCTGCGGCTCCGGCCGCTCTAGGCGGAGGAACGCCCACGTAATGCCTCGAAGGCACAGGCTCGCACGCGGCACACGACGCGAAGACCGCAGGACACCTTCGACGCCATCTTCTTAGCGAAGGAGCGCATCGCCACGTAACGGCGAGCCGCATATCGTAGGCTCTCCCCGCGGACCCGCACCCAACAAGAAGCCAAGGAAACGCCTCATCAAATGCGTGTTATACTCAACAACAAAAAGAGAAAAATGCAGTAAAAGATGCCAAGATGGAAAAGAGTCAAAGACACTCACCGATCTATCGGGGTCCACTCTATATGCAGCAGGGAGCTCTGCCCGAACGACAGTACACTCCTCCTCTCGACCCGGCCCTCATCTGACGCACGTGAAATCTGCCCCCAAAGACGGAACCTCTTGGGAGCCTGCGGCGCCAAATTCTCTCTCTCCCGCGCCAAGACTGGGCGCCCCCGAGCCCTTCCTCCTCCCGAAGGCCCCGTACTCCTCTCCGTATAAAATGAACTCCTCGGCACCGACACCGCCAAGGTACCTCTCGAAGTCAAGCACATCCATGTCCTGGAATCAAGCATCCCAAAGGGAGGGTCCCTGAGCCACGGGAAGCACACCGGGCCATGCCGCGAAGACCCGCTCCTGTGTACATGGCGTCACAAGTCAAGCCCTCGCAAAGCATCTTCCGCCGCCGTGCCACTCGGGAGCCCCTCGAACTCATCCCTCATACCGAGCCCCACGGGAACAGTAACGAACCCCTCACTTCGCTATCCCGCTCCAAACGCTCCTGCACATCCCGTAGGCGATGGTGAGCTTCCCTGCCGGTCCTCTCTTCCTCGCCGCATGAGCCCATCCCCAAAGATAGCAGTGGTACGCAGCGAATACCCTCTGTGATCCCTATCCCATGGGAAGCACTGAAAGACCTCGTAAAACCACACCTGTGACAAAAACAGAGAAGGCTCAGTGCAAAAGACAACGGAGAAAAGACAAGTTGCTAAATCAAAAACAAAGCTAATAAACTCATACCTCCAAAGCAAAGTCAAAGCAGCCAACGAATGCACCCCTGGCTAAACCGGTCCAAGGAGAAGTAGAGCTCAGCCAAGCCTCGCCCGCCCAAGCAATGTCGCAGACCCTATCCAGATCAGCCAAGCTCTCCAACAGAGCAAAGGGAGGCTGGTCGCGTGGTTCGAGAACAAAGTCTCTGACAAGTGCATACCACAAGAAGGAGCGCGCCAACCGCTCGCGCCACCTGGCCGGTACCCCTGATGTAGGCCCCACACCGGCCATGATCCTCATCTCCACGCTGGGGCCAGATAAAGATTCCCTGTGCCCCCTCGCGAGGACGAGGCTCAAAGCCCAGCAGCTCGGCCAACACGTCATCGCCTATCATATCCTCCACCGCACCGGCTCTCCTTCAAGGAAAGCCCGGTGATCGCAGCAAAGTCGGTGGGTCCACCGCCACCTCGCCCCACTCGGGTGGAAGGTGTGGGTGGTATCCCACCAATACTCATGTAAAGGCCCAGGAAGACACTCTTGTTCTTCCTCGTGTCGACACTCCACCAGTTCTCAACGAACACACCTAGGCCAGAAGCATAAACCAGCCTCCGGGGACTCGGCCTACCGCCCACGGAAATATCAGGCATCCGCTGCCATAGCTCCACAACAGCCTCGAGCGATCCCCGAGTCTTCATCCTCTTGGCCTTCCCGGCCATAAGCCCCGCATCCTGCAGGTAAACACAGCAAAGGTACGTCAATCACAGTACTTAATATAAAGGCACATATAACCCGTCACAAAACACGGCACATATCGCACATATTTTCCCCACAAAGTCCGTCACCCAAAAACACGGCACACACTATATTGCACATATCTTTCACATATAACCCGTCACAAAACACGGCACATGTCACATTTTTTCACAAAAATTATCACTACACGATAATTTTTCTCATAATGTACATACATAAATAGCATACGGTACAAAACACCAAAGCATGCAATTCACTAGATAGGCACTTTATTTTCACAAATAAGAGCTAATCTACACATTTCTGCACAAAATACACATACCCACAATTTTTACATGTCCATTTTCAACAATTCATCAAGAATTTCACAAAAAGGCATAAAATAATAAAAAAAAAAATTCAAAAATGCGAAAAACTAAAACCTAGTTCTAGCATTCAAAAATTCGAGCAGGGAATCAAAACGGAACAGATTTCTTACCTCCCCAGCGTTCATGGAGCGACGATTATGCACCTCCGGATTCGGATACAAAACATCCGGGTTCTTCGAAGATGGAACGAACGAAGTCCAATTCCTTTGAAGCTCCATTCGCTGCTCAACCACCTCGATCAAGGCTGACGACGACTCCTTCGAGATCCCTCCGCCATTGCAAGCAATTCAAGCTAAGAAAAATGGAAGATTTGGGACAAAAATGGAGTTTTCTCTCTTTCTCTCGCTGGTTCACGAACTGGGAATGGGAAATGAAGGGGGAGCCTCGGAATTTAAAGCCTGGTCAAACCTGGGAACTGTAAAAAACCAAAGTGGTCCGTACGGACCTCTTTGCATCCAGGTTGGTCCGTACGGACCTCTTTGCAAGGGATGGCCAAATTACTTTCCTGCCCTTATAATCTTTGCCCCTGGCTGTCCTAAGGCCTTTTCCAAAGAAATCCAAGTGCAATGGTCCCTAACCCTTCAATTCAACCACCGGCAGTCAAGCGTAAGACCGGACCTCGCCCACTTCAACGGCAAATCAACCACCGGCCGTCAAGCGTAAGACCGGACCTCGCCCACTTCAACGGCAAATCAACCACCGGCCGTCAAGCGTAAGACCGATCCTCGCCCACTTCAACGGCAAATCAACCACCGGCCGTCAAGCGTAAGACCGGACCTCGCCCACTTCAACGGCAAATCAACCACCGGCCGTCAAGCGTAAGACCGGACCTCGCCCACTTCAACGGCAAATCAACCACCGGCCGTCAAGCGTAAGACCGGACCTCGCCCACTTCAACGGCAAATCAACCACCGGCCGTCAAGCGTAAGACCGGACCCCGCCCACTTCAACGGCAAATCAACCACCGGCCGTCAAGCGTAAGACCGGACCTCGCCCACTTCAACGGCAGATCAACCACCGGCCGTCAAGCGTAAGACCGGACCTCGCCCACTTCAACGGCAAATCTGTGAGGACCCCGACCCGGAACCTACACGTGTCCCGAGTTGGAGCGTCCTCAAACTAACCCAAATATCCTAAACTTTTAAAAACTTTATTTAAACTTTCAAAATAAATATAAGTATTATAACCATTTTGAAAATAAGTCTACTCCTTTTCACAATGGGGAAATAATTGACTAACTTAGAAAGTACGAAACTGTTTAGTTACAAAAAGGCATCGGTTATAACAATAAATGAAGATTTAATAATACAATTTCCGTAAATGATTTATACCAACGTACACTTTCTAAACCCATCTAATCAAACCCGACAAATCCCGAAATATAACCTCCGAACTCCTCACCGCCCTTACTTGGCCGGTCCACCTGTCTCGGAATCTAAAACAGTAAAGGGAGAGGGGTGAGAATAAATCTCAGCAAGCTATTATGAATGCAGCAATATGCCATATAAGATGCAACACATAAACAAGTTGCACATAACACGTTGGAAAAGTCAGAAACACCTTACATTACCTTGGTTTACCTTTTCCCGTCTCGAATAAAGAGTCGTACAACATTGGGTATAATAATACTCCAATCTTACAGAGCCGCTTAAGCAATACTCACGTCCTTATAAGACCCGTTTTTCAGGGAACCAAATAAGACAAGAGCAACTACTGTAAGGCTTTTGGCTCACTACAGATGCTATACCCCAAACCGTGGCCACGTAAGGGGACGGTCACAGGTATAACATAATCCGATCACATTAGGTCACACTTCCATAATTGATCGTATCATGTTATACCCCCAAATGTCAGCTGACTCACACCTAATCAAGCACATAATAGATACTTGAATAAATCCACAAAGGGGATAAACAACATAGCAACATGGTAAAATATACTCATGCTCAATCAACATCATAGTGTAACATTTCTTTAACACACTATGCATAAATAAGCAATATAGCCACATGGTAAACTATACTCATGTACAACAATAATCAGAGTGCAGCATTTACATAATACACTAAGCATAATCCAATCCATAAATAGGTACTCAAGTAAGATAATGAGATATCATCAACCTATCTTACTTAGTCATTATATGACAATATATGATTTCTATAAGGATCCAAGTTCAATTTACCAATTTAGAATCATTTCTGTTAAGTTACCAAACTAGGTTAACTAGCGCTTTCCAAGCAACATTTAAGGTACTTCCCCAATTCCATTTTAATCGCTTAGGATGTCAATGTGTAGCCAAAGTATTCTACTTTAATCTAGGTTAAAGAGATTTCTTTTTGGTTCGAGTTTGATTAGGTTTGAATAGCTCTAAACTTGATGTGAAAACTAGGCCAGGGCACGACTCGTGCCTATGGGCACGACTCGTGCTCACTCCCTTAAGTCACTCAGAACGATTGGAACTCCAAAGAACGACTCGTGGTCACGATTTGGGCCAAGGGCACGACTCGAGCCAAGGGGCACGACTCGTGCCTCGGCCCAGAAGCAGTAACAAGCGGCAACAATCACAATTTTCCAAGAATCCCAATTTTCCACTAAGTGCCTTCTAAGTTATCAACCTAAAGGAACTTTCTAACTTGGTTACTTACTTCTAACTCATTAAATCTCCAAGGTATCAAGTCCCACACCTAGATCATTTCCACTTGATTTTCCACCCAATTTACTACCAATTTTCAAGATTTCCATGTAATCCCTTTTTAATCTAATCAATCCATCTTCTTACCCTTTTATCAACTTTCATAAACAATATCATACTTCACAACCTCATCCTAAATCATTTAAACCTAAAATGATATAACCTAGATCATTTATCACATGATTTCCAACCCATTTTACTAACACATTTCAAGATTTAACATTCTAAATCTAACTCCACCCATTTCTTATACTTCCAAATTTACTTCCATTAACAATAATATCATACTATGTTATTTACCCATTTCTTAACTTCAAAGAGGATTCCAACCATTCTAAACTAGTTCCTTCCATTTCTTTCATTATTTAACACTTCCAAGAACAATGAGCACCATTCTAGGTCCTTTATTAAATCCCAACTTCAAGAGAGTTTCCAAGTACTCAACCAAATCAATATAACAATAACAACAACATTTATTAATCCATGAACATTTAATGAAAGGAAAGATCATAATAACTTACTTTGGACTAGGAGATGGATCATTGATTTCTTGAGCTTGCTAAACTCCCTT
The DNA here is from genome assembly GCA_022495995.1 of Adenophora triphylla var. japonica. Lineage (NCBI taxonomy): Eukaryota > Viridiplantae > Streptophyta > Magnoliopsida > Asterales > Campanulaceae > Adenophora > Adenophora triphylla. The sequence goes on along the minus strand of JAFEMH010000453.1, from coordinate 277,436 downwards.
AGATGTTCCAAGCACAAAAGGACAACTTGATTGAAAAATGGCCAAGGAATGAACTTGATAGAAGTCTTGGAAGGAGAGCTTTCACAAGGGTCTTCCATGGAAATTGAGAGAGAGAAAGTGAAGAGTAGAAATGAGGAGGATGATGGAGAGAGATGGAGTAAATAGATGGATAAATGAAGAGGGGGGGGGCCGGCCAAGGGAAGAGTGAGGGAGGGTTTTGGGGATTTTTGTCCCCTACCTCAATTATTCCTTACCAAAACTCTTTCATTATTTTAAATTAATTCTCCCAATCCACAACATTTTATTTGTCCATTTATTACTACTACATTCTATTACTTTATTTATTTCTAATTATTATTTTTCCTCTAGAACATTATTTATTTTCTTATCATTTTATCCTAATAAAAAAAATCAAAAATATAAAATGATCACATAATATTAACCATAATATTAAAAGCACACAATATGGTGTTAAATTAGTGCCTAGGGTTAGGGTCGTTACACTCACTCCCCCTTAAAGAAAATTCGTCCCGAATTTGACCGTCACTTACCTAACAGATCAACCCGCCTCGGTTACATGTATACCTCAGACTTCAATTCCCAACTAATCTCTTCAATGTTGTAATTCTTCCCCAAAATTTTCTAATTCCAATAATAATATGATATTACCCTATAAGCTTCTCCAAACTCACCCCAACAAATTAGAGATCGATGTTTTCTTCCCAACTATGCCTCATACGGTTTTCTCTCAATGCTAGAATGATAATTGCTATTATACGCACCCAACCACTGGTAATCGTAGGACCTATCGACTACTAAAATCCATTGTACATGCCCGTAGCATATCATCAACAACAAGTAATGATTCCTCAACTTTTCACAAGGTTAAACTTAATAGCATTCCTACCTTCCCAAAAGGACTTTCCCGAACGATGTCTATCCGATCCATTTAACACTATGAGTTTTATACAATCGAACTATCCCCTAACATAAGTGAGGACTTTATTAATAACATCTCGAACCCTCTCTTCAGTATAAACCTCAGTATAACCACGCCCATAGCCTTTCTCATAACTAACATCTCGTCAAGCTATATAAATAACGGGTAGAAAATATAATTCAACCTTCTATAACAAAATAACATACCCTCCTTTCCTTCCAATGCAACTTAATCACAAAATTTATAGTGATAAACTCTCAAGTTCAACCTAGAACTCTAAATATTTTAATAAATCTTCTAACATCAACATTCTATTATTACCATTCAATATTCCAATATGTTCAGGACTAGTGGCAAATCAATATTCAAATTGAAGGGTTGGCCGCCCACAACGGAGCCGATCCAATCACCAAAACAAAAACCGAGTCCACTGCGACTTCCACATTAATAAATCCACAATTTATCAATTATTTCTCGGATCAAAACTTTTTAATACAATTAATCACTATAGGGAAACTAGGTTGCTTTTCTACTTGCTTCTGTACGAACTATAACTTTAAAGTAACATGTCTTTCGAAAATTTACAACATTTTCCAAAATTTCCAATGATAATATAAGAAGAGATCCAAAGAGACCCGAATGGTTTACTTATTTAAAACCGGCCCATACCAGTTTTAATTAACTAAACCACTCAGAAATTTCAAAGGATTGACAAGCTAACAAAATAACTCGAGTGATTTAATTATCTACAACCGTCCCATACCAAAGGGTAGATAGTCAAATTACTCACGTATTTTAATTTACACGAGAATGGTTTACTTACCTTATTAATTCAACTATCCCCGAAGGGCACAATTGCTCATACCGAAGTTCGATATACAACCCAAAGTTTTAAAGCACATTTAAAACAATTCTAACATAATATTTTTGTTTGACTTCTCATTATAGTGTAGCCACCACTCATAATATTTTTACTTAGTTAATTTCTCTATAAGAAAACACAATCTCGCAATACTATTACTATCTCCGATAAATAACACTAAGACAACCATTAAGATTATAAACTAGGTAAATCATCCTCAATCCAATAATGTCTCAAGTTGTATATTCAACACTTTTACTTAATTTGAGTAATCTATCCCCTACCTTTGATATTGGTATCGCACCTAGCAACAACATATGGTAAACATCTAGTTCCCAATCAAATACCAAAATTTCTAACTCAGAAAATAAAATTGGAACTCACATAGATCAATCATTTCCGAATTTCAATTAAACCTTACAGTATAATCTAACTTATCTCTCAATAACCATCAACAAACTCAAAATCCGTATAACGTCAATATCTTTCAAACATCACACTAATCCCTCATATGAGTTACGCAACTAAATCGACCTATAGGGTATGGTCATCCTAAGGTATCCTTTCTTCCCATAAGATTCATCCTCATTTTCTCAACTAATGATAATCAATTCTCAAAACGAACCATATACATATATTACCAATTTCTAAAGTTGATCCTTAAGTCACCAATAACTGTATCTATTATACTTCTTCGCATTCACCCTATTTACCTCTCCATAACTAATACACACTCATAAACCAAAACGTTCATACTAGATACAAATGTTGTCTTAAGTACATCCTTACAACAATTATTCACTGCAATCGTAACACCCGAAATTCAACTGATAACCATTGAGTATCCTACAAATTCTAAAATCAGTCATGCAAATTATCAACAAGTGATAACGAATACTTATTGCTTACAGTTACTAATTTGAGATCTCTATAACCTTATAATTAACCACCAAGTATCATCTTTTCTAAATACAAGAATAATTTATCCTTACCGAGAGTCGCTAAGCTAGTTATCTTCTTTATCAATTAATTTCTCAAGTTGAATCGTCAATTCCATCATCCCAATTTGTATACTCTAACTAGGGATCCGAATTCGAAATAGTGACTTATATCTACTCGGCTTCAATATCCCGGTATGATACCCGATGAAAACCCATTTTTGAAACTCACTTGAAAAACACCACTTAGTCAACTAATAACACATAAGGCAAAGTTATATTATTTCTATAAGGTCTCGTACTGCGATATTTTATAACTCATATAATCTCACTTAGACTATCACTTCCAATACTAGTCTCATGAACCTAGTCTCTACCATGCGACACTCAATGTATAAATACTCACGCACGTTATACAACTATAAACTACTCTTAATTAGGTCATATACCTAACCTCAACTAAGAGTTCGAAGATTCATTTACCACTGTACATGAGATAACTTAAGTGTATTTTAAATCAAACATATCGCACAACCCAAATAACCTTCACATCCCTTAGGTCAGACTTTCGACATTTACGCATATGTGATAAAATAGCAATTAATGACTCATCCGCCTCTACCACACACGGAGGCAAATCAAACATAGATAAGGAGACTCGCTTCTTGCGACAGTCCTCCTCAAACACAACAACTACTCAATTAATTCAAAGTTAACATATCGATGATTCACGGATAGGTAACTCGACCAAATCCACCGGCAATACATGCCCACTTAATCACAATTACCAAGATAATTAAGGATGATTCGAGGTACGACCCCATCGGAGCAGAACCTCCAACACATAAGGCAACTCTTAGGTCAATTATGCACATAAAGATGAAATGTAATGCCACATGAGAACGAATGCACGAGGATTTATAAAAGTATGAACCCTAATTCTTGAGACAGGTAAAATACCTCAAATGATGGTGGGGAAATCTATCTTTCTATAACTCACCCTTCCTTGATTCCTCGGTTGGTCAATATCATTTTCTGTCTTTGAACAAATTCCTGCATAATACTCTCGACGTAAGTTACCACACACTCTCACTCAGCTAGACTCTACCCCGAGAATTCTAACCGAGCTCTGATACCAACTGTGAGGACCCCGACCCGGAACCTACACGTGTCCCGAGTTGGAGCGTCCTCAAACTAACCCAAATATCCTAAACTTTTAAAAACTTTATTTAAACTTTCAAAATAAATATAAGTATTATAACCATTTTGAAAATAAGTCTACTCCTTTTCACAATGGGGAAATAATTGACTAACTTAGAAAGTACGAAACTGTTTAGTTACAAAAAGGCATCGGTTATAACAATAAATGAAGATTTAATAATACAATTTCCGTAAATGATTTATACCAACGTACACTTTCTAAACCCATCTAATCAAACCCGACAAATCCCGAAATATAACCTCCGAACTCCTCACCGCCCTTACTTGGCCGGTCCACCTGTCTCGGAATCTAAAACAGTAAAGGGAGAGGGGTGAGAATAAATCTCAGCAAGCTATTATGAATGCAGCAATATGCCATATAAGATGCAACACATAAACAAGTTGCACATAACACGTTGGAAAAGCTGTAAACACCTTACATTACCTTGGTTTACCTTTTCCCGTCTCGAACAAAGTAGTCGTACAACATTGGGTATAATAATACTCCAATCTTACATAAGCCGCTTAAGCAATACTCACGTCTTATAAGACCCGTTTTCAGGGAACCAAATAAGACGAGCAACTCTGTAAGGCTTTTGGCTCACTACAGATGCTATACCCCAAACTGTGGCCACAGAAGGGGACGGTCACAGGTATAACATAATCCGATCACATTAGGTCACACTTCCATAATTGATCGTATCATGTTATACCCCCAAATGTCAGCTGACTCACACCTAATCAAGCACATAATAGATACTTGAATAAATCCACAAAGGGGATAAACAACATAGCAACATGGTAAAATATACTCATGCTCAATCAACATCATAGTGTAACATTTCTTTAACACACTATGCATAAATAAGCAATATAGCCACATGGTAAACTATACTCATGTACAACAATAATCGAGTGCGCAAAGATTTACATAATACACTAAGCATAATCCAATCCATAAATAGGTACTCAAGTAAGATAATGAGATATCATCAACCTATCTTACTTAGTCATTATATGACAATATATGATTTCTATAAGGATCCAAGTTCCATTTACCAATTTAGAATCATTTCTGTTAAGTTACCAAACTAGGTTAACTAGCGCTTTCCAAGCAACATTTAAGGTACTTCCCCAATTCCATTTTAATCGCTTAGGATGTCAATGTGTAGCCAAAGTATTCTACTTTAATCTAGGTTAAAGAGATTTCTTTTTGGTTCGAGTTTGATTAGGTTTGAATAGCTCTAAACTTGATGTGAAAACTAGGCCAGGGCACGACTCGTGCCTATGGGCACGACTCGTGCTCACTCCCTTAAGTCACTCAGAACGATTGGAACTCCAAAGAACGACTCGTGGTCACGATTTGGGCCAAGGGCACGACTCGAGCCAAGGGGCACGACTCGTGCCTCGGCCCGTAATGTAACAACAAAGAACAACAATCACAATTTTCCAAGAATCCCAATTTTCCACTAAGTGCCTTCTAAGTTATCAACCTAAAGGAACTTTCTAACTTGGTTACTTACTTCTAACTCATTAAATCTCCAAGGTATCAAGTCCCACACCTAGATCATTTCCACTTGATTTTCCACCCAATTTACTACCAATTTTCAAGATTTCCATGTAATCCCTTTTTAATCTAATCAATCCATCTTCTTACCCTTTTATCAACTTTCATAAACAATATCATACTTCACAACCTCATCCTAAATCATTTAAACCCAAAATGATATAACCTAGATCATTTATCACATGATTTCCAACCCATTTTACTAACACATTTCAAGATTTAACATTCTAAATCTAACTCCACCCATTTCTTATACTTCCAAATTTACTTCCATTAACAATAATATCATACTATGTTATTTACCCATTTCTTAACTTCAAAGAGGATTCCAACCATTCTAAACTAGTTCCTTCCATTTCTTTCATTATTTAACACTTCCAAGAACAATGAGCACCATTCTAGGTCCTTTATTAAATCCCAACTTCAAGAGAGTTTCCAAGTACTCAACCAAATCAATATAACAATAACAACAACATTTATTAATCCATGAACATTTAATGAAAGGAAAGATCATAATAACTTACTTTGGACTAGGAGATGGATCATTGATTTCTTGAGCTTGCTAAACTCCCTTAGATGTTCCAAGCACAAAAGGACAACTTGATTGAAAAATGGCCAAGGAATGAACTTGATAGAAGTCTTGGAAGGAGAGCTTTCACAAGGGTCTTCCATGGAAATTGAGAGAGAGAAAGTGAAGAGTAGAAATGAGGAGGATGATGGAGAGAGATGGAGTAAATAGATGGATAAATGAAGAGGGGGGGGGCCGGCCAAGGGAAGAGTGAGGGAGGGTTTTGGGGATTTTTGTCCCCTACCTCAATTATTCCTTACCAAAACTCTTTCATTATTTTAAATTAATTCTCCCAATCCACAACATTTTATTTGTCCATTTATTACTACTACATTCTATTACTTTATTTATTTCTAATTATTATTTTTCCTCTAGAACATTATTTATTTTCTTATCATTTTATCCTAATAAAAAAAATCAAAAATATAAAATGATCACATAATATTAACCATAATATTAAAAGCACACAATATGGTGTTAAATTAGTGCCTAGGGTTAGGGTCGTTACACTCACTCCCCCTTAAAGAAAATTCGTCCCGAATTTGACCGTCACTTACCTAACAGATCAACCCGCCTCGGCTACATGTATACCTCAGACTTCAATTCCCAACTAATCTCTTCAATGTTGTAATTCTTCCCCAAAATTTTCTAATTCCAATAATAATATGATATTACCCTATAAGCTTCTCCAAACTCACCCCAACAAATTAGAGATCGATGTTTTCTTCCCAACTATGCCTCATACGGTTTTCTCTCAATGCTAGAATGATAATTGCTATTATACGCACCCAACCACTGGTAATCGTAGGACCTATCGACTACTAAAATCCATTGTACATGCCCGTAGCATATCATCAACAACAAGTAATGATTCCTCAACTTTTCACAAGGTTAAACTTAATAGCATTCCTACCTTCCCAAAAGGACTTTCCCGAACGATGTCTATCCGATCCATTTAACACTATGAGTTTTATACAATCGAACTATCCCCTAACATAAGTGAGGACTTTATTAATAACATCTCGAACCCTCTCTTCAAGATAAACCTCGCATAACCACGCCCATAGCCTTTCTCATAACTAACATCTCGTCAAGCTATATAAATAACGGGTAGAAAATATAATTCAACCTTCTATAACAAAATAACATACCCTCCTTTCCTTCCAATGCAACTTAATCACAAAATTTATAGTGATAAACTCTCAAGTTCAACCTAGAACTCTAAATATTTTAATAAATCTTCTAACATCAACATTCTATTATTACCATTCAATATTCCAATATGTTCAGGACTAGTGGCAAATCAATATTCAAATTGAAGGGTTGGCCGCCCACAACGGAGCCGATCCAATCACCAAAACAAAACCGAGTCCATCATGACTTCCACATTAATAAATCCACAATTTATCAATTATTTCTCGGATCAAAACTTTTTAATACAATTAATCACTATAGGGAAACTAGGTTGCTTTTCTACTTGCTTCGTACGAACTATAACTTTAAAGTAACATGTCTTTCGAAAATTTACAACATTTTCCAAAATTTCCAATGATAATATAAGAAGAGATCCAAAGAGACCCGAATGGTTTACTTATTTAAAACCGGCCCATACCAGCTTTAATTAACTAAACCACTCGTAAATTTCAAAGGATTGACAAGCTAACAAAATAACTCGAGTGATTTAATTATCTACAACCGTCCCATACCGGTGGTAGATAGTCAAATTACTCACGTATTTTAATTTACACGAGAATGGTTTACTTACCTTATTAATTCAACTATCCCCGAAGGGCACAATTGCTCATACCGAAGTTCGATATACAACCCAAAGTTTTAAAGCACATTTAAAACAATTCTAACATAATATTTTTGTTTGACTTCTCATTATAGTGTAGCCACCACTCATAATATTTTTACTTAGTTAATTTCTCTATAAGAAAACACAATCTCGCAATACTATTACTATCTCCGATAAATAACACTAAGACAACCATTAAGATTATAAACTAGGTAAATCATCCTCAATCCAATAATGTCTCAAGTTGTATATTCAACACTTTTACTTAATTTGAGTAATCTATCCCCTACCTTTGATATTGGTATCGCACCTAGCAACAACATATGGTAAACATCTAGTTCCCAATCAAATACCAAAATTTCTAACTCAGAAAATAAAATTGGAACTCACATAGATCAATCATTTCCGAATTTCAATTAAACCTTACAGTATAATCTAACTTATCTCTCAATAACCATCAACAAACTCAAAATCCGTATAACGTCAATATCTTTCAAACATCACACTAATCCCTCATATGAGTTACGCAACTAAATCGACCTATAGGGTATGGTCATCCTAAGGTATCCTTTCTTCCCATAAGATTCATCCTCATTTTCTCAACTAATGATAATCAATTCTCAAAACGAACCATATACATATATTACCAATTTCTAAAGTTGATCCTTAAGTCACCAATAATCGTATCTATTATACTTCTTCGCATTCACCCTATTTACCTCTCCATAACTAATACACACTCATAAACCAAAACGTTCATACTAGATACAAATGTTGTCTTAAGTACATCCTTACAACAATTATTCACCGCAATCGTAACACCCGAAATTCAATCGATAACCATTGAGTATCCTACAAATTCTAAAATCGGTCATGCAAATTATCAACAAGTGATAACGAATACTTATTGCTTACAGCTTACTAATTTGAGATCTCTATAACCTTATAATTAACCACCAAGTATCATCTTTTCTAAATACAAGAACAATTTATCCTTATCGAGAGTCGCTAAGCTAGTTATCTTCTTTATCAATTAATTTCTCAAGTTGAATCGTCAATTCCATCATCCCAATTTGTATACTCTAACTAGGGATCCGAATTCGAAATAGTGACTTATATCTACTCGCCTTCAATATCCCGGTATGATACCCGATGAAAACCCATTTTGAAACTCACTTGAAAAACACCACTTAGTCAACTAATAACACATAAGGCAAAGTTATATTATTTCTATAAGGTCTCGTACTCGCGATATTTTATAACTCATATAATCTCACTTAGACTATCACTTCCAATACTAGTCTCATGAACCTAGTCTCTACCATGCGACACCAATGTATAAATACTCACGCACGTTATACAACTATAAACTACTCTTAATTAGGTCATATACCTAACCTCAACTAAGAGTTCGAAAATTCATTTACCACTGTACATGAGATAACTTAAGTGTATTTTAAATCAAACATATCGCACAACCCAAATAACCTTCACATCCCTTAGGTCAGACTTTCGACATTTACGCATATGTGATAAAATAGCAATTAATGACTCATCCGCCTCTACCACACACGGAGGCAAATCAAACATAGATAAGGAGACTCGCTTCTTGCGACAGTCCTCCTCAAACACAACAACTACTCAATTAATTCAGGTTAACATATCGATGATTCACGGATAGGTAACTCGACCAAATCCACCGGCAATACATGCCCACTTAATCACAATTACCAAGATAATTAAGGATGATTCGAGGTACGACCCCATCGGAGCAGAACCTCCAACACATAAGGCAACTCTTAGGTCAATTATGCACATAAAGATGAAATGTAATGCCACATGAGAACGAATGCACGAGGATTTATAAAAGTATGAACCCTAATTCTTGAGACAGGTAAAATACCTCAAATGATGGTGGGGAAATCTATCTTTCTATAACTCACCCTTCCTTGATTCCTCGGTTGGTCAATATCATTTTCTGTCTTTGAACAAATTCCTGCATAATACTCTCGACGTAAGTTACCACACACTCTCACTCAGCTAGACTCTACCCCGAGAATTCTAACCGAGCTCTGATACCAACTGTGAGGACCCCGACCCGGAACCTACACGTGTCCCGAGTTGGAGCGTCCTCAAACTAACCCAAATATCCTAAACTTTTAAAAACTTTATTTAAACTTTCAAAATAAATATAAGTATTATAACCATTTTGAAAATAAGTCTACTCCTTTTCACAATGGGGAAATAATTGACTAACTTAGAAAGTACGAAACTGTTTAGTTACAAAAAGGCATCGGTTATAACAATAAATGAAGATTTAATAATACAATTTCCGTAAATGATTTATACCAACGTACACTTTCTAAACCCATCTAATCAAACCCGACAAATCCCGAAATATAACCTCCGAACTCCTCACCGCCCTTACTTGGCCGGTCCACCTGTCTCGGAATCTAAAACAGTAAAGGGAGAGGGGTGAGAATAAATCTCAGCAAGCTATTATGAATGCAGCAATATGCCATATAAGATGCAACACATAAACAAGTTGCACATAACACGTTGGAAAAGCTGTAAACACCTTACATTACCTTGGTTTACCTTTTCCCGTCTGAACAGTAGTCGTACAACATTGGGTATAATAATACTCCAATCTTACAGTGAGCTGCTTAAGCAATACTCACGTCTTATAAGACCCGTTTTTCAGGGAACCAAATAAGACAGTAGCAACTCTGTAAGGCTTTTGGCTCACTACAGATGCTATACCCCAAACTGTGGCCACAGAAGGGGACGGTCACAGGTATAACATAATCCGATCACATTAGGTCACACTTCCATAATTGATCGTATCATGTTATACCCCCAAATGTCAGCTGACTCACACCTAATCAAGCACATAATAGATACTTGAATAAATCCACAAAGGGGATAAACAACATAGCAACATGGTAAAATATACTCATGCTCAATCAACATCATAGTGTAACATTTCTTTAACACACTATGCATAAATAAGCAATATAGCCACATGGTAAACTATACTCATGTACAACAATAATCAGAGTGCAGCATTTACATAATACACTAAGCATAATCCAATCCATAAATAGGTACTCAAGTAAGATAATGAGATATCATCAACCTATCTTACTTAGTCATTATATGACAATATATGATTTCTATAAGGATCCAAGTTCCATTTACCAATTTAGAATCATTTCTGTTAAGTTACCAAACTAGGTTAACTAGCGCTTTCCAAGCAACATTTAAGGTACTTCCCCAATTCCATTTTAATCGCTTAGGATGTCAATGTGTAGCCAAAGTATTCTACTTTAATCTAGGTTAAAGAGATTTCTTTTTGGTTCGAGTTTGATTAGGTTTGAATAGCTCTAAACTTGATGTGAAAACTAGGCCAGGGCACGACTCGTGCCTATGGGCACGACTCGTGCTCACTCCCTTAAGTCACTCAGAACGATTGGAACTCCAAAGAACGACTCGTGGTCACGATTTGGGCCAAGGGCACGACTCGAGCCAAGGGGCACGACTCGTGCCTCGGCCCAGAACAGGTAACAACAGCAACAACAATCACAATTTTCCAAGAATCCCAATTTTCCACTAAGTGCCTTCTAAGTTATCAACCTAAAGGAACTTTCTAACTTGGTTACTTACTTCTAACTCATTAAATCTCCAAGGTATCAAGTCCCACACCTAGATCATTTCCACTTGATTTTCCACCCAATTTACTACCAATTTTCAAGATTTCCATGTAATCCCTTTTTAATCTAATCAATCCATCTTCTTACCCTTTTATCAACTTTCATAAACAATATCATACTTCACAACCTCATCCTAAATCATTTAAACCCAAAATGATATAACCTAGATCATTTATCACATGATTTCCAACCCATTTTACTAACACATTTCAAGATTTAACATTCTAAATCTAACTCCACCCATTTCTTATACTTCCAAATTTACTTCCATTAACAATAATATCATACTATGTTATTTACCCATTTCTTAACTTCAAAGAGGATTCCAACCATTCTAAACTAGTTCCTTCCATTTCTTTCATTATTTAACACTTCCAAGAACAATGAGCACCATTCTAGGTCCTTTATTAAATCCCAACTTCAAGAGAGTTTCCAAGTACTCAACCAAATCAATATAACAATAACAACAACATTTATTAATCCATGAACATTTAATGAAAGGAAAGATCATAATAACTTACTTTGGACTAGGAGATGGATCATTGATTTCTTGAGCTTGCTAAACTCCCTTAGATGTTCCAAGCACAAAAGGACAACTTGATTGAAAAATGGCCAAGGAATGAACTTGATAGAAGTCTTGGAAGGAGAGCTTTCACAAGGGTCTTCCATGGAAATTGAGAGAGAGAAAGTGAAGAGTAGAAATGAGGAGGATGATGGAGAGAGATGGAGTAAATAGATGGATAAATGAAGAGGGGGGGGGGGGCGTCCAAGGGAAGAGTGAGGGAGGGTTTTGGGGATTTTTGTCCCCTACCTCAATTATTCCTTACCAAAACTCTTTCATTATTTTAAATTAATTCTCCCAATCCACAACATTTTATTTGTCCATTTATTACTACTACATTCTATTACTTTATTTATTTCTAATTATTATTTTTCCTCTAGAACATTATTTATTTTCTTATCATTTTATCCTAATAAAAAAAATCAAAAATATAAAATGATCACATAATATTAACCATAATATTAAAAGCACACAATATGGTGTTAAATTAGTGCCTAGGGTTAGGGTCGTTACACTCAACCACCGGCCGTCAAGCGTAAGACCGGACCTCGCCCACTTCAACGGCAAATCAACCACCGGCCGTCAGCGTAAGACCGGACCTCGCCCACTCCAACGGCAATTCAACCATCACCCGCTCAACGGCAATTCAAGAAGCTCAACGGCAATTCAAGAAGGAGCCAACACCTCCCAGTACGAATATCAAGGCACAAGACGCCTCCAAACGCTCAACGACAATTCAACCACTGGCCCTCAAAAGAGGTCCGAAGTTATCTTCCCAATAGAAAAGGGCCCCTACAAGGTCATGCATCCCCAGCAATTCAAGCACCGGCAGTCAGATGTAAGCCCGAACTTCGCCCACCTCAACGGCAACGCAAGCACCGGCCATCAAAGTAAGCCCGAGCTCCTCCCCAACAAGTCGAAAGGGAAGTCATACAAGACTGCATATCCCCAGCACCGATCATCATCCTTGCCCACTCAACGGCAAAACAAGCACAAGAAGGAGCCAACACCTCCGAGTACAAGTCCCAAGGCACGAAGCGCCTCCGAAACGCCAAATGGGGAAGCAATCACCGGCCGTCATCCTTGCCCACTTCAACGGCAGCGCAAGCACCGGCAGTCATCGTAAGTCCAACCTTCTACATCAACATGCAAAAACACAAATGGCATCTACGCCTCTCGAAGCACAAGGCAGCCACGCCTCCACACCTGCGGCTAGAGGACGATTCAAAGTCCTCGCGCATTACATCCACAACTGCGGCTAGAAGACGATTCAAAGTCCTCGCGCATTACATCAACCGCCGCCAGATGACGATTCAAAGTCCTCCAGCGTGGCACCAACCGCCGCCAGAGGACGATTCAAAGTCCTCCAGCGTGGCACCAACCGCCGCCAGATGACGATTCAAAGTCCTCCAGCGTGGCACCAACCGCCGCCAGATGACGATTCAAAGTCCTCCAGCGTGGCACCAACCGCCGCGGATGACGATTCAAAGTCCTCCGGCGTGGCATCAACCGCCGCGAAGACGATTCAAAGTCCTCCGGCCGTGGCACCAACCGCAATCGAAGACGATTCAAGTCCTCACGACTATCTCTCCGGCCCGGAAGGCCTTAAACCACCCGATTAGGAAAATCGTAAAATTTCCATCCCAGGACGCCACCACGTCCTCACATTTGACCTATGCGGTCACCCAGGACGCCGCCACGTCCTTATCACTGACCTATGCGGTCACCCAGGACGCCACCACGTCCTTACCACTGACCTATGCGGTCACCCAGGATGCCACCACGTCCTTACCACTGACCTATGCGGTCACCAGACGCCACCACGTCCTTACCACCGACCTATGCGGTCACCCAGGGACGCCACCACGTCACCACCGACCTATGCGGTCACCCAGACGCCACCACGTCCTTATCACCGACTATGCGGTCACCGGGACGCCACCACGTCCCTTACGCCCGACCTATGCGGTCACCAGACGCCACCACGTCCTTACCACCGACCTATGCGGTCACCCGGGACGCCACCACGTCCCTACACCGACCTATGCGGTCCACCAGACGCCACCACGTCCTTGTCACCGACCTATGCGGTCACCCAGGACGCCACCACGTCCTTGTCACCGACCTATGCGGTCACCCAGGACGCCACCACGTCCTCACCACTGACCTCGGCGGTCACACAACACTTCAGGGCACCACCACGCCCGTATTCACGTAACACTCACCCCACACCCGAACTACGACTGTGCTTGATTCCCGCCAGGGATACGTAGGAATCCTATCACAGGGGTCCGGCCTATTGACCTAAACGGTCACCCAAAAGGACACCACCACGTCCTCACTTTGACCCTCACGGTCACTTCCTCTCCCAAAGCACGCGATCCATTAGGACCCTTATCTTATCGGCGACCCCACTTCTTTCATAAGTGACGTCGTCGAGGGGCTTCTGTAAGTACCCCAATCTGGATCACTCCCTTTCAAACACACGGGAAACACCGTAGACTCATCCACGCAGTCTCAGAGACCTCTCTCACTCAAAACCCTCTCAAAACCCTCTCAAACCCCCAACCAAACCAAGGGAGGAGCCTTTACGGGATAAAGGGACAAAAGGACCTTTTGGGAATTTTCGAAATCGAGAAAAGCAATTAAGGTCCGTACGGACCTCTTTGTTTCAATGATTACTAAATCCCCTTAAAGTCCACAATATTCCCTCAAATCCGGAAGAAATGATGACTTCCTGCGAGTTGGTCCGTACGGACCTCTTTGCATGCAAGATGGTCCGTACGGACCTTATTGCATGGGGGACATCATCATTCCAGAATATTCTCCATCATTGCAGATTCCCTCAAATCGAGGAAATCCAAAATTCTGGATAACCAAGAAGGTCCGTACGGACCTCTTTGCTCCGAAATTTTTACTATAAATAGAGGGCTCCCCCTCCTCATTTTCACACATCTCCCACTTCTCTCTTCCTCCCTAAGCCTTCTGGCTCCCCTTCTAAGACCTTTCGAGGCATTCCCGGCCCCTTCGGATCCTTCCGAGGCCTTCCGAGCTCCCTTGTGGTGCTCCGAAGCCTCCCCGAGCGCTCCCGAGACGCTCCCGCGCTGCCCCGAGGCACTCTCGAGGTACTCTGAGGCCCCTCGTGGTACTCCGAGGCCTTGCCTGGTCTTTCCACGGTGTCCCGGCTCTTTCCGAGTCAAACCGACGATCCCAAATCACGCCGAAACTCTGCCCGAGTGACTCCTGCCACCACAACGCACGCCGAACCTCTGCCCGAGTGATCCCGACGATCCCCACGCACGCCGAACCTCTGCCCGAACGCAGCCTGCAACCTCAACTCACGCCGAAACTCTGTCCGCGGACAACCGGCATCTCCCGAAGCAATCCCGATCCATACCGGAACGCTACTCCGACCTCAAACACCATTCCCAAGCGGAAGACAGACACGAACCAACATTGGTAAGGCTTCCTTCCTATACTATTTCAATACATTTCCATACATAGCATACAATGTAGACATCCGATACAGCATGCATTTTTAAAAGCACACACACACACACACAACATTTAAAGGATATTAGGGGTATCCGAAAGACTCGTTTTACGAGGCTACTCGGGTGAGCTCTAATATTCTAATATTCTCTTCCCGGGGAGTCATCTGACCTCCGAAC
Source organism: Adenophora triphylla var. japonica (assembly GCA_022495995.1). Classification (NCBI taxonomy): domain Eukaryota; kingdom Viridiplantae; phylum Streptophyta; class Magnoliopsida; order Asterales; family Campanulaceae; genus Adenophora; species Adenophora triphylla. The sequence goes on along the minus strand of JAFEMH010000453.1, from coordinate 261,617 downwards.
TCAAAATCTCATCACACAAAAACAGTTTAAAATTTATCTTTAAACTGATGCCCTTTTTCAATGTTTTGGGCTTAATAAAAACGGCGTGGCGACTCTACAAAATGCGAAAGCAAAACGGCGAGACACCTCCAACACGCAACGCTAAAACGGAATAAGCCAGATGTCGGGGCGCGATTGTGCTGCCTCTCGGATCCGGGCGACTTCCCGAACAGCGACGAACGCGAGATGCCGGGGCCCCGCGCGCGAGCCGGATCCCGGGTAATTTCAAGCGGGACTAGAAGCTCATTGCATCCCAGCTCAATAACATCTCACCGTTGCACCCAAGGAGCATAAGCTTTGATACCAGTGGAGGATCTCCGTTTCAGAATGAATTCATTTCGATGGGTGGCCCATCTCAGAATCATCAGACAATATCTTCGACGATGTTACCATCCTTCTCCAATGACAATTTGTTGACACCACCCCAACAGGATTTCCTTCTTCCATGTCATTCGGTGACAGCACCATAGTTACCCCAGCTACAGATAACACTGGTTTGCTTGGAAACCTTGTTAATAATAATGCTTTCAATCATATTCCTATAACTGACCCTTTTGTAGGTAATCCGTTAGCCAAGCAGATGCAGGACCTTAGAGAGCTGATAATGAATGTACCAGGCATCACCCCTCCAATCCAGCAAGTGTCACCAAATTGCTATAATCAGTCTCGGTTTGTCCAAGCCATTGCAAATGTCGATATTTCGAAGCATTTCAATGTTCCATCCATAAAATTGTATGACGGCAGGACAGATCCAGAGGAGCATGTTGCCCATTATCAAGAGAAGATGGACATAATGCATATTCCATTGCAGTTCAGAGAAGCTTGTTTGTGCAGAGGATTCGGGTCGACATTGGTTGGACAAGATCTCAAATGGTTGATTAGGCAGCCCCTAGGCTCAATTGGTTCCTTTACCCAACTCATAAATATGTTCTACAACCAATTCTCATGCAGTAGGCAATTCGAAAAGTTGTTAAGTGATCTCTATAACGTGACCCAGCAACCTACGGAGACCCTGAAGGACTATGTCCACCGATTCAATAGAGAAGTTCTGGATATTCCCAATGTTGACATGTTGACGGCCACAGAAGCATTCAAAATGGGGCTGAAGAAAGATTCCCACTATTATCAAGATTTGGTGATGACCTCTTGTAAGCGGTTGGATGAGGTCAGAAGTAGGCCTTAAGGTTCATAAGGTTGGAGGAAGACGAATTATGGCGATCAAAGTCATCAAGCAAGGTGTCAACATATGACAACCCGGACAGAAAGACACAGTCATCTCACCGCAGAAACAACCGATCCAATCCTTATCCGAGAAATGACAAAAACAAAATCAATTCAATTGAGGGTGAGGACGAAGATAATGAAAATGTGCCTAATATATCTGATTACTGCTTTTCTTTTGATATTTTAGGTGTACTTTGTGCAATGGGCAACCTGGGAGACAAAGCAAGGTGGTCGAAGAAGACTGAAAGGTCTACGGGATAGCGTGATAAATTTAAGTGGTGCGCCTACCACGAAGATTTCGGGCATGTCACAGAGGATTGTATCGCACTGAGGAAGGAAATCAGTTACCTACTCTCAAAGGGACACCTTAAGGAGTTGCTTGGTTCCAGAAAGAAGAAGACCGAGAATGCGGAAGCACCACGAGAGCTTGAGTGACCAATCTCTCTACCAGCATCAACTAAAGTTATCAATTTAATCAGTGGTGGGTCGGAGATTTGCGCTACTTATTGCGATACAATCCTCTGTGACATGCCCAGAGAGACCACTTATTACCTTTGATGAAAGTGACAGGGACAACTTATTGGAACCACACCATGATGGCCTGGTAATTTCTCTACAAATTGCCAAATGCACTATAAGACGCATCTTGGTAGATAGGGGCAGCTCGGTCAATCTCATTATGTTGAGCACCCTAAGAGAGATGAACATCCCACAATCGGAGATTGTCAAGAAGTCGTCAGTGTTAGTTGGTTTCAGTGGTGAAATCAAGGAAACAGTTGTAGAGATCAAGCTTCCTATTTACTCAAAAGGACTCAATACAATGGAGTGGTTCTGTGTGATTGACTGTGCGACGTCTTACAATGTGATTCTTGGTAGGCCGTGGATTCATGGAATCACTACAAGAAAAATGATATTTTGTGACGGATTTTAGCGACGGCTGTCGCGTCCGTCGCAATAGACCACCTATATGCGAACGAAAAGCAGTCGCAAAATATGTAATCGCCTCATCAATTTGCCGCGTTCTCCAAAATTTTGGCGGTCTCTGGATATTCATTTACGCGACTGTCTAGTAATTACGTGATCGCAATTTTAGTCACATAAATTAAATATAATTTATTTTTATTTAAAAATTGAATTTTCATTTTTTTTTACCAAAAGCGATAAACTCCCCATCGCAGTTGAAGAAATTGATAAATACAAAAATATCAAACGTGCAATTCGATCTCCATAACCCTTTCTCCCCTTCTCTCTCTTCCTCCAAATTCCGTCTTCCCCTTCTCTATACAAATCTCGTCTATCCCTTTCTCCCCTTCGGCAGATCTGTTTTCTCCATAGCGCCCTTTCTCCCCTTCGGCTATAAGCAGGTAATTCTCCTTTCTCCCTTTCACGTCTATGCATCTCTCTTTCTCGTCTATGCATCTCTCTTTCTCTATGCTCTTCTGCGCTGTTTCTAGGTCAAATTAATATTTTTAGATCCTTTCTCCTTTCTCCCTTCATCTGATTTTATTTTTGTTTTCAATTTTCACATTCCCCAAATCATTATCTCTTTCTGATTTTGTAAAGCTTTGGTTTTTCTTGCTTTAATTTGATCTTGATATGTTTATATTTGTGTAAATATTTTCCCCTGTTGATTCTCCCGTATCTACTGATTCTGCTGAGGACGACTCGTGAGGTCTGGGATGACTCGTCCTTGATGTTGTTGCCTCTGAATCTGTCGTCCCCCATATGGGGAATACTTGGTTTAAGCTAGAACGACTCGTCCCCATGGTTATAACTGTATTTTATATTTCTTTCGCTTGTCGCTGATGGTTATTGTGTTTAGTTTTAATGTTATAATGGTGTTTAGTTTTAATGTTATAATGGTGGTAGTGGTATTAATTATTTGTGTATGAATGTTAATTGAGAAAATGAAATAATATTTTTTGGGTGTAATTTTATTAATGGTGGGTTTCCTCTTCTATGCCATTTTTTGATTGAAGTCTACCTTTATCTTAGTCTTGTTAATGTACTTTTTTTTTCCTGCTTACTTTCTTGTTAAAGCTTGTTCATATGTCTCTTGTGTTTATTCATAGTAATATTGAATAGGTTTGAACTTAGTTGAAGGACTAACATGTTTATCTGTATGCGGAAGGTGGTTTATTTGGTTGGTGGGCATCTTTTTGTTACAAATATCTGTAATATCTCCCTCTGATCTACTTGTTTGTGGCATATATTTTGCTCAAAATAGTTTTACAACGGTGTTAATAGGTTTGATTCAATTTTCAGGAGACTTGTCTCACTACAAGAAAACTTACTTTTTGCGATCGCTTTTGGCCATCGCATAATGTCTATAAACCATCGCATATTCTTTATATGATTGCAAAATTCATCAAAAGGGCCATCGCCTTAGGCTTTGTCGCTAAAGGTATATGCGACAGCCGCGGCCATCGCCTAATGCGTAACACCTTTTGTAATGGTTAATATAATCTTATAAGATAAATATTATTTTCGATAAAAATATTATTTTTAAAATAAAATGCTATCACATATAGTTGTCAACAAAGATGGTCTTAACCATCGCATATAGTTGTCAACATTAGATGGTCTTAACCATCGCATAAAACCTGATTATGTGACTGCAATTGTAATCGTATATTTTACATTCTATACGATGGCAACATCCATCACATATTTTGCCAAAATTATTTGAGAAGTGCTTTAGAGATGGCACTAGCCATCGCATAAACATATCCCCGAATTTATGGAATTCCAAAATTTATATAAATTCTATTTTCACAGTTGCTACTTTTTTTTCATAAAAACTAAAAATAAATAAAATACTCGTGTGCATAAACATAAGTTTTATATACACTTGTAACTAACATCCATTCTTTACACTAAGCTTACTGCTGTAAGTCATTTGCTTCATTTGAAATCTGAATATGGGATTCCTATCAAGGGATTTAATGAACTATTGATATTTATAAAAAGAATGTTGCCTATGGATGAGAAATTGCCTGAATCGTACTACAAATGTAAGGCTTTGATGAAGGGTTTAGGTTTGCCTCACGAGAAAATACATGCTTGTGAGAATGATTGTGTCTTGTTTTGGGGGAAGAATGTAGACTTGATAACATGTCCTACGTGTGGCGAGTCTAGGTACAAAAACTTTGATGTTGCCACTTTAGAGAAACGTAAAACAATACCAAAAAAAGTCATACATTACTTTCCCCTCATTCCTAGGCTTCAAAGACTTTATTTGTCATCAAAAATTGCAGAACACATGAGGTGGCACAGTTCAAAACGTATGGATGTTGAGGGTGAGTTAAGACACCCTGCAGATGCAATGGCTTGGAAAGATTTCGATTGTAACTTTCCTGACATTGCAGCAGATTCTCGAAACATCAGACTTGGCTTAGCAACAAATGGGTTTAATCCTTTTGGGCACTCTAGTAAGCCACACTCAACATGGCCCGTGTTTATTGTCCCATATAATCTACCACCATGGATGTGTATGAAACCATCATACATGTTTATGCCTTTAGTTATACCAGGTCCAAAGGGACCTGCACTACCAGAAACAGGTGTTTTAGCGACGGAATCAACAGCGACGGAATTATTCCGTCGCTATTTAGCAGCGGAAATTATGATTTAGCAGCGGAATTATTTTGGCGTCAAATTTAGCGACGGAATTTAATTCCGACGCTAGATTCCGACGGTAAAACGAATATTCCTCGAATATTCGTTTAATTACCGCCACTATTTTGGCGCTTGATTTACCGATGAAATATTTCGCCGCTATTTCTTTATCAGCGACGGAATTATTCTGCCGGTGAAAATATACTATTTTTTTATTTTTTTTATTGATCAGCGGCGGAAATTTTCCGTCGGTGAAAATAAAATATTTTTTATTTTTTTTTTGAAATATTACACCGACGGAAAATTTTCGACACTGATAAATTAAAAAAAAATTAATTTATCAGCGTCGGAAATATTCCGACGGAGAAAATAAAATATTTTTTATTTTTTTTTTTGAAATATTACACCGACGGAAAATTTCTGCCGCTAAATAATTAATTTTTTTTAATTTATCAGCGTCGGAAATATTCCGACGGTGAAATTAAATGTTTTTTTTTAATTAAACACCGATGGAATATTTCCGCCGCTGATAATTTAATTTTTTTTAATTTATCAGCGACGGAAAGATTTCGTCGCTAATAATAAAATGTAATTTTTAATTATTTTAGAACTAATTAACAAATTAACAAACTAAAAAACATTAAAATATTTAACTACACCCTAACCCCTAACCCATAACCCCTAACCCCTAAACCCTAATCCCTAAACCTTAAACCCTAAACCCTAACCCCTAACCCCTAACCCCTAAACCCAAAATCCTAAACCCTAACCCCTAACCCCTAAACCATAACCCCTAAACCCTAACCCCTAAACCCTAAATCCTAACTGTTAACCCTTAACCCCTAAACCCTAACCCCTAAACCTTAAACCCTAACCCCTAAACCCTAAATCCTAACCCCTAACCCCTAAACCCTAAACCATAACCCCTAACCCCTAAACCCTAACCCCTAAACCTCTAACCCATAACCCCTAACCCCTAAACCCTAAATCCTAACCGTTAACCCTTAACCCCTAATTAACCCTAAACACTAACCCCTAAACCCAAAATCCTAAACCCTAAACCCTAACCCCTAAACCCTAAATCCTAACCCCTAAACCCTAAACCATAACCCCTAACCCCTAAACCCTAACCCCTAAACCCCTATCCCATAACCCCTAACCCCTAAACCCTAAATCCTAACCGTTAACCATTAACCCCTAAACCCTAAACACTAACCCCTAAACCCTAACCCTAAACACAAAACCCTAAACCTTAAACCCTATACCCTAAACCCTAAACCCTAAACCCTAAACCCTAACCCCTCAATCCTATAGTGTATAGTGTATAGTGTATAGTGTATAGTGTATAGTGTATAGTGTATAGTGTATAGTGTATAGGGTATAGGGTATAGGGTTTAGGGTTTAGGGTATAGTGTATAGGGTATAGGGTATAGTGTATAGGGTATAGGTTATAGGGTATAGGGTATAGTGTATAGGGTATAGGGTATAGGGTATAGTGTATAGGGTATAGGGTATAGGGTATAGGTTATAGGGTATAATGTATAGTGTATAGTGTATAGTGTATAGGGTATAGGGTATAGGGTATAGGGTATAAGGTATAGGGTATAGTGTATAGTGTATAGGGTATAGGGTATAGGGTATAGGGTATAGTGTACAGTGTATAGTGTATAGGGTATAGGGTATAGGGTATAATGTATAGTGTATAGTGTATAGTGTATAGTGTATAGGGTATAGGGTATAGTGTATAGTGTATAGGGTATAGGGTATAATGTATAGTGTATAGTGTATAGGGTATAGGGTATAAGGTATACGGTATAGGGTATAGGGTATAGTGTATAGGGTATAAGGTATAAGGTATAGTGTATAGTGTATAGGGTATAGGGTATAATGTGTAGTGTATAGTGTATAGTGTATAGGGTATAGGGTATAGGGTATAGGGTATAGGGTATAGGGTATAGTGTATTGTGTATAGTGTGTAGGGTATAGGGTATAGGGTATAGGGTATAGGGTATAATGTATAGTGTATAGGATATAGGGTATAGTGTATAGTGTATAGTGTATAGGGTATAGGGTATAGGGTATAGTGTATAGTGTATAGTGTATAGTATATAGGGTATAATGTATAGTATATAGTGTATAGTGTATAGGGATTTAGGGTATAGGGTATATGGTATAGGGTTTAGGGTTTAGGGTATAGTGTATAATGTATAGTGTATAGGGTTTAGGGTATAGTGTATAGTGTATAGGGTATAGTGTATAATAAATAATGATAATTATTATATTAAAATTAATAAATATTTATGATTTATTTATTTTTTCAAAAATAATATTTATTGACTCATATTTATTTTTTTGAGAGTAATTTAAAATAATTTTCAAGTTTTATATAATTAAAAAGAATGATATTTATTAAATTAAAATTAATTAATATTTATGATTTATTTATTTTTTCAAAAATAATATTTATTGACTCATACTTATTTTTTTACAGTAATTTAAAATAATTTTCATGTTTTATATAATTAAAAAGAATGATATTTATTAAATTAAAATTAATAAATATTTATGATTTATTTATTTTTTCAAAAATAATATTTATTGACTCATATTTATTTTTTTGATAGTAATTTAAAATAATTTTCATGTTATATGTAATATAAATAATGATTTTTATTAATGATATTTTTAATTATAGCGGCGGAAATTTCCGTCGCTGAGGTTAATTAAACCAGCGGCGGAAATTTCCGTCGGTGGGACATGCCACGTCATCGATCCATGTGAACGTAGTTACCAGCGGCGGATTCTCAGCGGCGGAATATTCCGTCGCTGAGGTAAAATATAAATACACATTTTATGCCCTAAAATCGTTACAGTCTCTAATATCTCTCTCTCTCTTCCCGCTTTCTCTCTCTTCCCCGAGCTCTTCCTTCCCTTCGTCTCAGACCACCGCCGTCGCCTCAACGTCGTCCCTCTCAACTCCTCCGCCTCCGCCGTGACGAAGCTTCGCCGTCCACCATCTCCACCGTCTCCGATTCTCCTTCCCTCCTCTCTCTAGCCGACGCTCTCAATTACCCAGGTATTAATTTCTTGATTTTTACTTAATTAATTTCAATGTCTTTCAATATGTAACTCATACATGAATTTACCTTTTTAATTCAGTTTACCTATTAATTTGATTTTTTACTTAATTAATTTCAATGTCTTTCAATTTGTTACTGGACAAAAAGAATGGGACGGACAAAAAAAAAGAAAAAGAAATGTGGCCAATAGACGAAGGGAGTATTTTACACTTTAGTAGCAAGTATTGTTAGATTAAGTTTGTTATAAGATGGCATCGTATGAATTTTTATCTGAAACTGATCCATGATTTGTCCAAATGACTCTGTTATTTGCGTTCTTTCACTATTTGAACATGGGAATTAGCTTTGATGTTGCTGTTTCTCAGCTTACTTTCCTTATGTTTCATCTTCATCTTTGTAATAAGCAAATAAATTAAAAAAATTACTCTTTTGTTAATGCGTGAATAAGCAAATGCTTTTCTGGTTTCCTCATTTAAAATAGTCCATCTTGGAATATTTTTATGGTGTATCCTTATGCTTTATTAGAGAGATGGTTTTTCAATTAATGATTTTTGTACTCTGGAGAGCAGGATATACTGTTATCTTGTGACATAGGAATCATTAATTGAAAAGACAAATCTCTAGTAAAAGTTATTGGCTTGTTAGCCTGACAAAATATTTGGTTTTGTTTTGGAGTTCAGATCATATGCACGTGTGTGTGACTATCTGTATGCACATCCATATGTTTATAATTCGAAGGTGCATCTTTCTGGATAATATTGCTGCATTTTGGTTTGTGTCGCTCCTTCATAGATGGATCATTGTTTAGATGATGATTTTATGTTTCTTTGAAGTCTTAAAATCAGAAATCTGTAAACTATGTTAAAGGTGGACCATCTCCTAGAATAGGCTTTCTATTTCATATTTGGAAGCTCTATACGTTTGCATCATAAATCTTGTTATGGTTTTTACTCATCCATAATGAAGATAATAGAAGAAAATCTTGTTACAACTATTTCACTTTTCTTTTTTCCTATGGCATCTGGCAGGGGTTCTCCATTACACGTATTCAACCGCACAAATTGTATTTAGGAACTTCGCTTATGTCATATTTGAAATGGCTTTACATAGATACTCTTTATGGTTTATTTGCTTCAGTTACAAACAAATAAGTAAGAAAACTGTGGATGAAAGAGTTTAGGAACATCTAGTTCTAGATCCCATTTTGGGGCGATAAACGGCATCGCGGATGGTGATTATGTCGCCTACGTTTGAGCGCCTGATATCAATCCTGGCACCCTAGATGCACCTTATATGAAAATCACAAAAATAATTGATAAAGAGCTAAAGAAAAAACGAATAATGCGTAATCTAAATGGTGGTAATAATCAATTTAGTTATACCGAATCAGAAAAGACAAAAAGAAAACGATATGTTAGTAATATTAACGAATAGAAGAAAACATATGCCACTATAACGAAAACGATAAATAACCGTACTCATAATCAAATATGTAACATGTTATATTAAGTAAACATAATATGTTACATATTTAGTAAACATAACATGTTACATATGCAACAATTAGATAAGTTACTAAATATCTAATTTTCAAGTCTTTTAAAGTCAAAGGGGGAGGAAGGGGGGTGAATGTCTCAATAATGTAACGCATTCAACTGCACACTACCTTAGTGGTTATAGATCCCATTTTGGGGCGATTGACGGCATCGCGGACGGTGATGTATATCGCCTACGTTTGAGCGCCTGATATCAATCCTGGCACCCTAGATGCACCTTAGGGTATTGTGGTTGGTGGTTAACATCTTAAAATATAAATAAGATGAGAGCCTTTCTCACCCACAGCTATCAAAATCCATCCATCTTTGATCAAGAAAGATAGAGCAAATAAGTTCTCCACTGTTTGAGCAAAGGATTTTCTGTTTAATAAGAGTTTTTCCAGTTTCACTATCCTCTTCTCTATAAGGATCTCAAACATCACAGCCATGTCTGTGACAGTGCCTGTTTTACTCTTCACTGGTGTTATACGGTCACAAGTAAAAACAAGGTAACAGTATAACACCAGTGAAGAGAAAACAGAACTTTCCTCCAATTTTTTCAATCTCCACCTTCCATTTACTCAAGATCCTGATTGCAGAATCTTCCTCATGAGCTTGAAATTTGGCTGTGTTGCCCTCAATCTCACGGTTGCTTTGCATTCGAATGCGAACAAACCGTGAGATTGAGGGCAACACCGCCAGCTTTCAAGCTCATGAGGAAGATTCTGCAATCAGGATCTTGAGTAAATGGAAGGTGGAGATTGAAAAAATTGGAGGAAAGTTCTGTTTTCTCTTCACCGGTGTTATCTTTGTTACCTTGTTTTTACTTGTGACCGTATAACACCAGTGAAGAGTAAACAGCATTGTCACAAACATGGCTGTTATGTTTGAGATCCTTAGAGAGGAGGACGATGAAACCGGAAAAAATTCTTATTAAGCAGAAAATCCTTTGCTCAAACGTCAGAACTTGTTTGCTCTGTCTTTCTTGGTCTAAGATGAGATAGGGTTTTGATAGTTGTGGATGAGAACGACTCTCATTTTGTTTATAAATGTTAATTTAATTCATCATTGTAAAATTATATATTTTACAACAAAGAATTAAATATTAATATTTAAAATTATTCGCAATAGTAATAATTTAGGTCTATCCAAAAGCCGAAATTTCTTTATTTTCGATTTTAAAGCAAGTAGACAAAGTGATATTTGCATTTCATATAATCGTGCATTTCAGGATGGGATAGGTTTATCAAACATGCACTTAAAGGATAGAGTAGGTGGTTAGGTAGGGACACCATTATCCTTTAGTTTAGTTTGAACTAGAGCTCAAGATTTGTTGATACTAAGAAGCCAACCCCAATTCTAAACCTAATTTTAAATAGCCAACCCCAATTCTAAACCTAATTTTAAATATTAACAATTTACAATTATTCACAATATTAATAGGTAAAAAATCCCAGCAGCCCCAATTTAAGGCAGCATGGAGCATTACAATGGAGAAATTGTTTCCCGAGAGTATCAATTTCAACAAGACATTCTTGAACTCTCGCGCTTTCACCAAAAACAACACCGGAAACTTATTGACAGGAGGTATAGCATGCCATGCATCTGGTCTCTAAAAGATTGGAAGATTGATTGGGATCTGCTCCGAGCTGCTTCGTGCTTTTGGGATTCGGAGCGACATGTGTTCACCCTATCGTACAACGATCTGATGCCAACGATGGAGGATTTTCGAGCACTGACTGGTGTGGCTGAGTCGAGGATTGTGGCATTTCCTCGAGACGGACGATCGATTACGGAACAACTATCGAATTCTCGAGATTATCAGCAGGCGGGTATCGGGCATTGTCGTTGACGATAGATTCATAGACTTGACTCATCTAGCCGATTGAGTCGACTCAAATTTCCCCCGATCGTTTGATCTATCCACTTCCTTAGATATATTCATGTTGCTCATTATGTCTGCGCACTACTTACTGCGGCTACATCGGAGTGTGTCCGGCTACGCCGTTAGAGATCATCGAGCGGGCGAGAGGTGATCGAGGAGTTGACATCCGGCATATTCAACTGGACAGGAGCGATGGACATCATTCCCTTGTTGCTAGCGGAGACATACCATGGCATTGATAGATTAGCCGGAGGATCAGTACATGGGTTCGAGCGGCCCAGTTACTATCATTGTGGCTATATGAGAGATTGCGCTTGATCTCGCCATTGCCGGAGGGCGACGGCATTACCTTGGGTGACTGGACAGCGCGGGATATTGAGGGATGTCGCTGCGAGAGTTGGCATAGGAGGTTGGCCTTGGCCCGATATGAGACCGCAAACTGTACTATTGGATTCCGGCATGGGGATTGCGGACTATGAGAGATATTCAGGACGGGTCAGTGATTGTCCGACTTTCGGGACTACATGTATCATCCTTTTGCATTCCATCTCTAATGAGAAGACAGTACGGATACCCGCAGCAGACCATTCGGACTTTGAGAGAGCAGTTGACGACTAATACAATGCCGATGATTATGACTGAGCCTCGACTACACATTTCTTTGGCAGAGCATTTCTAGAGGGTTTTCTTCGATACGACCACTACTCAGTCGGACTAGTGGTAGCACATTTCGACCACCGAGTATACCGATATGGTACGAGGAGCGGCAAGGTCTGTACGGTGATGATAGAGGCTCGACGCCGAGAGTATTTTGGGGCAGACTATTCTTCCAGCCGGACATTAAGAGACATAGAGGCCAAGAGCAACCCTGATGAAATCACTTGTGACATTGCACCAGATTATGAGAGACGGGATCTTCGGAGAGATGCTTTGAGAAATGATCCCGAAGTGATAGCTCGCAGGGAGGCCTTGAGGGCGGAAAGAAGCGATGCGAGAGCTACTAGGGCGATTGATCCACCGGCTCACACGATACACGAGCCGGGATGAGGTCGGGCCCGACTTTTTCGACATACCTAGACCAAAGACCTCCCGGGGACCGAGGCGGAGGAAGAGTAGAGATTCGAGTTCGGGAGCGGGAACGAGTTCCTAGACACTTTAAGAAGACCTGTTAATATATTGTTAAATATGAGTTAGAAGCTTTATATTTATTTTAAGAAGATCTGTGTTGCTTTTAAGTTTGTAATTCAAATTTAGGGAATGATAATACGTTAATTACTTCTAAACTGTTAATATATTATGAAATCCAATAATTATTAACATCCCAATTTTGTTTCATCCGTCGATTAAATTGAGTGTACGTATAATATATGGATTGCAATGCAGGAGTGATGTCTGTTAACGATGATCGTAGTTGGATGTACAAGCAGAAGTTGCCGAATCATTGCAGTATCAATCCTGAGTTTATAAGAGGGTTGATGGGGTTTATTGAATTTGCTCAATCAAATAAAACCAGTCACATGGATAAAGATGGTAAGATTAGGTGTCCATGCACCATCTGTTGTAATGTCAAGTATCTAAGCTTGATCGATACTCAGGCTAGGAGCATGATTGACAACCTACCCTCGTCGACAACTACAGAGTCATCATTAGAAACACCCTATCAAGAGGATGAAATGCCAGTGCCACCTAACGTTTCATCAGCTAATCATCCATTAGATGATGTCACTCATATTCCTTAAAATGTTGATGAACCCGAGGAGGATATCTTACCAGTGAATTTGCCAACTCCTCCGCCTCGTTCAGGTCATCTCGCACACATTAATATTGATGAATCAGAGGAAGAGGAAGAGGAAGAGGAAGAGGAAGAGGAACCAGAGTTTGATTCATCACAGTCCTAAGACGAAGATGAAGAACTCGAGTTTTGTAGTAATTCAGAGTCCAGTGATGATGATGGGGACGAAGATTAATAATAGTTTAAAGTTTTATATGTATTGTGAATGCTTTAGATTATTAGAACTTTAAAGTTTTATATGTATTGTGAATGCTTTAGATTATTAGAACTTTAAAGTTTTATATGTATTGTGAATGCTTTAGATTATTAGAACTTTAAAGTTTTATATGTATTGTGAATGCTTTAGATTATTATTAATAGTTTAAAGTTTTATATGTATTGTGAATGTTTTAGATTATTAGAACTTTAAAGTTTTATATGTATTGTGAATGCTTTAGATTATTAATAGTTTAAAGTTTTATATGTATTGTGAATGCTTTAGATTATTAGAACTTTAAAGTTTTATATGTATTGTGAATGCTTTATATTATTAATAGTTTAAAGTTTTATATGTATTGTGAATGCTTTAGATTATTAGAACTTTAAATTTTATATGTATTGTGAATATATTGTTTCCTATTGTTAAAGTTGTATATTTTAATATTTTTACTGTAATACAGATATGAGTTCTAGTAAAAAGGGTAGGAAGAGTAAGCCCATCTACACATCTATTATTGGGACGCAACCGTCCCGATCCAGTACTGATCATGATGCCGATGTCGACCCTACCTGCAGTAGTACTAGCTCCACCTCCACCTTTGGGGCCGATACACACCCTGCTGTCGATTCTGAGGGGAGGATATTTGTCGAGATATCGCCACATTATGACCAGTAAGTAACTCTTCATTAATTTGATATAAGTTGGTTCCTTTTTATTTTATATATAATTCATTATTTAAGTTAAAATGTTATTGTATAAATATACTTGGCAGGTTTGTAGGTGGATATCCTACCCCAGGGACTAAGATCGGACAGTATTGGCGGTCTCGTCTCATGGATCAGTTTTGGCCCAACTGGAAAAAATTGCCAGCGGCGCAGAAGGAGGATGCGTGGGACGAGTTTAAGGTAATGTGTTAATGGTTTTTATTTAAAACTTAAATGTTAGTTTGTTATTAAAATGTTATAATTAATAATAATTATACTCTTTTAGTTTTGTAATGTTATCATTATATGTTGTAGGGGAAATATTGTTGGGCGCCGGAAATCGACGAGGCGACGGCTAGATTTGTTTTCGATGTACAGGCTCATAAGCTATTTAAGGATCATATTGGTAACATATTTATCTATCCTTAATTAGTTTAATTAACAATGATTATAATCTTTTAATTTTATAATGTCATCATTATATGTTTACGAGATATTCATATTTTTTATAGGTAACACGAAGAGACTATGTTATACTAATCGGCTCAAGGATAAGCAACAGCCCTTGAGACCTACTTGGATGACCGAGGAGGTGTTTCTTCAATTTTGCAAATATTGGGGGTCGGATGCGGTGAAGGTTATAGCCGAACAGGCTAAGGCAAATAGAGCAGGCTCCTCGGGGTCGGTGGCGAAGCATACCATGGGGACGCTCACGGTCAGCGAGCATCACTACCGCATTGTATGTATGTTAGTTTAAATGTAGTAGTGTATGCATGATTTTAAATAGGTTTATGTACGTATGTTAGCTGGGAGCCATGTTGATGCTATGAAATCCATGGTTTTAGTGTAAATGTAGTGTATGTGCTTTTAAATCAGTTTAAATGTTACATTTATACAATTTCAAAGTAATAATCTCGCTTATTTTATTTATAGGAAAGGGAGTATGGCCAGAATGTCAGTTTTGTGGATGTTTACGCTAGCACCCATCTTCGGAATCCTACAGCGCCCGATCAACCTCCGCAATGGGTTGACGATCGCTCTGCTAATGCCTTTGTAAGTAAACTATCATTAAATGACTTGATTTTGAATATGTAAATTTATTTATGCCCCTTACATTGTGTATATGATTATAATTGTTTGTTTTATTTTGACAGAGTGCATATCAAGCCGCCGTTGTTCCCGAAGGAACGCCTCCCGACCAGCCCGTTCCCTTCGTGCCTGATGTTTGGCGCTCGGTCACCTCTGAGGGACATCCAAGGAGAGGAGCCCGAGTGTTAGGGATGGGGGATTACGGGCGGCAATGCCCGTCGACGTCGACCAGCCGTCGGCCAAATGTTGTCCCGACCACGTTTCATGATCCGAGGGTCGACAGTCTGCAGGCTGCGTTGGATGAGGAGAGACGTGAGCGGTCAAAGCATACGGAGGTTCATGCAGAGACTCAAAGACAATTGGCGCTGTTGATGGCTCGCCTGGACCAGGACCAGGGTAATTTCCGGCCTCCCCCGAGTTGATTACGGACTATTTTAGACTTGTTTGTACTATTTTATACTTGTTTGTAAACATTTGAGATATTTGGTACATGGAGAGCCCTCCCCCTCTCCCCCTTCTCCCCCTCCCCCCTCCCCCCCCCCTCTCCCCCTCTCGATTTGGTACGGTGATATTTAGTCTTTAGTTTGGTACACTGATATTTGATTTTTAGTTTTTATAGTTTTAGTTTTATAAATTAAATTGTTATATCAGGTACAAAAAAATTTGGTTTATTGATATTTTAAATTTTTTTTTTTAATTTATTTCAGAATCAGCGACGGAAATTTCCGTCGCTAAAATTAATTTATTTCAATTAATTTTTTTTACAGTGACGGAAATTTCCGCCGCTATATCAATTAATTTTAATTTAATTTTTGATTATAGCAGCGGACATTTCCGTCGCTAGAATAAAAATTAATTAAAATAAATTAATTTCAGCGGCGGAAATTCCCGTCGCTGAAATTATTTTATTTTAATTAATTTTTATTCCAGCGACGGAAATTTCCGCCGCTATATCATTTAATTTTAATTTAATTTTTGATTTCAGCGACGGAAATTTCCGTCGCTGTAATAAAAATTAAAATAAAATAATTTCAGCGACGGTAATTTCCGCCGCTGAAATTAATTTTTTTTAATTTAATTTTTATTACAGCGACGAAACTTTCCGCCGCTGAAATTAATTTAATTAAATTAATTTTTATTACAGCGACGGAAATTTCCGTCGCTGAAACCATTAATTCACCGGCGGAATTAAATTCCGTCGGTAAAATCAAAAAATACCGGCGAAAATTGACCCATCGGAGCACTGCGACGGGCTGGTAGCGGCGGACCACCGGCGAAATTTTTCCGCCGGTGTTTATTTTTAGCGACGGAAATTTCGTTTTAGCGACGGAAATTTCCGCCGTTAAACCACCTTTTTCTGGTAGTGCTGGTAGAGAGCTTGATGTTTTCTTAGACCCACTTATTGATGAGCTTAAGACTTTATGGTATAAAGGGGTTGATACTTATGACATTTTTCACAAACAAAATTTTAGCATGAGGGCTGCATTAATGTGGACTATCAGTGACTTTCCTGCTTACGGTATGTTGTCTAGTTGGAGTACTCATGGAAAGTTGTCATGTCCTGTTTGTATGGATAACACTATAAATTAATTTTACTCTTAAAGAAGGTAGAAAGCCATGTTACTTCGGTTGCCATCGTCGATGGTTAAAACTAACTCATAGATTCCGCTCAAATAAGAATAATTTCAGCAATAAGCACTACAAGAAAACTGTCATTTAGCGACGGATTTTAGCGACTGACACAATTCCGTCGCTAATAGCGACGGATCAGCGAGGGAATAGTGAGGGATAAAAAATAAAAAAATAAAGCTGAAAATGACAACTTTACCGACGGATTTAACGACGGACAATATTCCCTCACTATTTCGTCGTAAAAGTGGCGCCAAAAAATTGCGCCTCTTTTTACCGACGGTTTACCGACGGATTAACGAGGGATTGCAAATTTTTTTTACCGACGGATGTATTTCATCACTATAGAATTAAAAAAATAAAAAAATATTATTTCATTTTCATTTAGCGACGGAATAATGACGGATTGTAAAAAAAAATTACCGACGGATTTTTTTGTCGCTATAGAATTGAAAAATAAAAAAAAATTATTTCATTTTCATTTAGCGACGGATTAGCGACGGATTTTTTTTTTTTTATATACAGTCTAATGCATGTTTATTAATACCTAATTGTTAAGTTTACCTCAAATATAAATGAAGTAAGTCTAAATATGATAAAAATATGTGACATTCTTAAAATGTTAATAAGTTAATTATATTATTTAATTGTAATTTATATTTTTAAAATGAATATATATCCTTTGAAGAGTGAATATCAAATATTAATTTTATAAAGCATAAAATTATTTGAATTCATATTTTATTTGGAATATAGTGTATAGAGTATATGAATGGTATATTGTATATTGAGTATACATGGTGTATAAAACTTCAATACTAAAAAATATCCAAAATATTTATTTATATTCATAAAAATAAAAAAAACTATACATTTATAAATGAAAATTAAAGAATTTTACCCGTCTCTGATTTCTTTATTATACTTTCATTTGTTTATTTTTTTTCTAACTTTTTTTATATAACTTTTATACCCTATACCCTATACCCTATATCCTATATCCTATAGGGTATACTCTATACCCTGTATCCTATAGGGTATACCCTATACCCTATACCCTATAGGGTATACCCTATATCCTATAGGATAGGGTATACCCTATACCCTATAGGGTATACCCTATACCCTATATACTATACCCTATACCCTATAGGGTATACCCTATACCCTATAGGGTATAGGGTATAGTATATAGGGTACAGGGTATAGGGTATATGGTATACCCTATACCCTATACCCTATAGGATATAGGGTATAGGGTATAGTATATAGGGTATAGGGTATACCCTATAGGGTATACCCTATACCTTATAGGGTATACCTTATACCCTATATCCTATACCCTATAAGGTATAGGGTATAATATATAGGGTATAGGATATACCTTATAGGGTATAGGGTATACCCTATAAGGTATAGTATATAGGGTATAGGGTATACCTTATACCCTATACCCTATACCCTATAGGGTATATCCTATACCATATAGGGTATATCCTATACCATATAGGGTATAGGGTATACCCTAT
Organism: Adenophora triphylla var. japonica; assembly: GCA_022495995.1. Taxonomy (NCBI): domain Eukaryota; kingdom Viridiplantae; phylum Streptophyta; class Magnoliopsida; order Asterales; family Campanulaceae; genus Adenophora; species Adenophora triphylla. Next base: position 243,294 of record JAFEMH010000453.1, on the reverse strand, counting down.
AAGGTATACCTTATACCCTATACACTACAGGGTATATCCTATACCCTATACCCTATACCCTATACCCTATAGGGTATAGGGTATATTAATAAGAATTATCAATACTAAAAAAGTTCAAAATATTTATTATATTCGTAAAAGGTATTGGGTATAGTATACTCCCTCCGTCCCATTACAAATCACACACTTTCTATTTTGGGCATCCCACTACAAATCACACACTTCCTAAAATGGAAAGGAATCTTTACTATTCCCTCCACTCATTCTCTCTCCTACATTATTTTAATACTCACAACACCATTATAATTTACTATTCCCTCCACTCATTCTCTCTCCTATTTTACTTTTACACTCACAACATTTATATCATTATTTTTTTCCTTAATCTACGCGTAAACAGTAACTGTCCGGATTGTAATGGGACGGAGGGTAGTATATAATATAATATTATTTTATATTTAATTATTATTGTTTTTTGAAAGATAAATTATAATTTTTGTTATTTATTATTTTTGCTAATTATTATAAACATAAAGAGAATTTTGATGATAAATAAATAAAAATAAGAGGTGGCAATAAGTTATTGAACCCAAATATTCACATGGATCATTAGGTTTAGTAAAATCTTAACCATTAAATACATAACAAATAATTAGATCAAATGGTCCAAATTCATCCAAGGAAACACAAACACATTTTCACTTGATTGGTTGTTTTATGTTCACATGGATTGACATTTTAATCAATCTGAACCATTAATCACACACAATCCTATGGTCCAAATTCATCATAGTAAAACCCTATTTTTTTTCTTTCTTTACACTCCTGCGCCTCCCTCCCTCCCTCAAATCTCTCTCTCTCCACAACTCTCTCTTTCTTTCTCCCTTCTGTTGACTGTTCACGCTCACATCCCCCAACTCCCCCTTCCTCCGTCTACACCACCACCACCACCCACCCCGCCTCTTTACTCCTCCTTTTCTTCGTCCATATGACTGAGGGGAAAATGATGTACCTGGCCATCTGGGCCTTCACATCACGGGGGAGAAGCTCTGTTGATTCAGACGGAGACGGTGATGGTGACGGTGAGGAGGCGGGGGAGGCGGATATATAGGAGCGAAGGGTGGTGACGAGTGATGGGGATGTGGATACCGCCGGATGGGCAAAGGTTGAGAAGAAGAGAGTGGAGATGGAGAAGAGGGCAAGAGCCTGATTGGAGAGGGCCATTGTCACTTTTTTTTTCTCTCTTTATTTTTCTGAAGACAGAAAAATTTGAGACAATGGGAGCCAAGGGAGTGAAGGGACGGAATGAGATTGAAGGGGATGAAAGTTTTGGAAAGGGGATGACAGTTATATACAAGAAATTACTGACTATCCTTGAATATAGGATCTGTTCAAATTTATAAAAGTTTCTCATACTTTATTGAATAAGAAAATGTTATATATGTATGGCTATCCTTATACCTCGGATCATCAATTACTGACTATCCTTATATCTCAGGATTATCATGGCGTTTGTTGAGCTCCACAGCCACTTCATCGATCTTCTGCACGGTTGCTTGCATGGTGACTTCAATGTACCCGGTGATTGAGACGGTGGTTGGTGGTGGTTGATGGTGGTTGTGGTATAAGGGAAGTTTAAGGGACTGTTTTGACAATAATAGAACTTAAGGGACTGATTTGATAATAATAAAACTTAAGGGATTGATTTAAAAATATTTACAAAAAATTATATATATATATATATATATATTTTTTTAATAAAAAATATCAAATTAGCGACGGAAATATCCGTCGGTAATTTGGTATATCAAAAATAAAAAATATTGAAAAAAGAAAATTTAAAAAAATTAATAAAATTGTGAAAATATGTAACAAATTTTAGCGACGGAAAATCCGTCGCTATATCCCGCGTTATTTTGTCGTAAATTCGTCGTCCCATCCATGTTATTAGCGACGGTTTGGAATCAATTAGTGAGGGATTGATCCCTCACTAAATTACCGACGGACATAAAATTCGTCGTTAAACATTAGCGACGAGGGTTTTAGCGAGGGAAAAAATCGTCGGTAATCCGTCGGTAAATTGTTTTAGCGACGGAAATTTGACTTTTAGCGACGGATTTTTCCGTTGCTAAAACCTGTTTTTCTTGTAGTGAAGACCGAAAGAAAGTTGGCTCCTCCTCGATTAATGGGAAATCAGGTTTTAGATTATATTAATCAATTTGATTTGATCACTTATGGGAAGGGACAAAATAGTGATGAAAGGATTCCTGGGTTTGGGGTTGATCATAATTGGACTAAGAAGAGTATATTTTTTGAGTTGCCATATTGGCACACATTCTTGATCCGACACAACTTGGATTTGATGCACATCGAGAAAAATGTTTTTGATAATGTATTTAATATTGTTATGAATGTCAAGGGTAAAACCAAAGACAACCATAAATCCCAGTTGGATTTGGAAACTCTAGGTATAAGACCTGAGTTGCATACAAAACTAGGTAATAATGGGAAGCCAGTATACCCGAAAGCCAAGTTCACTTTGACCAATGAACAAATCAAACAAGTATACCAGTGGCTCCAATCACTCAAAGTCCCTGATGGGTATGCTGGTAACATTTCTCGATGTGTTAACCCTAAAGAGTGTAAGATGTCTGGGCTTAAAACACATGATTGTCATATTTTGATGGAATGATTCCTCCCACTCGCCTTGCGTGAATTCTTGCCCAAGGAAGTATGGGAACCATTAAATGCGCTCAGTCAGTTTTTTAAGGATATATGCTCAAAGGTATATAAAGAAGAGGAGTTAGAAAAGCTTGAGTCAGGAATAATTGAAACATTATGTAGGCTTGAAATGATTTTCCACCTTCTTTCTTTGATTCAATGGAGCATCTACCTATTCATTTAGCATATGAGGCTAAGGTGGGAGGTCCGGTCCAATATCGTTGGATGTATCCATTCGAAAGGTAATGTCATAATTAATTTTATTATTTCAATTGTGTGATAGATTTTTTTCTATATAACATATACATCTTTATACTATGAAGGTGCATGCAACACTTAAACAGAAAAATGCGAAATAAAGCATGTCCCGAGGGCTCAATTGCACAAGCATCTTGGGTTGAGGAAGTTGCCAATTTTTGTTCACATTATTTTGACCCCATTATTGAGACCAAGCTAAATAAGGCTGATCGAAATGATGATGGGGTTCTGGAGGAACCAAAAGGATCATTACCAATTTTTAACCCCGAAGGTCGCGCCCTTGGCAAAGCAAAACAACGTTTTTTGTCAGAAGAGGAAATTAATGCAATAGGCTTGTATGTATTGCACAATTGTGACTATGAAAGGGCCTATGATAAGATAAAGTAAGTTTATATATGATAAGTTTAAAACTGTTTCACCTTTAATTTGTATATAATTCACATTTATCTTTATATATACCTTTCAGCGAACATAGATTACTAGTACAAGAGCTTCATCCAAATATGACAGAATTGAAGTTGAGGAAGTACACAACCGAACATTATTTCAATGGTTTCAGTAGCAGTTTAAGAGGGATAATGATAATAATTTGAAGTTCTTAGCCATGGGTCCCTATAGAGATGTTACAACCTATAAGCGCTTCCTCATCAATGGGTTTCGATTTCATACAAATAAATTAGAGTTAGGGAGGGTAACTCAAAATTCTGGAGCTGTTGTGAAGGGAAGTAACTATGGAGATGATTCTCGTGACTATTATGGACACTTGGAGGAGGTCGTTGAGGTACACTATTATGGATGGAACACTATTTTTTTTATTCAAATGTGAATGGTATGATCCAACAAAAGGGGTAGAAGTTGACAAGTATGGTTTCACCAAGGTAAACACAAAATCCAGACTAAGGTCTTATGAGCCATTTGTAATTGCATCTCAGGTTTTGCAAGTGTTCTATGCAAATCCCATTTCCAAAAAAAATCAAGGTTGGTATAGTGTCATTACCACGAAGGCAAGGAATACATATGATGTTATGGAAAAAGAAGAAGATGAGGATGCAAATACTTATCAAGAGGATGAGATTATTTCAGTAAATATGTGTAATTTTGATTATGACAGCGAGAATCTTATACTTCATGATAATACTGAACCGGGAGTTGAAGTTGAGACAGTGGAAGAAGACGCTGAAAGTGAAGATGAAGATCAAGACAATGAGGAGGATGATGACGATCCCTTTGATGAATTTTATGACACAACAGATGAAGATGTCGATGATACACACAGAGGCGACATTGATGCCGAGGACGAAAACAGCGATAGTGAAGATGGTGATCAATTTGATCGGAGTGATTAAAAGACTTGGTAAAATAATATATTTTAAGAATAATGTTATAGGTAGATATGCTTGCTTATAGTACTGCACACAATTTTACCTTTGCTTGCCTTGTTGCTTTCTTGGTCCTAGTGTAAGAATAGTATAACAAAAATTGCTTGTAATCAATTATATATCTGCTTTAGTTCTCATGTTTAAGTTGAAAATGTGTTACATATTTCAAGGCTTTTGCTTTATTGTTGTTATAAAAGTGTAGATAATTTCTTGAGTGAAAAAAGATGTCATTAATATAGCATGTAAAAGAAATCTAATAAATTTTATTTTTCGAGGGTATGGCTAGAGGAAAAGGTGGTGCGTACTCAACTTCGGGAAGGGGTGGTTCCTTGAATACATCCAACCGTCTACCTAAGGCTTCTTCAGTTATACCTGATGTCCTTAACGAACCTATTTCTCGTTCTACCTCTGGTATGAGTAATTACATAAATATATCTCTGTGATGGTTAAATAAGTGCATATAATCAGTTTTATATCTTGGTTATGAAGTAAGAATGGTATATTTTTTAATTTTTTTTTTGCATATAATCAGTTTTATATCAGCTGTAGTTCTCATGTTTAAGTTGAAAATGTGTTACATTTTTCAAGGCATTTGTTTTACTATTGAAATAAAAGTGTTGATAATTTCTTGAGTAATCAAATATGTCATTAATATAGCATGTAATCACTAATACTTCTTATTTTCAGGTATGGGTAGAGGTAAGGGTGGTGCGCATGTTACTTCATGAAGGGGTGGTTCCTCGAATACATCCAACCGTCTACCTTTGCCATCATCGGTTGAACCTGCTTCACGTATTCCTGTTGCTCCTCTTAATCGTCAACCAATTTCCCCTCTGCCTGCTTCACGTATTCCTGTTGCTCCTCTTTTTGCTATTGGTTCTGCAGCTTTTGCTCTTGATCGTCAACCAATTTCCCCTCCACCTGCTTCTCGTATTTCTGTTGCTCCTCTTTTTGCTAATGGTTATGCAGCTGCTGCTCCTCTAGTTGCTGATGTTCCTATAGCCCCTGTATTCCCACTTGTACCTCCGATGGAGAATGTCCCTGAAGATGATCATCAACCTATAATCAGGAAAAAACGCGGTGTAACAAAAGGCGTGCAGGCTCCCACAGCAGGTCGATCAAATGTTCTCGTTACTGCCCTTCAGCATACGTAAGTTTCATAAAAATGGTGTGCTTTGTCTGGTAATTCATAAATTCTAAATATTTATTTATTCATACACATTATTTTCATCATGTATTAAACCTTTTTGTTTTAGATTAACACCTGCATCGGCTATATCAAAGATTGGCCCGATCTTCAAAAGACACTTCAATGAACTCAGAGTTTTTTGGTACCAATGGCATGACAAACTGGATTCTATGTGGCAAGATTATCTGGTAAGATATAATTTATCTCATTTTTTTCTATGTCTTCATGTCTGAACTGTTGTTGATTTTGTGACACTTATTTTTAGTTAATCCCTCCGTCCCATTTATATTAGCCACATAATGGTTTAGTATGTGTTGCTAGAAAATGATCTATTTTTAGTTACTCCCCTTAATAACAGCTGCTTCTTGTTCTTGTTCTTGACCATTTTGGTGCTGTTTTGGGGGGAAAATGAGCTCACTGTCAGCTAACCATTAGGCTTGTTGGAGAAGAGGAGGGTCTGAGGAGGTACGGAGGGGGTTGTGGGGTTGTGGGGACCACCAGCCTGCCTTTGTTTTCCTAATGGCATGAGATTGGCTACATCTTTTTCTCTTGCTTCTAGTGCCCTTTACTAGTATTACTAACTTGTCAAGGGCTGCGGGAGATTGTGTTGGTTTGGGTGTGGGTGTGGGTGTGTGAAAGGGCTGTGTAGGTGTAGGTGTAGGTGTTAGAGGGAGTAGGGAATTCCCAGTGCTTGATAAACATTCTTCCATAAATGTAGATAGCCATTCCATATTAACATCCCTTTCTCCCTCCTTCATTATAGCCATTCATTTCCACAAAATAAGACTCATAAATTCAAATAATAATACAAAATACTACCTCTGTCTGTCCCAAAATGGATGACCAGAAAATTTTCAAATTTGCTAATGACCAAAAGCAAATTTAAAATTTTTTGCTTGTTCATTTTGGGACGGAGAACAACAAAAAAAAAAAAAAAAATCTTTTTCCTCCCTCATGGTAACTTTCTTAAGAAATGCACACAATAAAGACAGATTGATTATTTAGCTCCTCTTCATATGAAGATATGGTCAAAAACAAACATACAGAGGGGGAGGGAGAAAGTGGTCAGAAAAGAGGTCATCAAGGCTGCCAAGTTGAGATTCCGGCAGCTGCTGCTGATACTGAAGACCACCTGAGACTGATATATTCCGGCAGATATCCATTTTTAACCCCTCCCCTGAAACTCAAATCACCCAAAGATTCAATCTTTATGCAAAAAGGTGACTGAATAAAGAGGGGGAGGGAGAAAGTGGTGATTTTCCTCAGAAGAGCTCCCTTTTTGGTGTCGGCAAATGCAAGCTATAAGTTTAACAAAAACAACAAACTAACAAACAAAAACACACATCTGTGGGTATGTTTGAATTCTGTCTAATCTATCACAGTTCAATTTGTTGTGAATTACCGCAGCGGAACGGATCCAGGCCAAGGAGTAATAATAAGAGCAACACACACGAAAAGTAAATCACACACAAAGGAACACACAAGAATTGTTAACCCGGTTCGTTGCAACAACAACTACGTCCGGGGGCGCTACCAAGCCAAAATATTCTCTCTAATATTTTCAGATGTTACAATTTGTCTCTAGGCTATCACATGTATTTATAGGGAACAATAAATCAAATCCTAGTAATAAAAGGATTCCTACTCAAGAAAGTAATCTTCTTTCTTCACAAGTCCTTCCAAATATTACTACCAAAAGGAATCACCAATGCAAGAGGAGATCTAATCAAAATAGGAAACAAATCTGTTGCAGAAGAATCCTCCTTGATCTCACCAACTCCTCCGACCGCGGTTCAAATTCCTTTATCCATGGTTTTGACTCCACATCCCAACAATCTCCCACCTGGAGACAAACCATCCATGATACCTCTCTTGAAACAAATTTCAGTGGTCAGCTATTGCGTTGGTAGCGCCCGGCCTCTTGTCTAGTTATCCAAGTGAGTTGAAGCTGAGCTACGCTTCAACATAACTGTCGGTTCTACCATGCTCCGAGTCTTCATTCCGAATGATCCTCCCTGCACATCCCCGCTCACTTGCTTGCTAACTATCGATCTTGAACAGCGCGAATCCACGTGCCCCACACAATCACAAGCTTGGAACCTTTGTGTGTTCTTTGCAACCCATCGCATCACCGTTCTAGATCCCGCTCCCATGTTGACCAAATTGGTTCCACGTCGGCCGACTTCATTACCCAATTTTCTATCAACATACCGTTTAGTGAAATTTCTCCCACCATGGCGATCTCGGCCACCACCATTCATCATTGGGATGCGCCTTCGTTTCCCACAACGACTCATGTTGCATGTGGTATACAACATATTTTCCACGCCGCCACGAGCCACCAAGCTAGCTCCGCGGTTTACCTTCCATGTCCCACAACCGAAGGTCACCACACAACCCTCCTCATCAAGTTGCCTTATGGAAATCAAGTTCCTCTTCAAATCCGGAATATGTCGCACATCACGTAGCCGTAAAACAGTCCCATCCGTTGCTTTGACCCGAACAACCCCCTTTCCAATGACCTTGACGGGATGATCGTTTCCCAAGCGAACAACCCCAAAATCACCGGAACGTCTTGCTCCATTCTTTACGCACTTGTGCATGAATGAAACGTCGAGCCCGAATCCAAAACCCACGAATAAGTTGAGCTTGCTCCCACCCAAGATTAATACGTCCGCCATCTCTTGACAACATTCAATTCCTTCGCTCTGCTGACCGCTTCGGACAACTTCTCCTAAAGTGCCCCTTCTCCCCACAATCGTAGCAAGTAATCACCTTCTTGCCACCCTTACTCTTTTCACCGACATTTAGTGCTAGCCCCGATGTCCCACCCTTGCTCTTCCTACGAATTTCTTCGCCAAGAATCACATCAACGACATCCGCAAACTTGACTTCACTTTTCTGTTGAAACGTTAAGCGCTATCGCGATCGTATCCCAACTTTCCGGCAAAGAAGAAAGTAAAATCAATGCTAGTACCTCATCATCAAGAGTAACGACCACGGAAGACGGTTGGGTCGCGGTAGATTTGAATTCACTTATATGCTTTGTTGCCGACATGCCCTCCACCATCCTTATGTTCAACAGCTTCCTCATCAGATGAGCCTTGTTCGCCGCCGATGGTGCCTCGTACATGCTCGCCAACATCTGCAACATCTCCATGGTAGTCTTCGCCTCCAAAACATTCTTCGCGACATCCTTGGTCAACGTTTGCCTAACAAGCCCTAACGCTTTCCGATCCAAGATTTCGAATTTTGCTTCCTCTATGTCATCCGGCTTTTCTTTTAATGGTAGATACAAATCCTTGTTCCACAAAACATCCTCGATCTGCGTCTTCCAAAAATTGAAATCCGTCCCATCAAACTTTTCGATCAACACCACCTTATTCCCATCCTCCAAAGCTCCCAAGAAATCCATAGCAAAAGACACCCCAAGCAATGATTCGACAAAACCAAGAGCTCTGATACCAGTTGTTGTGAATTACCGCAGCGGAACGGATCCAGGCCAAGGAGTAATAATAAGAGCAACACACACGAAAAGTAAATCACACACAAAGGAACACACAAGAATTGTTAACCCGGTTCGTTGCAACAACAACTACGTCCGGGGGCGCTACCAAGCCAAAATATTCTCTCTAATATTTTCAGATGTTACAATTTGTCTCTAGGCTATCACATGTATTTATAGGGAACAATAAATCAAATCCTAGTAATAAAAGGATTCCTACTCAAGAAAGTAATCTTCTTTCTTCACAAGTCCTTCCAAATATTACTACCAAAAGGAATCACCAATGCAAGAGGAGATCTAATCAAAATAGGAAACAAATCTGTTGCAGAAGAATCCTCCTTGATCTCACCAACTCCTCCGACCGCGGTTCAAATTCCTTTATCCATGGTTTTGACTCCACATCCCAACACAATTAATCACACACACACACACTTACCCCACTTCTCTCTCTATATTTATACTCACCTGTATTTTAGTAAAGTACTGAAAGTATTCTTCCTATGGCTATAAAGAAGAACATTTGTAATTTAGCCAGAGGGCAGGTCCATATAAATATACATAGGATAAATATACATGAATGAAAGAAATACATGAATTAGGAAAACCAAAAGTTGCTTATTAACTGTATGCTGTCAGCTTATACCTTAAGTACCAAAAATGCTTTATCTCCATTTCTAGGGCTCGAAACGACGAACCGGTTTTTTTGCTTGAAAGTAGACACATAGTTCTTTGAAACGACTACTTTTACGCCTTCTAGAACCTTCTAGATCATAACAGTTTATTCTTCAAAGATGACTAAAAATATGGTTTTGAAGAATATGAAAACTTGCTTCGTTGAACCTTTTTGGCGGACCTTTGTTTTGACATACAATGAACTTCTTCCCAACATATTCTTTTGTTTTGACATACAATGATTTGATTTTTTCTTTTGTTTTCCCAACATATTTCTGTGTCATTGATGTTCTAGCTAGCTAACTGGTACATAACAGTTAGTTTGTTATGTATCTTACTTGTCAGACCTTATTTGTAGGGAGTCTATGCAAATGAATTACGGAAAGAGAATGGTTTGGACTCTCAAACTCCAGTCAATGCAGTTTTACATCCCAGATGTAACGTTGTTTCAGATCCTGGTTGTAAGATATGGCAGGTGACAGTGGGTGACGTAAAAAAAGGTAGGCTATTGAATCGGCCGAGGGAAAAGTGGACTAAACGTTCTGGTAAGGCTTCATCAGTGGATCATCTGGCTTATGGTGCTGCGCTAAATAACTCGGAAGAATCAAAGAAGAAGGACAGAAAAATAGCAAAAATGGAAGCTTTTCTTACAAACATGGCTCCTTTATGGACTAAAGTGTTCGAGAGGTGTGGTATGCAGTCAATTCCCCTGCCTGACTTCAACGACACTAGTTCTTCTACACCAATTTCTGATGTTGCATCAAACATTCCAACAACTGCTTCTCCTTTGGATGATGGTGATTTCGGTGATGGGAGTACATAGTTATGCTTCTTGCATATTTCATCCACACTTTTGTGACTCATTTTGAAAACTTTGTGGCATGGAGTATATTTTGGACTAGTGTAGTTGATGCAGGTAACTTAGTCTTTTTTCAAACTTTGTCCTTGTACGTTTTGGACAAATGTAGTTGATGGTAACTTGTCGTTTTGGAAATTTTGTTGCATTGTACATATTTTGGACAAGTGTAGATGATGGTAACGAAGTTTTATGTGAAGTTTTTATGGGCATGACAATTTAATTAATGTAGTATTTAAATTTTTACATTTATTATCATTTAAAATTTGTCTTTTTTAGTGTGGATTGAAGTATACGATGGCTAGGTCATCTCTAAAGAGTCTAAAATAAGCCAAATTAACACGATAATTATAAGAGTAATGCGATGGGTCTGCCATCTCAAAATCCCTTGCTTATTTCCGACGGCAAAAAAGTCTCAAAATGCCTTGCTTATTTGCGACGGCAGAGATAGTCTCAAAATGTCTTGCTTATTTGCGATGGCAGAAACAGTCTCAAAATGCCTTGCTTATTTGTGACAAAAAATCCATCGCATATATGTCATATTATGCGACGGCATATTTTATTTAGGTATTTTAATAAATAAAATAGCAAGGGTCTTGTACGATTGATGTAGCAGTCGCATAACACGATTCACTTCATACGATTGCGGTTCCCATCGCATAAACCTTTGGCGATAAGGGATTATGCGACTGTTGTTGCGACGGCCATAACAGTCGCTATTATTTTATGCGACGAAATTTGAGGTTAATGCGATGGAATAGAGCCGTCGCAAAATGTCATTTTTCTTGTAGTGAATGAAAGATGTACCTTCAACTTACCACCAGTGAGTCAAGTTCCCTACACCTTGGGGAGTTGCCAAGATATATAGTGACCAGCAAGTTGCAAAGGAGTGTTACAAGACATCTATGAAGGCGTTGACATCTCCAAGACAAGCATAGCAATTACAGAAGAAAGCACAAGAGGTCCTGGAAGCAAAGGAGAATGATGTGAAAGAAATACTGCCAGATCCTTCTAATCCAGAACTGAAAGTGCTTATTGGTAGTGATATACCAGCAGAGTTAGAAGAGAAACTTATTGACCTTTTGAAGAGCAGAACGAAGAGTTTCACATGGAAGCATGACGACATGACTGGCATCAGCAAAGATGTCATCACCCACAAGCTTAACGTCGATCCCAGTTTCAAACCAGTGCACCAGAAGTGGAGAAAGTTTGCTGAGGAAAGGAACCAGATAATCAAGGAAGAAGTGGAACGCTTACTCAAGGCCAACATGATCCGAGAGGTTGAATATCCAAAATGGTTAGCAAATGTGGTAGTGGTCGAAAAGAAGAATGGAAAGTGGCAAGTTTGTGTCAACTTCACTGACTTGAATAAAGCGTGCCCCAAAGATCCTTTCCCATTGCCGCACATTGACTCATTGGTGGATGCAACTTCGGGCCACGAGCTTCTTACCTTCATGGACGCATCTTCAGGATTTCAACAGATCCAGATGGAGCCATCTGACCAAGAAGACACCGCCTTCATAATACCCACAGGTATATATTGCTATATTGCTATGCCTTTTAGACTTAAAAATGCAGGTGCAACGTACCAGAGGCTCGTGAATAAAATGTTCAAAGATCATATTGGGGACACCATGGAGGTGTATATTAATGATATGGTAGTGAAGTCCAAAAAAGTCGAAGATCATATAGGACATTTATCCCAAGCCTTTGACATCCTAGATTGCTTCAACATGAAACTTAATCCAGCAAAGTGCAACTTTGGAATGAAGGCTTAAAATTCTTAGGGTATATGGTGACAAAGAGGGGAATAGAAGCCAGTCCAGAGCAAATTCGTGCCATCATCAACCTATCATCACCTCAATCCGTCAAAGATGTCCAGAGGTTAACAGGGAAGATTGCAGCACTTACTAGATTCATTTCTAAGTCTTCTGATCGATGTAAGCCCTTCTATGATATCCTCAGAAAGAATAAGAAATTTCAATGGGAAGATCAACATGAGCAAGCTTTTCAGGATCTCAAAAGTTACCTGTCGACACCTCCATTATTGGCCAAACCTCAGGAAGGTGAACTTATTCATCTACCTAGCGCTTTGAGAGCGCCTGTAAGTGCGCCCCGGTGACGAGAATGGGATGGTGCCCAACATCCAATATACTATGTAAGTAAGACACTTTTAGACGCGGAGACCAGGTATTCTCACTTGCAGAAGTTAATTCTTGCTTTAATTACTGCTTCTATTATGTTATGGCATTATTTTGAAACCCATGTTATCATTGTTCGTACTAACTATCCTATTAAGAATGTTATGAGAAAACCAAAAATGTCAGGCAGGATGGCGAAATGGTCCGTACAGTTGAGCACCTATGATATCAAATATGAGCCAAGGACATCAATCAAATCCCAGGCTCTAGCTGATTTTGTGGCTGATTTTAGTCCAAGCATGAAACCAGAAGCTGAGTTGGAGGTGCAACAATTGCAGGATGATGACACCTTGAAGGTGTGGATGCTATATACAGATGGTGCTTCCAACATGAGAGGTACTGGACTCGGAGTTGTACTAAAATCGCCACAAGGGGACATAATACCACAATCCATCAGTTGCAGTTTCAAGGCCACTAACAATGAGGCAGAGTACGAAGCACTGATCACAGGCTTAACAGTGGCCAAGATCTTGACGTCAAGCACATCCAGGTGTTCACTAATTCGTTGCTAATTATCAACCACTACAACGGTTCCTATGAAACAAAGAATACAAAGATGATGACATACTTGGGGATTGTGATAATTCTGGCAGCCAAATTCAAAACTTTCACATTGGAGCAGGTGCCGCGGGAAGAAAATTCACAAGCAGATGCTCTAGTAAACCTGGGTTCGGCCTTCAAAAGTATTTCACAGACCATTATCCCAATTGTGCATGTCGACATCCCTGCATACGATCGTCTCGAGCTATTCAGCATAGATAATGACATCCCTTCCAGCTCAGAGGCGACATCTTGGACAGCTCCTATTATCAAATATCTCCAAGATGACACAATTCCACCTGAAGAAAAAAATGCTCGAGCATTCGGGGTAAGATCATCAAAATATTTTCTTATTGATAACTTCTTGTTTAGAAAATCTGTTGCAGGTCACTACTTAAGATGTCTAGAAGCAGACATAGCACAAGAAGTTCTGAGAGAGCTACATGAAGGGAAATGTGGCAATCACACTGGGGGCAGAAGCTTATATACCAAAGCTCTGAATATGGGTTATTTCTGGCATACTATGCGAAGAGATGCTGCAGAATATGCCAAGAAATGTGACTCCTGTCAAAGGCATGGCGACATCCTACATCAGCCAATGAAATTGTTACATCCTATCCTGTCTCCATGGCCCTTCATGATTTGGGGAATGGACATTGTGGGAATGTTGCCCAGGGCTCCAGGAGGAAAGGTGTTTCTACTAGCCATGACGTATTACTTTTCCAAGTGGATAGAAGTTGAGGCATATGTGCAGGCTCACGACAGAGAAGTTACGACCTCCTTTATAAAGAGGAACATATTTAGCAGATTTGGGATACCTTCAGAAATAATATGTGACAACGAGTCACAGTTTATAAGTAGAAAAACCTAAGATTTCCTGACAAGATGGGGAGTCAAGATGGTGACATCTTCACCAGTTCATCCCCAGGCAAATGGACTAGCGGAATCCAGCAATAAGATCATCATAAACAACTTGAAGAAAAGATTGGACCAAAAGAAAGGGAGATGGGCAGAAGAGTTGCCATTGGTCTTATGCGCTGATAGGATAACATCAAAGAATGCAACGTGTCAGACACCCTATTCGTTGGTATTTGGGACATAAACAGTCATTCCTGCGGAGGCTCTAGTGCCTATGGCCAGATATGGTTTGTTGACACCTGAGCATAATGGCGACATCTTAGCACATGATTTGGATACTATGGACGAGTTAAGGGATATGACCAAAATAAGGATGGCAGCATATCAGCAAAGAGTGGCCAGGTCCTACAATAAGAATGTGAGGGTCAGAAGGTTCCAAGTAGGTGACTTAGTTCTACGAAAAGCGTTCCAAAATACCAAGGAGCTTAATGCGGGCAAGCTAGCCCCAAAGTGGGAAGGCCCCTATTTGATTGATGCAGAGGCCGATAAGGGGGCATATCAATTATCAACCTTGGATGGCCAAATGATCCCAAGAAGCTGGAATGCCATTCACCTCAAAAGGTAATTCATTTAGACGATATACTTCTCCTAATATCCTCACAAACTAGGTATGAATATTCCTTTTTGTTGTCTTTTCATTCTTCTTGCTTTCATTTATGATTATTTAAAACAAAATGTCACTAACACGACCAACGGAGGGGCATCAACAGTGACTCCCATGTCTAACATGTCTTTGTCTTGCAAGATGATGACATACCAAAGTGGGGACATATCAAAGTACTCAAGTCAAAGTAACAACGAACTCTCCTCTGTTAGAGACTGGCCATCTCTTCTAAAGTTAAGGTACACAATCTCTTCTAAGGTTTAAAGAGTTAATTACCTCTTTCTAAAGATATCAGTTTGTTGCACCTTCGCCTGGAGCGCACGTTATCTCTTTGATTGAGGTGTGGGATGGGCCTATATGAGTATAATTATATAGCTTACCCATTTCCACTCAATTAGATGATTGATCTTAAGTTTTATGCAATCGGTTATGACATTTTCATGTCATCTTTCGAATTCAAAAAGCTGACATTACAGCATGTCAACATCTTTAACAACATTCATAGCATAGCATTAAAAAGTTAGAAACTTTTCCAAAGTCCAAGTTGGCCCATGCCAACAAATTTAAACCTAAAGCAAAAAGTGTTGAACCAACCCAACACTTGAAACAAATTGTTTTTGGCCCTTATGGGCCAGTTACATACCAACAAAATAAAATTGTTTTTGGGACACCGCCCACGAATCCAACAAACAAACAAAAACAGTTTTAAAACTTCTTCACTTGGCTACTGCCGCAGGTGTTACTAGTGGAGTCCCTTCTCCATCATCCTTCTCTTCTGCTACCATTGCTTCTTTGGGGCTGGATGACACCTCGCCTTCATCCATTGACTCACCTGTCAATTTATTAAGATTTGCATATTCCTTGGCGATGTCCCAATCCTAAGATTTTCCACAAAATACTCCTTCATCATTTGAATCTTAATCTGCACCATGGTCTTTGCAGCAGCAATCTTACAGGACCTCCTAACTTCATCTATTTCCTTAAGATGATCTTCCTCAATCTTTGCCAATGTATCTCCCGCCGGTGGAAAAAGTTCTCCCCAATCGATATCTGCAAGAAAGTAGAAAAAAATTACAAATTCAGTCTAAATCGGAAAACAAGGATTCACAAATCAGAAATCAAAATACCTCCCCTATTCCATCTGGTAGGTAACTCATCTCCTCCTCCAATAGACTCTCTTTCAACAAAGAAGAACCTGCCTTTCCATCCTCTGCCATTAGAAGATGTTGTCGTCATTAAAGGAGTTCTGCCTGACCTTTCTTAAGAAAATACCGTTTTGACCCAAACACTTGGAAATCGTAGGAATAAGCTATTTCACTAAGACCCAAGTCTAGCCCATTCTCTCAATTTACTTTCAGCACGAAGGCAAAAATCCTCCATGCCATTGGCATCAACTGAACGTAAGCCAACTTAGTCTTTCGAAAGAACTCAGAAACAAGCGAAGGAAAAGGGAAGCTAAACCCTAGCAGAAAAGGATATTCTAAGAAGCAAACCCAATTGGGGGAAAAGTGGTCAGACCTTAAATTCACAAGGAAAGGATGAAAAATAGCACCTGTTGGGAAGCAATGGTACTGTTTTAGGGACTCGATATGGGTATCATTAAAGATGCAGATTTCCTCGTCTGGCTTTGAAAGAAGATTTTTGGTCTCGAAATCACTTATGGCAACATCTACGAATTCTCTAGGTGTAACCGCACCTTTGGATTTAGAAGTGCTCAATCTCGTTTTCCCCAATGTTACAGATTAAGGAAATCACAAAGTATGAAGAAAGAGAAGGAAGAAAAAATATACCTTCAAAGAGGCGTCGTGTAGTGTTGGTTGTTTTTAACCTAACGGTTTATTTAATATTCGCAAGCGCACGGGCTATTGTAATATAGCGGGTGCAAGTACGGGTCGATCCCACAGAGACAGGGTTTATTTTGGAAGTATTTTTGTCTTTAGAATTATAGAAAAGATTGGGGGGAGATAAAGTTTGATTTTGAAAATAGAAAGAACATAAACAGAATATATTTTAATAAGACTCTTATAAAATAAATCATTCTCGGGATTGGAAATCATACACATAACATTGTTTATCAAATTGTCATTGTCTTAGAAATATAGGTTTTCATATAAATCAAGGATGGTATGTTAAGCCTACGCTACTTCGGGTTAAGACAGTAGCGTTTGTATTCTTCACTAATTATGTCCTAACTGTTTGAGATTTTCGTTTATGTTACCCCCGCCCTGTCACAAACGGGCATTCCGGCTTATCTCTAGCTGACCATAATTAGTAAGAATCCATTAAGAACGAGAGTCAACATACTTTCCATCAAAGGAACATCCCTAGGCCGTTGAACTACTTTCGTGATCAATGGAACCTAGTTTCTTTATATGGTTCCGTCAATCGAGATTCTCCGCTAGGTCCATCTCTCAATTGACTGAATCATACAAGTTGGACGTCTCCAAAATGTAAGGCTTTTAGAGAATAACTAGTATAACACCCGTGCGTTAAACGCACGTCCATAACACTTTGACAAAAACAGAGCCATAAATAAAAGAGTCAATAAAAAGACAAAAAGACAAGGATAAATATTAAATTTACTATTCATTGATCCCAATATTATCATTTGTAGATTACATATTCTTAGAGGCAAATGAGTATCAATAGTGCTCTGAAAAGATGATGAAACCAATATAAATTTGAGGTAATACAAGGATATAGACAGAATATTTAAAAAAAAAATAAAAAAAAATTGCAGGAATTGTGTAATACTTGAAAAATATTTATCATGGTCCTTTCCAAGTATATTGCTTGCTCCTTGGCTTCCTTCTTGTGAGCCACCACTTTTGCACCCTTGGATGCTGAGGCATAATTATATTTTGTTCCATCAGGTTTGAGCCTGTGAGTGATGTTAATACCCACTTGGTCAGCTCAAGCCTTCCTCTTGCTTTGTAATGTTTCTTAACTCGTCCAAAAAGAAATGAAGATCCCTGAAGAAAGCATCGTTAGGAGGACCTCAATTCTTGTAGGTTTCAGTGGAGAAACCAAAAATACAGTGGGAGAGATCACGCTTCCGGTTTATGTTGAAGGAATCAACTCCATGGAGAGATTCTGCGTGATTGATAGTGCTACGTGTTACAATGTAATCTTGGGCAGACCCTGAATTCATGGAATGAAAGCAGTGCAATCCACCTATCATTAGTGCGTGAAGATGCCGACACCCTGGGGAGTTGTCAAGGCTTACAGTAATCAGCAATCAGCTAAGGAATGCTATATGACATCCATGAAGGCGTCGACATCTCCAAAGACGGCATAGCAATTACAGAGAAAGGCCCTTGAGGTTCTGGATCAGGCGAAGGAGCATGATGTGAAAGAAATATCCATAGATCCCTCCAATCTAGATCTCAAGGTGCTAATCGGTCAGGACGTTCCAGTGGAGATCGAAGAAGACCTTGTCAACCTCTTGAAAAGCAGAGTTAAGAGCTTCGCCTAGAAACATGAAGACATGACAAACATAAGCAAATATGTCATCACCCATAAACTCAACATTGACCCATCCTTCAAACCAATTCACCAGAAGAGACAGAAATTCGCGCAAGAAAGGAATCTAATCATTCAGGAAGAAGTAGACAGATTGCTCAAAGCCAAGATGATCAGAGAGGTCGAATACCCGAGATGGTTAGCGAATGTAGTGGTGGTAGAGAAGAAGAATGGCAAATGGAGAGTTTGTGTTGATTTCACGGCCCTAAACAAAGCCTGTCCCAAGGATCCTTTCCCATTACCACACATTGACACCTTGGTCGATGACACTTCTGGGCATGAAGTTTTGACCTTCATGGACACGTCTTCAGGATTTCAGCAGATCCAGATGGAGCCATCTGACCAAGAAGACACCGCCTTCATTACTCCAACAGGTATTTATTGTTATAATGCAATGCCTTTTGGACTAAGAAATACAGGTGCAACGTACCAGAGGCTAGTCAATATGATGTTCAAAGAGCAGATTAGGGACATCATGGAAGTTTACCTCTATGATATGGTGATAAAATCAAAGAAAGTTGAAAATCATGTACGAGTTCTTGCTCAGGCCTTTGATATCTTGGACAAATTCAACATGAAGTTAAATCCGGCAAAGTGCAACTTTGGCATGAAGTCCGGCAAATTCTTGGGCTACATGGTGACGCAAAGAGGAATAGAAGCAAGTCCAGAGCAAATAAAAGCTATTATCAACCTGACGTCGCCTAATTCCGTCAAAAATGTTCAAAGATTGACAGGAAAAGTGGCAGCCTTGAATCGATTCATCTCAAAATCCACAGACAGATGCAAGCCATTCTACGACATCCTAAAGAAAAATTGTAGATTTGAGTGGACTGAAAAGCACGAGCAGGCCTTCCAAGATTTAAAACTGTACCTGTCAACACCTCCTCTACTCTCAAAGCCTCAAGAAGGTGAGCCGTTGTATACTTACTTAGCCGTCTCTGAAACTGCAGTCAGTGCCGTCTTGGTTCGAGAACAAGATGGCGTCCAGCAACCAATATATTATGTAAGTAAAACACTTCTTGATGCGGAAACCAGGTATTCACACCTTTAAAAATTAATTTTAGCTTTAATTACTGCATCAGTCAAATTAAGACATTATTACTTCGAAACTCATATTATTTGTATTCACACTAACTATCTGATAAAGAGTGTCATGACAAAGCCAGAGATGTTAGGAAGGATGGCCAAGTGGTCCATTCAACTTAGCACATACGACATCAGGTATGAACCTAAAACAGCAATAAAATCACAAGCACTTGCGGATTTTGTGGCAGACTTTAGTCCAAGCATGCAACCAGAAGTAGAACTAGAAGTCCAATAGCTCCAAGATGGTGACATCCTGCGCAAGTGGACCCTGTATACGGATGGCACCTCAAATATGACGGGCACAGGGCTAGGTATTGTCCTAAAGTCGTCACAAGAGGACATTATACCCCAGGCCATTAGTTGCGATTTTAAAGCTTCAAATAATGAAGCAGAATACGAAGCCTTAATCGTAGGCCTAACCGTGGCTCTAGATATGAACGTCAAAGCAATTCAGGTATATAGTGATTCATTGTTATTAGTTAATCATTTTAATGGTTTCTATACAGCAAAAAATGCCAAGATGACAGCTTATTTGGGCATTGTGAAAATTTTGGCAAGCAAATTTCAAATCATTTTATTTGAACAAATACCCCGAGAGGAGAACTCTCAAGCAGATGCTTTGGCCAATCTTGGATCAGCTTTCAAAAGCTTATCTCAGACCAATATACCAATTATCCATGTCGACATCCCTGCTGTGGAAAGATTAGAACTTTTTTGCATAAATGACGACGTCTCAGATAATCAGATAGAGGCATCTTGGACTTATCCAATAATTAAATATCTTCAAGATGGTACCATCCCCAACGACGAAAATAATGCTAGAGCATTCAGGGTAAGAATTTCAAGATTTGTGTTAATAGATAATGTGCTATTTAAGAAGTCTTTTGCAGGACCATATCTAAGATGTCTCAAAGCTGACAAAGCCAAGGAAGTTCTTAAAGAATTGCCTGAAGGATTGTGTTGTAATCATTCTGGGGGCAGAATCTTGCATACAAAAGCTCTAAGAATGGGTTACTACTGGCCAACAATGCGTCAAGATGCCGCCATATTTGCAAGGAAGTGTGATTCCTGCCAAAGACATAGCGACATCCTGCACCAACCCGCGGAATTGCTTCATCCTATACTCTCCCCTTGGCTATTTATGACATGAGGAATGGACATAGTAGGCAAATTACCTAAAACACTCGAAGGAAAAGTGTTTTTGCTCGCGATGACAGATTATTTCTCGAAGTGGGTTGAAGCTGAAGCCTATGTTCAAGTTCGTGACAAAGAAGTCATTTCCTTCATTAAAAAGAATATATTTAGCAGATTTGGCATCCCGTCCGAAATAATATGTGATAACGGTTCTCAATTTATTAGCAAGAAGACACAAGACTTTCTCACTAGATGGAGAGTCAAGATGGTTACATCATCACCGGTACATCCTCAAGCTAATGGACAGGCATAATCAAGTAACAAGATTATCATCAACAACTTAAAGAAGAGGCTGGATCAAAAGAAGGGAAGATGGGCAGATGAGCTTTCGTTTGTCCTTTGGGCGGATAGAACAACACCAAAGAATGCAACAGGTCAGACCCCTTATTCCTTAGTATTTGGTGCAGAAGCGGTTATCCCTGCAGAAGTCACCGTCCCTACTGCCAGATATGGGTTGTTGACACCTGAGCATAACGACACCAACTTGAATCATGATTTGGATACCATTGATGAGTTAAGAGATTTAGCCAAGATCAGGATGGCGGCATATCAACAGAAAATTGCTAAGTCCTACAACAAGAATGTCAGATTGAGGAAGTTCCAGGTTGGTGCTCTGGTCCTACGCAAAGTATTTCAAAATACAAGAGAGCTCAATGCTGGAAAGTTGGCCCCTAAATGGGAAGGACCATACTTGGTTGATGCTGAGGCAGGAAAAGGTTCGTATTGGCTATCAACCTTAGATGGAACAAGGGTTCCCCGGAGCTGGAATGCCATTCACCTCAAGTCCTACTTTATGTAAGTTTCAATAACGACATTTCAATACAAATAAGACTAAGGTATGAATTTTACAGTTTTATTTCAATAAAAGTACTTTTCAATTTTGTTTATTGTTTGAATATTTACTGACTTAAGCATCGGAGGGGTGTTAGCTAAGCTAACTCCCACCCCTAATATGTTTCTGTTTTGAAAGAAAACATGAAGCATTCAAATAAACCATGCCAAGAAGGTGACATCTTAATACTGACAAAGTCAGGTATGACCATATTTTTTAAAGCAAATTATTCCTTACTTCCTTTCCTTCAAATAAATAAATATTTTTACAAAAGTCTAGTACTTTTTCTATTTCCTTTTATCAAATAAAAAATGACATCAGAATAGATGTCAAAATCTTTCACTTTGTTATTGTTTTGCAAGAGGTCATCATCTCAAAAACATTTCATGAAGATAACCGCTTGAGACTGGCCATCTCACCTCCGTTAAAGGTACTTAATCCCTTCAAAGGTTTAAAGAAATTACTTTCTTTCGTCTCAATAAGGTTTAAGCACCTCGCCTGGAGCGCACGATGTCAACCTTGATTGAGGTGTGTGATGGGCCCGTATGTTTAATATATACGAATTACCCATCTCCACTCAACCAATGTGTTTTGACCCTAAGAATTTTTACAATTTGGTTGTGGCATATACGTGCCACCTAAGAACAAAAGGTTCTTGACATTTACATGTCAATCAAAGCAAATGCAAGGATTTTTACATCCATCGCAAGGTGACATCTCCGAAAAAACTAACATGTCAACCTTCTATTACTGTTTTCAAAAGATTATCCCTACCAGAAAATATTTTCAAACTAGTCAAAAGCCTAGAAAAGTTTTTACTTACCCTAGAAACCTAAAGTGTTGAACCAACCCAACACTTGAAAAGCAAATTGTTTATGGCCCTTATGGACCGATTACAAACCCAAAAACATTAAAATTGTTTTTTCCAAATATCCCGGGACGCAACCAGTCATCAAACCAAAAGTTTAAACAAAAGAACCATTTTTTGAAAACCTTCACGAGGTGGCTACTACCGCAGATGTTGTGCCTTCTTCCTGCATTTCATCATCCTTCAAGTCGGATGATACCTCTCCTACCTCAGCTACTTCTCCATTCAGCTTCTTTAGGATCGAGCGTTGCTGCTCAATATCCCATTCTGTGTGCCTCCCATCTTGGAATTCCTCCATCATTTGAATCTTGATCTCCACCATGCTTTTAGCAGCAGCAGCCATCAAGCTTTTCCTCAGGTCCTCAATCTCTTGCAGTTGAGTATCCTGGATGGATGGCATCCCCTTCAGCAAGCTTTCGACTTCATTTGATAGATCCTCCACCTTCTTGGTCAGTATATCTTTCTCTTCTATATGCTGCTTCTTCATCTGCAGCGTTTCTAGGACCAATTTCATGTTTCTCTCCTCCAGACTATTCATTTTCGTTTCCGCCACATCAAACCCTGTAAATTGGTAGTCAGTATTGAGGAATCATTTCAAAATTCCCAAAAGACCTATTTTTGAAAAAATCAAAACTCACCACTGATACCATGGTAACAGCTTCCTTCTTGATATCCTTCAAACCCATTTCCTCAAAAGCACCAATATTGACAACCTCTTTAGGACCACTCTTTCTCTTCTTCAATCTCGCCCCAACTGAAGGTGCTTCCATCTCCTTCTTTTGCACCACCGGTTATTGGCTCGCTTGGGATTGTCCCACGAAGTCTTGCAGGTCTTTTAGTGAGAATGCAACAATAGATTTGGACACTGTCAAAACAGAGAATTAGAGTTATAAACTGGGGAAACAGTCAAACTTCAAATAAAATTTTGGAGTAATCAAGGAAACTTTTACCAGTTGACATCTCCGCGGATGGTGGCACCTCAAAGTCTTCCGAAATGGCCTCTACCTCCAAAGGTTTGAATGATCTTTCTTCTTTCGTAAACTCCAGCAGTCTTCACACCTTCTCCTCAGTGTCAACAGAGGGAGAAAAAAGCTTTGCCCAATCAATAGCTGTGAAGACAAAAGAAGAAATTTCAAATTCGGTTAAGTATGGGAAAAAGGAAAACTAGAAATTTAAGAGAAGATACCTTCCCTATTCCACCTCGTTGCTAGAGTATCACCCTCCTCCAAAGAATTCTTCTCTACGAAAAAATATCTTGATTTCTAACCCCTATCATTGACCGTCACCTTGGCAAACAAAGGTTTCATTCCAGACCTTGTTTTCATGAGATATCGTGTTGAGCCAAAAGTTTGAAGCTCATACACTAACGCTACCTCACTCAAACCTATGTCTAAACCAAATTCTCGGTTTACCTTTAGAAAAACAAGCGAAGATCCTCCAAATCATAGGCATAACTTGTACGAAAGACAGTTTTGTTTTTTGAAAAAATTCAGCCACCAACAGTTGAAAGGGGAAAGAAAAACATAGGACAAAGGGATAGTCATAGAAACAAATCCAGTGGGGAGAAACAAAATCAGCCTTGACGAAGACATCAAAAGGCCGAAAGATTGCAGAATCAGGAAAGCATTTACGAACCTTAATAGGCTCGATTTGGACATTATTGAAGATACATACTTCTTCATAAGGTTTAACTATCAATCCTTCACAAGCGAAATCCCTATCCTTGCTTGGGATCAAGGGATTTTTTGGCGCTGTGTTTCTTTTTGACTGACCATGTTAAAAGTTGGAAAAGAGAAAGAGAAGAAAGAAATTACCTCATAAAGCTTTAACCGCCATTGAACAGGGTAGAAGATGGAGAAGGGGTAAGAAATTGAGATAAAGAAACAAGGGAGACCTCAGTTAAAAACCCTAACTTCCCTCTATCCTCGTAAAATATGCACATTAAATGGGATTAAAACTCTACAACTGTTGTGGGCATTTTTTGACATGACGACATCTTCAGCTGATCCTGCATAACGAGATGTCATTACACTGTAAGTATTGTTTTAAATATTTACTTGTCCAATATTTCCTAATATTATTATTCTTATTTTTCAGTAATTAAGAGAGGAATGCGGAAACAACCTTCAAGCACGTTCAACAGACCTTCAAACGGCTAGGGCGACTTGGTCTCACGGAGGTTGAAAAGATAAACCACAATGCCGAGATTGTAGGAACCATATTTGACTCTTTCTTAGTTACTTGTATTTAAGGGGAAATGGAGACGGAAAATGACACTCATGCTCATACGCACACACTTTACACACAAACTCTTGTAATCCTCTCCATTATCTTCCGAAGTTGTAATTGTGATCATTATAGTGGAACCTTTAAGGTTGGAGACCTAACTCCCGGGGTTTTTCCAAAGAGGTTATCACCTCCAAGGTTTTCCTCGTTAACAAATCGCGTTGTCATTGTCTCGTTTTTCATTTTCTTGTTCCATATAATCGAATTCCATAGTTCCCTCCTTATTATTCAATCCACACACTAAACATAGTTAAGATTCTACTCTATTGTTTTTCTACCAAAACAATTTGGCGCCCACCGAGGGGCCTCGTGGTTTATCGGTTATTTGAAACATTTCCTAATCGAATTCACTATGTATGCACCCACCAATGTGTCCACCGCCGGCAAAGGTCCCACCGTTGTTCCCACATCGGAGGTAGAACCCGACTTGTTACCACCGCCTCCTCGCACCGGATCTCAGCCAACTCAACCTACGAAGACTCCACAAAAGGGGGCGACCTCTTCCAATGTAGATGCCGACATCCGGAGTATCCTAACCAGGTTGAATCAAAGGTTGGACCAGCAAGATAACAATTCGAAGGTGTTGACCAATTCTCCATGATTAAGATGCGAGAAAGACCAACAACTCATAGCATCTCGGCTTGAAAACATATCACCACCGCGCGCAAGGGTTCTCAACTTTGACAACTCCGGAGGATCTACATTTCAGAATGAATTCATTCCAATGGGCAATCCTCCTCCGCCGACATCTTTCATGATGTCAACATCTTTGCCCGGGGACACCCCTTTGACACCATCTTCGCAGGATTCACTCCATTCATCCCATTTATAGACAAGACCGCTGTCACGACTACTACGGACAACTACTGGTTTGCTTAATAATCTTTTCAATAATAATAATTTCAATCGTATTCCTATGGCCGACCCTTTTGGCAGAAACCCACTAGCTAAACAGATGCGGGATCTCGAAGAATTAGTAATGAACGTACTGTGTGACTCCTCCAATTCAACCAAGAACGCAAAACTGCTACAATCGGTCTCGGTTTGTCCCAAAGAATTGCAAATGTCGACATACCGAAGTGCTTGATGTACCATCTATGAAGTTGTACGACGACGGCACCACGGACCCGGAGGAGCACGTGGCACACTATCAAGAAAAGATGGACATAATCCATATTCCACTTCAATTCGGGAGGCTTGCTTATGCAGGGGATTTGGATCCACCTTATCTGGACCCCGGCTCTCAAATGGTTGATTAGGCAATCCCTAGGTTCAATTGGTTCATACGCCCGCTCATCAACATGTTCTATAACCAATTCTCATGCAATCGACAATTTGAAAGGTTGACAAGTGACCTTTACAATGTAACTCGCAGCCTAATGAAACCCTAAAGGATTACGTCCACCGGTTCAATAAAGAGGTGCTGGAAATTCCCAATCTTGACATGTCGACTGACCACGAAGCATTCAAAATGGGGTTGAAGAAAGATTCGCGTATTACCAAGATTTGGTAATGACTCCTTGTAAGCGGCCGGAGGAAGTCAGGAGCAGTGGCATTGAGATTCATAAGACTCGGAGGAAGATGAGGCTGCGAAGATCAAAGTCATCATCCAAGACGTCGACATATGACCATCCCGATAGAAAGACCGAGATCGTCCCATCGCGTAAACAACCGTCCCAATCCTTATCCGAGAATTGACACTAGCAAAATTAATTCAATAGACGGTGAGGATGAAGATAATGATAATGTGCCTAACATTTCTGATTATTGTTTTTCGTTGATATTTCAGTGTACTTTGCGCAATGGGCAACCCGGGAGACAAAGCCGATGGCCAAAGAAACGGACAAAACCACAGGATGGCGTGACAAATCAAAATGGTGTGCTTACCATGAAGACTTTGGGCATGTTACTCAAGACTCGCATCGCATTAAGAAAGGAGATCAGTTACTTGCTCTCGAAAGGACATCTTAAGGAGGCTGTTGGGATCCGAGAAAAAGAAGAAAGCCGAAAGTACGAAGCTCCTCATGAAGCCGAAAGACCAGTTTCTCCCCCAAAGATCAACAAAGGTGATCAACTTCATTAGTGGAGGCTCGAAATATGTGAAACATCCTATTTCTGCCGCAAAACGACATGCTAAGGAGTCAAAAGATGAAAAGCCAGAGAGACAGCCCCCAGTGATGTCGATACCTTGCCTGCACTCCAATTGTCTTTGATGAAAGTGATCGTGATAACTTGCCGGAACCCCATCATGACGGCCTGGTCATTTCCTTGCAGATCGCCAACCGTACCATACGACGTATTCTGGTAGATGGGGGCGGCTCAGTCCAATCTTATTATGTTGGGTACCCTTAAAGAAATGAACATCCGGAATCGGAGATTGTCAAAAAATCTTCAAGTGCCGGTAGGCTTCAAAGTGGCGAAGTCAAAGAAACAATGGGGGAGATAAAGCTTCCAATATACTCAAAGTGGCCTCAACACCGTGGAACGGTTTTGTGTAATTGATTGCGCAACATCTTACAATGTAATTCTTGGAAGACCAGTGGATTCATGGAATGAAGGCCGTACCCTCCACTTACCATCAATGTGTGAAGTTTCCAACACCTTGGGGTGTCGCTAAGATTTACAAAGTGATCAACAGGTGGCCAAGGAATGTTACAAAACTTCAATGAAGGCGTCTACATCTCCAAAACAAGCATAGCAATTACCGAAGAAAGTACGTGAAGTCTGGAAGCTAGGGAGGATGATGTGAAAGAAGTATTGTTAGATCCTTCCAACCCGGACATCAAAGTACTTATTGGCACCGACATATCGTCGGATATAGAGGAGAAGCTTGTGAACCTATTAAGAAGCGTAATAAAAAGTTTCGCTTGGAAACATGATGACATGACCGGCATTAGCAAAGATGTCATCACTCACAAACTTAACATAGATCCCACTTCAAACCAGTGCACCGTAAACGTAGAAAGTTTGCAAACCAGAAATCAGGTCATCAAGGAGGAGGTAGAGCGCTTACTCAAAGCCAACATGATACGAGAGGTCGATTATCCAAGATGGTTGGCAAATGTGGTTGTGGTAGAGAAGAGAAACGGGAAATGGCGAGTTTGCGTCGACTTCACCGACTTAAATAAGGCCTGCCCAAAAGATCCTTTCCCTTTGCCGCACATAGATTCATTAGTTGATGCCACCTCAGGTCACGAACTCCTCACATTCATGGACGCGTCCTCGTGGATTTCAACAAATTCGTATGGAACCATCTCGACCAAGAAGACACCGCCTTCATAACCCCTCAGGTATTTATTGTTATATTGCCATGCCTTTTGGACTAAAAAATGCAGGTGCAACGTATCAAAGGCTCGTCAACAAGATGTTTAAGGATCAAATTGGGGACACAATGGAGGTATACATCGACGACATGGTTGTTAAGTCTAAGAAGGCCGAGTACCACATTAGCAATCTCTCTCAAGCCTTTGACATCTTGGATTGTTTCAATATGAAACTTAATCCAGCTAAATGCAACTTCGGAATGAAAGCCGGCAATTTTTTGGGCTATATGGTCACTAAAAGAGGCATTGAAGCCGCCCAACAAATACGCGCCATTCTCAACCCGTCATCACCTCAATCTGTCAAGGACGTCCAAAGACTAACAGGAAAAATTGCCGCACTCACTAGATTCATTTCAAAATCCTCAGACCGATGCAAACCTTTCTACGACATCTTAAGAAAGAACAAAAAGTTTCAATGGGAGGACCAACATGAAAAAGCTTTTCAGGAACTCAAAACTTACTTGTCGACACCTCCCCTTATTGGCCAAACCTCGATAGAAGAACATCTTTACATCTACCTAGCAAAGATCCGAAGGCGCCGTAAGTGCGCCTTGATAATGTAACGAGATGGCAATCGCAACCCATCTACTATATAAGTAAGACACTCTTAGATGCCGAGACCAGGTATTCTCATTTACAAAAATTAATTTTAGCTTTGATAACCGCTTCGTTAAATTAAGGCACTATTTTGAAACACATACTATTATTGTACGCACTAACTATCCTATTAAGAATGTCATGAGAAAACCAGAGATGTCGGGTCGAATGGCGAAATGGTCTGTACGCTTAAGCACATACGACATCAAGTACGAGCCTAGAACCGCAATAAAATCTCAAGCCCCGCGCATTTTGTGGCCGATTTCACCCAACCCTACAACAAGAGGTGGAATTGGAAGTACAAAGAACTTCAAGATGATGACATTCTAAAAATTTGGACTCTACACTGACGGTGCTTCCAACATGAGAGGTACAGGTCTTGGAGTTGTACTAAAATCGCCACAAGGGGACATAATACCACAATCTATCGGTTGCGGCTTCAAGGCTACCAACAATGAAGCAGAGTACGAGGCACTTATCGCAGTTTAACAAAGAGCCCAAGACTTAGATGTCAAGCATATCCGGGTGTTCATGGATTCTTTACTAATTGTTAATCAATACAATGGGTCCTACGTCGCGAAAAATGCTAAAATGACGACATATTTGGAAATTGTAAAAATTATTTCGGCCAATTTCAAAACATTTTCCTTGGAACAAATCCCGCGAGAAGAAAATTCTCAAGCCGATGCTTTGGCAAATTTGGGTTCGGCCTTCAAAAGCTTCTCACAAACCAATATCCCAATCGTGCATGTTGACATCCCAAAGAATTGACAATCTCGAGATGTTCGTCCTAGACGTTGACATACCTTCCTCTCCCCGCATCAACCTCTTGGGATGCCCCTATTATCAAGTATCTCTTAGATGATACGATCCCAGTTGAGGAGAAGAATGCGAGAGCCTTCAGTGGTAAGAGTATCTAAATATGTACTTATTGATAATCTCTTGTTTAGAAAATCTGGCCGCAGTCACTACTTAAGGTGTCTAGAAGCGTATAGAGCCCATCGTGTTCTCAAGGAGCCGCATGAAGGAGATTGTGGAAATCATACCGGGGGCGTAAGTTTACATTCTAAAGCTCTAAGGTTGGGCTATTTCTGGCCCACAATGAGAAAAGACGCCATTGACTACGCAAAGAAATGCGATTCCCGTCGCCGACATGGGGACATCCCGCACCACCACTCGAATTGCTACATCCTATCCCGTCACCTTGGCCGTTTATGGTTTGGGGAATGGACATTGTAGGAAAACTTCCCGTGCAGCACCAGGGGGACGAGTATTTCTTTTGGCCATGACAGACTACTTTTCTAAGTGGGTAGAGGCCGAGGCATATGTGCAAGTTCGTGATAAAGAAGTAATATCTTTTATCAAAAGGAACATATTTAGCCGATTTGGAATTCCATCGTAAATAATTTGTGACAACGGCTCTCGCTCATCAAGAAGAGGACCCAAGATTTCTTGACACTTGGGGTGTTAAGATGGTAACGTCTTCGCTGTTCACCCTCAAGCCAATGGACAGGCGAGAGTCTAGCAACAAAATAATAATCAGCAACTTAAAAAGAGACTAAACCAGAAAAAGGACGTTGGGCGTAAGAATTACCAATGGTCCTATGGGCCGACAGGACGACATCTAAGAATGCTACCGGTCAAACCCCTATTCACTTGTATTTGGAACCGAATCGTTATTCCACAGAAGTCCTTGTACCTACGGCAAGATACAGCCTTGCCGACATCCGAAAATAATAAAGACATCTTGATACATTCCCCGGATACCGTGGACGAGCTAAGTGGATATGGCCAAAGTTCGCATGGCAAAGATATCAAAGAAAGGGTAGCCCGATCATACAATAAAAACGTCGTGGTCGAAGGTTTCAAGTAGGAGACTTAGTCCTACGAAAGGCATTCCAAAATACCAAGGAGTCCAATGCAGGCAAGCTCGCCCCAAAATGGGAGGGACCCTACTTGATAGATGCACAAGCCGGAAAAGGAGCATATTGCCTTGCAACCTTGGATGGCCAAATGATACCCCGAAGTTGGAACGCCATTCATCTCAAAAGGTATTACATTTAAATATGACTTCCCATGAACTCATCTTTCCAGTATGAATCGTATTTTAATTCTTTTCTCCTATGTATCTTTTTAATTATTTACATGATAAGATGTCTCTAACATGCTTTGTGAGAGACGTCAACCTTAGTTGGCGTCCGTTTTTAACGTGTTTCTATCTTATGAGGTATTGACACATTTACATGGGGACATATCGAAAGCATGCAAAGAACAACGATTCCTCCTCCGTTAGAGACTGGCCATCTCTTCTCAAGTAAAGGTACACAATCCCTTCTAAGGTTTAAAGAGTTAATTACCTCTTTCTAAAGAAGTTAGGTTACCACACCTTCGCCCGGAGCGCAAGTTATCTCACTAATTGAGGTGTGGGGTGGGCCTATATGGGTAAACTCATATAGCTTACCCATTCCCACTCGCTTAGATGATTGATCTTAAGCATTATTCTTATGGTTATGGCATATTCGTGTCATCTAAGTATCTACGGTTTATGGCATATACGTGTCATCTAAGTATCTACGGTTTATGACATCTACATGTCATCCTAAATACCTATTATTCTGACATACTATCATGTCACCATATGTGAAAAACATATGAAAAATTATCCAAAAAAGAAACAAGCCTTGACGTGCTTGAAAACCATTAGACCATAACTAAACTAAAATAACCACAATGTATCCAAACCACCAAAGTAAAAGTGCGAAAGTGTTGAACCAACCCAACACTTAAAAAAGATTGTCTTTGGCCCTTAAGGACCTATTACAAACCAAACCAAAATAAAAATTGTCTTAAGGGATTCCACCCCAGTAACATCAAGAGCAAGTTTATTTTACCTTTTTCAGGTGGCATTTGTCGGAGGTATTGCTCTGGAATAACTTCTCCTAGAAATCACCCCAGGTCGGTGTCCTCACCAGCCTGCTCTAGATCCTTGAAATCATCGATTGCTTTTTCCTCGTGAATCCGCTGCAAAGCCATCTTCTCTTCACTCAGGTATCACACTTTTCCCTCAATGTCCTGATTTCTTTGGACATTAATTTGGCCATCGAGACAATCTATCATCAACAAGAGGAGGTATTTTACTAAAAATAAAAGAGGATCAAGGTGTCTACGATTCAAAAGCAAATCTTACCTGATTTTCCAACACTTCTTCACTCCAAATTTGTTTCTCTACGCCGGGGATTTGTTCCAACCTTTTTCTCTTCGGAGTAATCTTGTTTATCTCTCGGTATGTTCTCTTCCGCTTTCATTTTACCTTTATATTTGGCCACAATATCACTTGTCGTCAAGCCGGAGAAAGTCACCGCATATAAGAATATATGTTAGCAGGATTCAATAAAATAGCCAAGTGATACGTTGATCCCAACTTACTTGAGAGCGTCGTAATTATAGAAGCCGTATGCTTAAGAAAATTTCTCTCCTCGTAATATAGAAAGAGACGTATGATTTGGATAAAGAATTTGTAGAGGATTGGATAATCACAAATAATTATCCGTAAATTGCGGTTATCAAAACTCTTCCTTTTACTCGCCTCGTATTCCTAACCGTCACATTTGAAGCCGGTTAGAAGATGAACGGTTAATCAAGAGAAAAATAAACAAAGGAAGAAGGTCGTAGATGGAGTGATTTTACCTTGAAAGCGAACGGCGCCGTGGGCCAAAGGAGGTGAAAAGAAGATTTGAGAAGATAAGTTTTCTCAAGCGGTTAATAAAAAGGAAAAAAGAATCCCTTTTCAAAATTAACTCTCTCCCCAACCGTTCATTTCATCGCCACGTCTCCCAAGAACGTCCCATCAGCAGTAACAAACTTGGGTCATTAATTCAAAAGGAAAACATTTTGCCTCTTCGCCTGCCTACATAGTCAAATGTTTTTGGGGACAAATTGTTGTGGGCATTTTTTGACATGACGACATCTTCAAATTTGATCCCCGCATAACGAGATGTCATTACACCGTAAGTATTGTTTTAAATATTTACTTGTCCAATATTTCCTAATATTATTATTCTTATTTTTCAAGAATTAAGAGAGGAATGCGGAAACAACCTTCAAGCACGTTCAATGTACCTTCAAACGGCTAGGGCGACTTGGTCTCACGGAGGTTGAAAAGATAAACCACAATGCCGAGATTGTAGGAACCATATTTGACTCTTTCTTAGTTACTTGTATTTAAGGGGAAATGGAGACGGAAAATGACACTCATGCTCATACGCACACACTTTACACACAAACTCTTGTAATCCTCTCCATTATCTTCCGAAGTTGTAATTGTGATCATTATAGTGGAACCTTTAAGGTTGGAGACCTAACTCCCGGGGTTTTTTCCAAAGAGGTTATCACCTCCAAGGTTTTCCTCGTTAACAAATCGCGTTGTCATTGTCTCGTTTTTCATTTTCTTGTTCCATATAATCGAATTCCATAGTTCCCTCCTTATTATTCAATCCACACACTAAACATAGTTAAGATTCTACTCTATTGTTTTTTCTACCAAAACAACAACTCACTCATGTCTTATCAAGTTAATTAACCATCAGGTTCTAGAAGTGTGTGGAAAATTGTCTTTTAAACTTCATTAAAAAAAACAATTTTGGGGACAATTGTTGTGGGTAAAATCTCAAGATTGCGACATCTTGAGAATGTTCAACATGTCATCATCTTCGTTCCTGCAGATTGAGGTAAAAATGCATTGATTATTAATTATTTATTAATAATTACTATATCTATTATACAGGGAAAAAAAATAAGGACGTGGGAATATGCCATGCAAAGACCTCCTCAAACGGCCAAGAGATCAAGTCAAATCTGAAGATAAACATCCCGAGATTCTAGGATGGTTTGTTATTTTTGTTATCCTTAGGTCATTTTTTCTTTATTTAAAGGACTATGGATTGGAAGCACCACACACACTGTACACGCATACTCTTGTAATCCACCATAGCTCCACCATCATTTGTAACTCCTTGAATATCAATACTACCGTTGGGGAAGGCAGGTGCTCATAATCACCTCCCGAGGTTTTATGCCGCCAGAGATCTCCATCTCAAGGGTTTTTCCTCGTTACATTGCCTTGTCAACTATGTTCCATATTTACACCGATTTTACTCCATTGTGCCTTCCTAATCTTACATTTTGATCTTTAGTTTGATCCATTGTTTTTTCACAAAAACAGACACCAGCCAACTTGAGTGCTTTAAGAGATATAGTTAAGGCCTTGATTCTGAAACAACAAGTACGACGTATACATATATGTGTCACCATCGAAATCGCAAGTATGTAGATAAAATAAATCTTTCTTGTAGACTTCATGCCTGGGTATATGTAATTATAAAGAACATACAAAAATATCATAGGACCTGCAAGCAGAAGTACTTACTTTCTAATTCTTGGAGAACCGGACGTATTTATGCCAAAGGAGTCCATCGGCATCATAACATAGACTGGAACCCTCTTATACTTTATACTTAGAGAACTCAGATAGCATAGATCTCGATTCCTCTCGAACATCCATGCTGCAAAACATATTTCATCATACTAATCTGGCCAAATCAAAAGCCCTCTTGAAATTAAAGATTTGGTCCACACCCAAAAAGGGGCTAAATCCCCAATTATAAACCCTAATTCTAATACTAACCTCAGAACGTAGCCTTGAATATCGTTGTCGGTTTTGAGCTTTGTGGTCGGGAGGGTAACTTGATTATTTAGATGGAGCGATGGCTAGGGTATAGATCTTCAGGAGAAAGAATTATGCGAGAAATTGTCCAGTGAAAGCGGATTCGAATTCAAAAAAGTTTGGTTTGAACCAATTGAGAGGTTGAAGGAGGCGGTGCAGAAGGTGATCGGAGAGTGGTTGAAAAAAGTGTGGCCGACTGTCGTCGCTTGGCTGAAGTGAGGAAGGAGCGGGAAGAATGAAAAGACAAGGCGTTAATACCCTTTACCGAAACCCAAAAAAAAAACTTGCTTATGTAAAGCTTAATTAGATAGCGCGTAGTTTATGCGCTACATAAGCTCTTTTCAGGGATAGCGTATCTTTTATATGCGCTACGGTAGAATTTTTTTTATTTTTTTTTGCTTGATTATAAAATTAAAAATATTGTATGTGTTATGTTAGGTTACAACTTAGGTAGCGCTTTACAAAAGCGCTATCTAAGGTGTGTTTTCTAAGCTACAATCTGTACTAATGTATAAGATTTGTAAAACAAGTCAACCATCTAAAATTAATTCTAACCTATATGGTAACATATTAGATGTCTAAAATATCAAAATAAGGCCTAAATCTATTTCAAAACATATCATTATTGTCTATCTAAATATAAATCCGAAAATATTAATAAAACTAACAAATAATAATTATAATTAAATTTAAACTAATCCCTATATTCATCTCCATCATTCTCCTCTGTTTCAAAAAATTTGTCCTTGAATTTGCACCAGTTTGTAGTCGAATCTTAATCATCACATAAAAATATTTGTAGCAATCCTCTCATTAAGATAATACTTGAATGCTTGAAATCTTGTAACCTTGACGGATTTTAAACTTTATAGCTTTCGTAACAATAGCAATCCAATCGCTCCATTAAGTAGATACAAAATAATCAATTATTAACTTTTGAACAATCTAGGAAGCAGAAGAATGGACGATATCAATGTCAAATGGATCTTTATAATGATAACAAACTTTAACAACTTCAAACTTGCACATAAATTCATCTTGTGGAGATTCAAAGCCAGCAGATTCACATCAATCGGGTGTGATGTCACTAGTTGGCAAATTACGTAATAACATTCATCATAAACAGGAAGTTTTGACCAATCAAAAAATTGATCAAGACTTGCAGATTCGATGAAAGGTGAAAATATATCAAACATTTTTTTTAAAATCTTCTTTTTCAAAAAAAAATTAAGGAAAAAATTTGATAAAAATACCTTAACTTAATTAAAAAATATTTTCAGGCTTTGATACCAACCGATGTAACGGGCAAAAGCACATAAAAGGATAAATATCAAACACAACTGAATCGTGCATAGTTACCGGTGGAAGATCTTCAACTCTTGTTGAACCGCGCATGATTACCAAAAATTGATAGCAAAGAACCATTTTTGGAGAGTACTCCCTCCATCCCATCCGAAAAGGCATAAAAGTGGCCTTGCATGGGAATTAAGAAAAATGTATGATAGAGTAATTGTTGTTCGTATGAAAAGTAATGTGCGAGAGAGAATGTAAGGTAGTAAATAGTAAGTTGATAGTTCTTGATGCAGATCAACAACAACAGAATTTTGGCGAACCAGTGGTTGCTCGGCTGCGCGTTGTAAGTGGCACGCCCATGCAGAATGGTGGAGCGGCCGTGCAAGATTAAGTACTCGGTCGTGCTATGCGGCGGAAATCAGATACGGGCCTCATTTGTTTTGCTGTTTCTAGGGTTTTAATAATAATTAGTTTAGGGTATTTTAGTCTTTTTCTTTGAAAGTTGTTTTAGCATTTCATTAGAGTATTTATGGTTGTTTTAGGATTTGGAAAACTTAAGTTTTTGATTTTGTGAATTAGAGAAAAGCTTAAGCTTTCATATATTGATTCTTGTTCTTTCCTTCAGTCTATAATCGCTAGCCTTCGGCATCATTTGGTATCAGATTCCTGGACGAATATCAATGGCCGAACGAGAACGATGTGGTCGTGGTGGACAAGGTGGTCTTGGTGGACGAGGTGGTCGAGGTAGGGGCCGTGCAGCGGATTCCGAGGAAGATGGCCATAATCGCGAATGAGACCTGCATGATATCAATATGGACGAGATACGAAGACAGATGCAGATACTCCAAAATTGCATGGCACGCGTGGAGCCTCCATCGAATATTGTTCAGATTCGGGTACTTAATCCAAGGATATGGAGTATACATAGGGTTTTTTTTTTCAAATCTTCAAGTTTAGAAGATCTTGTCGATTGGTCAAAACCTTCTATATTTGATGAGTGTCATTGTCAAATTTTTCAAGTGGTGACATCCGATCCTATTCGTGTTAAAACAATTGATCTTGAATTTTCACAAAATCAATTGATGTGGAAGTTTGAAGCTGTCAATTTTGATCATCAGTACGAAGATCCGTTTGACACTTATACCCCCCCTTCTTCTATTTTGTGGATCCTTCGTAAATTCATTATTGAATATTTTGTCTCAACTCAATGGAGTGATTGGATGGATAATGTTACAAAGGCAATAAAGTTTAAAGTTCATCAAGGGCATACAGTTACTTTTGAAGATGGAGTTCATGTTGAAGACGTGTTTAAATCTATTCCAATGTCTCCACAACCTTTAGTGTTTCGGAGTTTCGGGTTATCGTGGTGCTTCTATCAAGGATATCGACTCGTGGTCGAGTCTTTTCAAACGCGGGGAGGATGATGCAGATCAACGACAACAAAATTTTGGCAAACCAGTGGTTGCACGACCGGGCGTTGGAAGTGGCACGCCCGTGCAGAATGGTGGAGCGGCCGTGCAAGATTTAAGTGCTCGGCCGTGCTATGCGGCGGAAATCAGATACGGGCCTCAGTTGTTTTGCTGGTTCTAGGGTTTTATGAATAATTAGATTAGGGTATTTTAGTCTTTTCCTTTGAAAGTTGTTTTAGGGTTTCATTAGAGTATTTATAGTTGTTTTAGAGAAAAGCTTAGGCTTTCATATATTGATTCTTGTTCTTTCGTTCAGTCTATAATCTCTAGCCTTCGGCATCGGTTCTTGTGAGTATAACAAATGAATTCCATGAATAAAGAAATATTTAAAGTTTTCATTTTGGGAGTGTCTTTTAAAATTAGACATCCAAAATGGAAATTTGTGTCTTTTTGAGTGGGAAAGAGGGAGTATAGAGCAACTCTCAATATTAAAATCATATTAATCAATCTCCAATACTATTAAACTAATAAATAAACTTAAACTCATCCTTTAATTATAATTACTACCTCCATCCCAAAAACCCATCCTTGTCAAGCTCAATGTTAATTTATTAGGCTCTTATGTATCAGATAAACTAATTGGCATGTCTATTTTTTCTAGGCTTCAAAATGGAACATTTGTTTTCATTTTAATCTCTTTCTATTAGTGTACGGACCATCTGCTTTTACTTCAATTTATTTCTGTATTGTGCAGACATCCATCCGTTTTAATTTAATCTCTTATTATCAATGTATGGACCATATGTTCTTCATTTAATCTCTTTCATCTTGTACATATCATCAATTTTAATTTTAATTTATTCCTATTATTTGGAAAACATATCGATTTTGTAAAAACTAAATAAAACTCTGTAAGGGGTGATGCCAATATTCTGTGCGAGGTTATACATCAATTTGAGTTTATTTTTCTGTTGCACTTAATGAAGTTCATTTTGGGAATTACATATGATCTTTCACAAGCCTTACAAAAGAAGGATCAAGACATTGTGAATGTCATGGCTCTTATAAGTATATTTAAGCAACGATTGCAGAACATGAGAGATGGTGGTTGGGTGACATTGATGAATGATGTCAACATATTCTGTTCCAATCATAATATCATCATTCCAAGTATGCAAGAGACATTTGTTGTTCGAGGGAGACCAAGGCGTAATATAGAAATGAGCACGAATGTACACCGCTATAAGGTTGACTTGTTTTATAGTGTGGTTGACTCACAACTTCAAGAGTTAAACAGCCGCTTTGATAGGAAAAATACAGACTTATTGTTGGACATGTCTTGTCATGATCCGAGGAATTCAATTTCCTCGTTTGACAAGGCAAGTTTAATCAAATTTGTGAAGTATTCTCCGACAGATTTTTCAGAGATGGACATAACAATACTTGAAGATCAACTTGAGAAGTATATTTTTTATGTTCACTCTCATCATGAAGACTTCTATGATTTGAAAGGGATTGGAGAGATTTCGAAAAAAATGGTTGTGGTGAAGAAAGATGGTGCTTAGTCGTTGGTGTATCTACTAGTAAAGTTGGCATTAATTTTACCGGTTAGAACTGTCACTGTGGAGATAGCATTTTCTGCAATGAAGCTTTTGAATAGTATCCTTCGAAATAAAATTGATGATGATTAAATGAACGATTGCATGGTAACGTACATGGAGAAGGAAATATTTGATACCAAAAGCAATGAAGTTGTAATTCAACAATTTTAGCTTATGAAAAATCAAAGACTTTCATCTTAGTGTTAGATATTAGATTAAGCACCTCTTTTGTAACTAGTTTTATGGGTGTTATGTGACTTTTTTGTGCCATTTTTGTTCAAGTTGAACCCATTATTCAGTTATTGCTATAGTTGTTTTCTTTTGATCTTGTAAATGTTATGTACATGGGGTTCATCTTTTTTGTGATTAGTTGATATGTATTTCTATGTTTCAATATTATACAATATTGCATTGTTATTACTTATTTTTTGTATACCAATTTCAATTATGTATAATCACTAGCTATTATTTGTGTAAATGTTTAGGTGATAGTTGATAGTGTTGTACATGATCAATGAAAAAATAGACAGCATCAATATTTTAAATGGAGTAGCTTTAAAATTGCCCTAAAAGACAACGTCGGGTATGTTTTCATGTAAAATATTGTTAATTTGTTAGCAAATTTTTTTGTTTATTGAAGAACATGAGTTTGTTACTCCTTAAGTTTTGGCACCCACTAACAAAATAAATTTGGGTCCATCCCTGGGGGTGGTACCTGTAATTACTCCAAATTACTGGGACTATCATAGAAATTCAATAATCTATAGAGAGCTGTTGGTAATAAAAATCATGATGAGAGAAAATGGTAATTAACATTTTGATATGGCAATAACACTGAAATCGATAGTCACATCAACATCTCTCCGTCGCCGTTTGCCTCTCGTCGGAGCATTTTGCATGCTCAGTTTGGGTCTCTCCAATCTCTCCCCTTCATTCTCTCTCTCCTCTAAACTAGCCTTCTCTCAATCCCTCCCTCTCCGGTACTCTCTCCCTTTTCCCCAACTTCTAGGGTTCTTAGTTCATACCAACTACTTTGCACTGATTTGACTTTGTAATTGTGTTTGAAGATCGAATTTTGGTGGCGGAGCATCTTCGAAGAGCATTCGTTCGATCAAAATGGAAGCCGGTAACAGGACTGTACCTAGTATAATTGTTTATGTCACCGTCCCAAACAAGGAAGCAGGTTGGGTTATACATATTTGTTTCTTTCCTGTCTTATCCTGAATCTTAAAATTCTATTACTAGTATTTGAATTGTGAGTCTAAATGGATTATAATTGATATTATAGATTTTCAGGATTAATTTTTATAGGAGTCCACTTTTTGACAAAAATATCTAACAGATTGAGAAGTTTGAATGCTGATACTAACATGAATTAAATCAGAAAGTCAATGGTTTAACAAGTTCCTAAAATGTTTAACTTTTGTCTAATTGATTCTCTTAATCGGACAGGGATAATTTTTATACTGTAAGTTGTGATTACTCCAAATTGTGGCCAACATTGGCAGTTGATAGTATTTTGATGGTTATTTTGGACTATTGTAGTCTTTTGGGGTCATTTGGAACTTTCTCCTACCTTGCAACTCACTACGTGATGAAAGGAATTGCAGCTCTTTATAGATTCTGCACGCCAGTTCTTTAGGAGATAAGAACTCATTTTGCCAGTCCAAAAAAAAAATCTATGACTTCACTTCATCTTATCACTGACTTGTAATGTAATGGTGAAAGCGCTTAGGCTTAGTGCATTAAATTAGCTCATTCGTTACCTCGGGCAACCAGGTGACACTGACTATGTCTATCGATATTCATTTGCTTAATTTGAATTATTTTTGGTATGCAGGTAAGAAACTGGCAGAAAGCATAGTCACAGAGAAACTTGCGGCGTGCGTCAACAGAGTACCAGGCATGTGATCAGTTCTCTTGAATTATTTCGGTAATGTGAATTCTAGGTTTTTTATCGAGCAGAATGTATTTATAAAGTAATCAATTCTTTTTCCTGTGATTCTACATTTGTTACAAAAGGGATCACAAGTCACCTGAGCAATGCCCCGGGGTACAATCAAATTTTGTGCTGCTTTGGGATAGCCAAACTGAAGATAAATTAAAACTATTTAGTTCAAAAGAAGCAAAACAAGTGTCATTATCCGTACTTAGTTTACGGCCAGATGCTTTCTCCTTGTGCAAATATTGTCCTTTTGAATAGGTTTGACTTTGACCAATATTATATTTACGACGTTGTATTAAAATAGTTATTAGAAAAATTAGTATTCGCAAGTTAAAATCGAATATTCACTACAGTCAAAGTTGTAAGATGAGTTTGTAGCATTCATGGTAGCTGTATAGCTGAGTATTTAAGATCATTATGAAATTGATAGATTTTGATTCTGCAAAAAAACAAAGAGAGAGAGAGAGAGAGGGAGGGAGAGAAAGGAATAAAACTAGACACTGACGCGCAAACAAAAATGAAACCAAAACTGATTATTTTTCTAGTATCCAATGGATGATTTGATGCTTAATAGTAGTGTATGGGTCTTCTATATATCTCACCAAATTCCCACATATTTCCGATGTGGGATGGGGGATATCACAGTAAAATCGCTGCCAACGGAGATAGGGTGGAGAGAGAAACCTACTAGAGAATTATAGAGAACACAATGTTACAGGAGTATAAATTGAAAGGAAAATGGTTCAAATCAAATGAATTATGATAGGAGCTTGAGAGATTGACCTATATAACATAAGAGGAGATAGAGGTTCACCAATAAAAGAGTACCATGATAAGAATCGTAGATGAAGTAAAAGAATGGGAATAGAGAAGAATCAGGAGTACCTTGGTGAATATGGTTTAACTGGTTTGGATATAGCATGCAAATGTGCTGGTAGTTCAGTTTTGGAATGTAAAAACTACCCAAATCCAATAAGAATTAGGGTAATATGTGTTTCATGTTTTGATGTATTTGAGAATGTAGGAGGAAAAGTCAAAAGCTACAGAAAGTAGATTAATTAGAAGCACTATTAAGGGGGCTTGTTGATCAACTCGGTGATAGATAGATTTGACATTTCTTTTTGGATGTGCTTGTTGATCAACTCGGTGATAGATAGGAAAGAGACATTTTATTGCTACTTTTTTCATTGTTACTACGAATGTACTTTGAGCAATAAATTTAGGTTAATTTCATTATTCTAATGAAAATCTAAAATTTATTATTGATACACCATTATAAATACTATAAAAAACAATTTTTAGATTTTCCCCGGTATAATTAAATTAACCTATATTTATTGCTCAATATACCTTCGCACTAACAACGAAAAAGTAGAAAGATCATTTCGGGACGGAGGGAGTACAAATCTACTCACGTAACTCACCTAATTTGTTCATGTTCTGACCATCTGAGCAGACCAAAAAGAGTGTGATTTAATGTCTGGTCTTACAACTCCTAATGCTTGCCTAAACCACGAGGTAGGACCTGCCTTAGTAGCATAGTTCTTATCTGTCTTCAATCCTGAAACCTTCTAGATGTGCTCTGATTTTTTAGTCTGCTTTCCCACTCTCTACCTTCTTCTAGCTGCAGTTGAAAAACCTGCCCTGGTGCTAGGGAGATACTGTTGTGAAATAATGCACTTACTTTAGTGTATTGATTAACGAGCATGAAAACATTGAGCAATTATTCACTTATTACTTAAAGTTTATACTGCCATATGTTTAGTAACTTGTTCATTTGAATATTCAGGTATTGAGTCGGTATATATATGGGAGGGAAAGGTATGATTCTTTTTTCAAAAATGCATTAAAAACTACACCCCTTTGAAAATTGAGAAATATTTGAGTCTTTTAACCATAAACATTTGAGATGCTTTTAATGAAGTTCCATACTGTTTTATATGCTGGTTACAGATACAGACAGATACAGAGGAACTGCTTATAATCAAGACAAGGGAATCCCTTTTAGACTCGCTGACAGAGCATGTCAAAGCAAATCATGAATACGAGTAAGTCAACGCCTTAACACACTCACTATTACTTGATTCTTTTCAAACCAGAGAAAGTTGAGCATGGTGGAAAAATCATGAAGATGGTTAAGTCAACGTTCTATAAACTTGCTATATTCTGTTTCACTGACCATAGGAAATTAGTTTCTCGGTAAATCTTGCTAGTGTGAAGTGTGTGACACAAAATTTAAATCTGCCAAACTCGTGCATCATATCTTGTGTATCCTATGAATATGTTATTGAGTTTGAACTTTTATCCTGGATATTTGTTCAGTTCATATATTCATTATTCTGACTGTTAATACTGGAGGGGTCCTTCTGTGTCATCCTTTTCTATATATAGTTCACAAGGTTTTCATTTTGATCCCTTGAGCTGCTTAATGTTTCTGCAGGGTGCCTGAGGTGATTGCATTGCCCATAACTGGTGGCAGCATCCCCTACCTGGAATGGCTAAAGAACAGCACAAGGGACTGAAATATGTCAAGCTAGGAAGATTTGGAGTATGTGACTCTAAAGCAATAAAAAATTGGCATTTCATTAGTCTGCTTGGGTGCATATTCATATTCTTACTCTTTCTATCTCTTCCCTTGTGCATGTGCATATTTAGTTGGAATTGCCCAAATTTTGATCTAGTTAGTATTGGAGCTTATAACTCCCTTTTCTTGTTTTCTTGTTCTATTTTGTTAAGAGCATTGTCGAATCGCTCTGTTTCGACATTCTCTAGTTGATAGCTCAGTGTGTATTGTATGTCCCGACAAGAGAGTTGGGCATATAGTAGTATTTCCTCTGTCCCAAAATGATCTTCCCACTTTTTTATCATTACTATGAATGAACTTTTAGCAATTATTTTAGATTGATTTAATTATCCTAATGAAAATGTAAAACTTGATATTGATATTGTTGTTGATGGTGTATCAATCATAAGTTTTAGATTTACATTAGTATAATTATATTAACCTATAATTATTGCTCAAAGTTAATAACGACAATAAACAATAAAAAGTTGGAAGCTCGGGACGGGGACGCGGGGGGAGTATTATATATCCTGCTGAGGCATCGGAGTTTGGGTGGAGGGGGAGTATTATATATCCCAGTGTTCTAAAAATCAGCCTAGGCGGCCGCCTAGGCGCTAGGCGGTGGCCGGGCGCCGCGATTTATGCCTAGGCGGGGGATTAGGCGGTAGGCGGGGTTAGGCGGCTCTAGGCGGGGCTGGGCGGGTTTGGGGCGTGTTTTTAGATTTAATTTAATTTTTATCTTTTAGTTTTTAATATCCACAAAACAAAACAACACACAAATAGCTACTCTCTCTCTCTCTCTCTTCGATTATTGACCTAGGGCTGGGCTCAATCTCTCTCTACTCTCTAAACGACGACGAGCTCTTCTCTCGCCGTTCTCTCTTTGCCGTTCTCTCTCCACCGTCTCCACCCGCCGTCACTGTAAGCATCTCTCTCTCTCTCTCTCTCTCTCTCTCTCTTGAATACCTGCTTATGCTTGTAAGCTTCTCTCTCTCTCTCTCTCTCTCTCTCTTTCTCTTGAATAAAATTTGGGGCTTTCAATTACTTGAAACTTTTAAGTAGTCTGTTGGGAACTTGGGATTGACTTGAATCAAAAGACAGTAAGACACTAAGATCTGCCTAAAGCTATTGTCGGAAGTCGGTTTAGGTTTTTGATCAATTTGCTATAGATTGGTTTTCGTTTCCAGAATTTGACAACCAGTTGATGTTCATTTACCTACATTTGCTTTGAAATGAGGTTGGGTGTAGTTCCTACTTGTCCCTTATTCACTTTACTTGGCAATTGTGGAGCTATCTTTTAGTCATACTTGTGTTCTCATCACCACTGACTACAATCTTTACTGAAATTTCTTTGGCTCAATTAATTATTTAATTTGTTTAGTGCCTAA
Source organism: Adenophora triphylla var. japonica (assembly GCA_022495995.1). Classification (NCBI taxonomy): domain Eukaryota; kingdom Viridiplantae; phylum Streptophyta; class Magnoliopsida; order Asterales; family Campanulaceae; genus Adenophora; species Adenophora triphylla. The sequence continues at coordinate 198,822 of JAFEMH010000453.1, read as the reverse complement.
ATGAGTTTATGCAACATCTTTGAAGCAAAATGAATGCATAATTTTCTGCTTATGCATCATTTCTAATGAGTTTTATTTCTTCTAGAAAATTTAATCCTCTTGTACTGTTGATTACTTGATTTGATGTAAATTTTATGTTGATTCTCTATTTATCATTTTTTTATTGTATAGATAAATGGCATCTTCATGTTAATAACTATTCAAATAAAGATTATACCTTTCAAAAAAGGAGTATCATTTCTTCAGAGTTGTAATAAAATTTCGTGATAAAGGTTCATCTATCATATTGTGTTTCATTGTCACTATTTTGAAAGTGAACATGACACTGGAGAATGCCTTTTGTTTCTTTTTATACGTCTATTTATGTACTTCCCTAATCCCTTGGTTAAGATATTTGATTACTTGCTGAGCTTTGTAGCTCATTCCATATTATAAATTTTTCAGATCTTAGCATCGGAAGGAGTCGCATGGATTAGAGAATGGAGCATAGTGTTTTTGTTCATTTTGCTTGTATTGTGTAATAATAGACATCCTCGCCACTCGCCTATTAAGGTTTGTAATGGTGAAAGTTTGTTTCCTTGTAGATGTTAGCTAGCACGTTAAGATTGGGTTTGACTGTATACCATGTTGATGTCGTTTGGTAGAGTGGTTGTATTATTTATTTGAAATGGTTGTTCCAAAGAGGTTTGGTTTGGACCTTGATAGGAAGTAATTGCAGTATATTCAGAATCTTTAGAACCTTGTTGAATTGTTGTTTGCTGATTTTGTACCCACCAACCTAGCATGAAAATGTGAACTTGTATGGAATATATGCAAAATTGTCTAATTTCTCAGTCTCGCCTAGGCCCCTAGGCGCTAGGTCCGTCTCCGCCGCCTAGCATCCGCCTAGCGCTTTTTATAACACTGTATATCCTGCTGAGGCATCGGAGTTTGGGTGGAGGTGCCTGAGTGTATGCACCATGGTGCACTCAAACTTTGGCTGATATTAAATGACTTGGTGTGAGCCCTACTTATACTCAATTAAGGTGAGTGGGGAGTGTTCTGTTCTGGGTCTTATTCGTTTTTATGTACTTTGAATGTTAATTAGATAGTATCTACCATTAGAAAAAACACAAATTTTTATTTTGATGTTACATTTAAAATAATATACTTTCAAAATGAGAACTTTTAATACTTTTTTATTCGTACGACTGAAAGTTTCATGTAGCTAGGAAACTTAGATCACCCAACAGACAACGGATGTGAGTACAGATGTGTTTCACAACTGTCAACACATCCACAGATAATGCAGCGGAATAAAATAATTAAAAGCAAATTAAATGCAATAACTGTGATCAGCAAACTAGGCTTACGCCCAAAAACTTTTCACTATAAAAACTTTCGTTTCTTACAAAAACAAATAAGTGAAAAACTAAAATATGAAAATACTAAACGAGTTCTAATCACCTTCTACGACAAGAACAACTCCCCTTTCCCAAGTAGGATCTATTCTAGTCAGAAGTAAAACAAGAGAACTCTATGAAAAGCTAGATGTGAGTTACGGATGTAAGGCACAACCTTCACTCACAACCTAAAATCAACAATGTCGAATACAATGAAGAGTATGTAATTTTCTCTCTAAAATTTCGTGGCTTCTCTTGTGCTGAATGCTTTGTATTTATAGTGCACCATGGAGAAGATCTTCATGCAATCGACCTCTTCCTTTGTGAGATCTCTTTTCCTATATGAAAACATAAAACACAGTCACAAGGAAATCAAATATTAGTAGGTTAGTTCTAATATAAAATTATGTACATAAATAAAAGATATTTACATATTTACAATCTCCTAGTCAAAGTAGGATATTAATAAATCTTCCATGAAAGTCCCAAAATCTTCTTACCATAATAAAAGTCTTTTTAAATAAGGAAACAAGTATTTGTTCCCTAAAAAGCTCACGCTTTCAATCTTCCCCTATTTTGGACTTTCTGGTCAAAACCAAATATTTATAGAATTCACAATTTATGACCACAGAGTAAACATAAAACACAGAGTAAACATAACTCCCCCTAAATGGATGTGTGTCCAGATGTGTATACACATCCACACATAAAAACTGCACAAACAGAGTTAGAGCAGAAGACAGCAGTTCATTAAAAAAAACAGCAAAACAACCATTCAGAAACATCCTAATTAAAACTATTACAACCCATTGTTTCAAAAACTAAAACTAAAGCAGAAATTAAAATTGTTTTTGCAACCATCAAAACATCAAAACAAACAAAAAGAATTTCTCCCCCTAAATTAAAGTTCCCAATGCCTCCAGCCAGCAGCAGATACAGTAGCATCCCATTTTCTATTTCCAGCAGCAGCAGGTACAGAGCTTGATTCTCCCCCTTTTTGACTAGAAAGTTTAGCATGTCACCTGAGCAATCTATCCTTAAGAGCTTTAAGGTTGTTGGCATGAGCAGTGGAGGTTTGAATTTGGGTTTCAGCAAGGGCAATTTCAGCATTCAAATCTTTTATTTGAGCCTCAAAGGAATCATCAGCTGTGGGTTCAGATGTGTCCACATCTGGCATTGCAATTTCAGGTACAGTGCCCAAAGGGAGATCCACATGCCTTTGCTTGGGGTCTAGCAGGGTTTTGGTTTCCTTAAACATTTTCAAACTTTTCTTCTCCTTTTTCAGGCTTAACTCCATTGGCTATCAGAATTTGAGAAATCAAAGAGGGATAGGGTAAAGACCACTTTTTAGATGGTGACTCTCCATAGTCACAAATCTTCCTAAAAATGAAATCTCCAAAGTTAATATGCCTCTTAATGCCCAATCTATAAAGAAGGAGAGCTTGCACCCTAGTAACTGAAGTTTTGTTATTTGAGGGGCAAAGATTGGCAACAAGAATGAAATGGAGAAAACAGTAGAGAAAGGATAAAGAGCCACTTCCTAAATCCTTTGGCTTCACAGGCCAAGTGGTCACCTTTCCATGAGTGATAGTAGCCACAAGCTCATCATCATCAATAGCAACTAACTCATCCTAAGAATCATTCAACCCAAGAAAATCATTCACCACAGATGGGGAAAAGGGGACAAACATTCCTCTAACATAAACAGAGAAGGGAGAGGAGCATCTATCTAGTCCCTTGTTCAAATTTGCATAAAATTCATACACCATCTTGGGATAGAAAGGGAGAGGATGATCCACAGTAAAAAACAGTCCTCTTTCTTCAAAAAATTTATCCATACCAAGCTTAAAGAATGTTTCCCTATCTCTTTTCATTTCTACAACAAAGGCTTTAGAGGAAATTAAGCCAAACCTATCAGAGGCCTTTTTGGTCAAAAAATTCTTAGAGAAGGGTTTATGGGAAGGAGCAATGGAAAGAGTAGAAGACATACCCTTGTTAGCTTTCTTTCTTGTAGATGTGCGTCTGGATGTGGGCACATCCTCAGACACATCCTTTACAGGGAATGGAACTTTGATGGACTCTACCTCAGTTTCATCATCAGAAGAGGAATCTATTTCTTGGTCCTCTTTTTCTTGTTCTAATTCCTCTCTTCCCAGTTTGTAGTTGACATCAGATGCAGTGTCATCACTCTCATAGCTTGATTCAGACTCATAAGCTTCTTCCTCAAGAGGCTCTAAATCAGTAGGGGCAACCTTTTTCTTCCCTTTCAGCTCCATCAAAACACTTGCTAAGGGTTCTTCATCACTAAAAGTAATAAGATCTTCAACATGGCTTGAAGCCACAGGAGCAGGAGTATCAGAAATAGGAACAGAAGCATCAACCACAGGAGTGGGAGTAGGATTGGGGATGATAGGATCAGATGGAACAAAAGGTGGTGAAGGAATAGGATCAATGGGATCATTATGGGGAATATTTTCAGAAGAGGTAATAATAGGGACAGGTTCAACTACCACAGGAGGGGTAACAGCAGATTTAGCCCTAGTTCTTACAAGAGGAACAATTACCTCTTCTTCTTCTTCTTCACCATCATCACATGCTATGGCGGTAGAGGGTTTCCCACCTGGTTTCTTCAGGTTCTTCAGCTTGTCAGCCTCTGACAATTTACGAACCCTATGCGATCTTCGAAGGTTACGTTGGGGAACAGGGATCGCAGCTTGCTTCAGGGGTTTTGCTTGAGCTAGCTTCCTTTTCTTGGTTGAGGAAGGTTCTACAGACGGAGGAATAGGGGCGACAACCGATGGTGGAATCACCGGAGAGGTTGGAGCCTTAGGGTTTTTAGCGGTTGGTTCCAATGTAGGGGATTTAGGCGACGGAGCTTCCATGATTGGTTCGGATGAGGACGAAGGGGAGGCAAATTCAGCAAGGAACTCTAAAATAGCAGGGTTGACGACAATGGAAGCTTATCCTTTAGCTACAGAGATTGGAGCAACGTCAAGAACGTCTTCCTCACGAATGTTAGTATGATCGGCCATTTAAACAGAGGAATTGGGTTAGGTTGAACAGTAGAAAGAGAAATTAATGCAATGTGTGTGAGATTGTGTGCAAAGAGAAGGAAGAACAAAAGGTTTTAGAAAGGGTTTATGGGGGATGGGACGGATGTGAGGTCTCATAAATACTCACAGCTCTCCCTTTCCAAATAGAACTAGGAATCCTTCTCCAAAAAGGTTTCACACAACACAAATTCCTTAAGAGTCCTCCAACGGCTAGAAACCTTTGAGGTTACCACACACAACCACCTTCTAAGAAATAGAGGATCAAAATAAAACAAGATTTTGATATATTTTTATGGAAACAAAAGTAGCTCAGCCATATCTTTATTTTAAAACAGAATCCCAATTGAATTTTCCAACATTTTTAAACAAGGATTGATACACACCTTTTTCTTTCATGAAAGATATTGGAGATCAAAAACCTATAAAATCAAAGAATGAATTAAGAAAGAAAATTAATTAACTAGTATATTTACAAAGCTCCTATATGTCCTAAAAAATGCAGTATGCCTAGCATGATGCAAACACACATGTGGTGGAAATATTCTCAGCTTATGGATGTGGCATGGGATGTGAGTTACAAATGGGGACACATTTAGATCACAAAAAGTCAATGAGCAATAATCCAATCTGCACAGCCTCTAGGATGCATCCATCAATTTTTTTTTTTATGGATTTTTGCATTGTGAGTAGCTTTCACTTTACTTAATCCCAAAGATAGCCCTTTTTCCCAATGATCTTTTCAAGTTTGACTTCAAGTTTTCTTATGAAAATCACTTGATCACAATGGTCTGGCTTCATACTAAGGATGAAGCAGCTGTTTCTCACATATATATATATATATATATATATATATATATATATATATATATATATATATATATATATATATATATATATATATATATATATATATATATATATATATATATTTTCTTTTCTAGCACCCATTTTACGTGAGATACCTAGGAAGGTTATATCAAGTCACCAAAATGTGACATGAACAGGAAGTGCTCACAATTAAGTGATCAAAAATAATGTCAAAGATGAATACGCACAAGTGACCACACCTTGAGAAATTTCGTGCTAATGCATGATATATATATATATATATATATATATATATTTTGATTTTTATTTTTATAATTTTTTTTTTTTCGGTTAATCTAATATACGAGATGTGTTAGAGGATGTGAGACACATTTGGCGCCTCACAACCTTAAATATCACACAAACCAAGAGACTTCCTCAAGGAGGAAAATATCTCCAAATCTAATGCCTTTGTAAATATATCGCCCAATTGATTTTCGGTCCTCAACAAATTCCGGACACACGCTTTTTGTTCTACAAGATCTCTAATGAAATGATGTCTAATATCAATGTGCTTTGTTCTAGAATGTTGGAAAGGATTTTTAGATATGTCCAAGGCACTTTTGTTATCACAAAAATCAGTCAAAACTTTGCTATTCAATCCATAATCTTTCAACATTTGATTCATCCAAAGCAATTGTGTGCAGCAACTCCCAAGGGCAACATATTCAGCCTCAGCAGTGGATAAGGACACACAATTTTGCTTTCTACTATACCAAGACACAAGGTTATTTCCTAGGTAGAAACATCCACCAGCTGGTAGCTTTTTCTATCATCACTATTTCGACCCAATCAGAATCAGTGTACCCAACCAAATTGGTGTTTGTTTCCATAGAGTAATGCAGACCTAGGTTCACAGTCCCACTTACATATCTAATGATTCTTTTCAAGGCTTTAAGATGGGACACCTTAGGGTTGGCTTGGTATCTTGCACAAAGACACACACTATACATAATGTCAGGTCTACTTGCAGTGAGGTAAAGTAGACTTCCTATCATGCTTCTGTACAGTGTTTGATCAACACTCTCACCATCAGAATCATGACTTAGCTTTTGGGAAGATCCCATTGGTGTTCTTTGATGTGAAGAGTGTTCAAACTCAAACTTTTTCACAAGATTCTTGGCATACTTAGACTGTGAGATGAACATGCCATCTTTAAATTGCTTAATCTGTAAGCCTAAGAAAAAATTCAATTCACCTACCATACTCATCTCAAATGTGGAAGTCATGCTATCCACAAATTCAGTTAGCATAGGGTCAGAATTTGACCCAAACACAATATCATCTACATAGATTTGTGCCACAAGAATCTCCTTTTTATTTTTCCTCACAAACAATGTTTTGTCAACCTCGCCTCTCTTGAATCCTAGTTGAAGCAAATGGTCAGTCAACCTACCATACCAAGCTCTAGGGGCTTGCTTTAGCCCATACAGAGCTTTCTTTAGCTTATACACATGGTTAGGATACTTGGAGTCCACAAAGCCTTTAGGTTGTTCAACATAGGCTTCCTCATTTAATATCCCATTCAGAAAAGCACTCTTAACATCCATTTGATGTAGAGTGATCTTGAGGTAACAAGCAATGTCTAACAAAAGCCTAATGGACTCAATTCTTGCAACATGAGCAAATGTCTCCTCAAAATCAATTCCCTCTATTTGAGTATAACCTTGAGTAACTAACCTAGCTTTATTTCTAGTGATCACACCTTGCTCATCAGTTTTGTTCTTGAAAATCCATTTGGTTTCTATGACATTACCATGTGAGGGTCTAGGAACAAGAGTCCACACCTCATTCTTTTCAAATTGAATCAACTCATCTTGCATAGCAAGAATCCAGTCAGCATCTTTCAATGCTTCAGCAACATTCTTAGGTTCAATCTTTGAAACAAAACAACAAAAACTTACCTGGGAGTATGCTGAGGAGCAACTCCATAAATCAGCCATCTTTCTATAATCAACTTTGTCCTTTTGTCTAGTTCTCACTTGAGCATGCACATCTCTCACAACTTGTGAAGAGGGGTGATTTTTCTGGATTTTTGAAGAAATATCCCTTGATCTATCCACACACCCATCCACATTACCTTCTGGAGCATCATCACTGATCGGGAATCGAGGAACTGTCCCTCGTTACAGGAGTTTGAGTGGATGTGGGAGCAGATGTGGGTTCAGATGTGGAGGCAGATGAGTCCACATCCTTGAGTACATCCTTATCGAGGTTACGCAGGTTTTCAAGATGCGACAAAGATTTGTTGGTTCTCCAAAGACCTGTTTCTCAGTATCTTTTCAAATTCAAAAGCAACCCGAAACGTCATCCTCGCTGATCTTGAGGTTAAGATCAAGTGAGTCATCAAAAATAACATTAGCAGATTCCATAATGGTTTTAGTTTTGAGATTAAAAACTCTGTAAGCTCTACTATTAGTGGAATAGCCCATGAAAATTGCTTTATCACTCTTTGAATCAAACTTGGACAGATATTCTCTATCATTGAGAATGTAGCAAACACATCCAAACACATGAAAATATTTCACAGTTGGCTTCTTTCCAAGGAGGATTTGGTAAGGAGTGACAGTGCTACCAATCCTTAAAAACACCATATTGCCAATGTGACAAGCAGTGTTTAAAGCTTCTGCCCAAAACTTTTTGGACAGGTTTTTTGAACTTAACATGACCCTAGCCATTTCTTGCAAAGTTCTATTCTTTCTTTCAGCAATTCCATTTTGCTGTGGGGTGATTGGTGCAGAAAACTCATGAGTGATTCCCTTAGAATTGCAAAAATTGGTAAACATTTGATTCTCATATTCAGTACCATGGTCAGACCTAATTCTCACAGTCTTAAGACCATAAAGGTTTCTCACCCTTTTGTACCAATTCTTGAATTCTCCAATTGTTTCTGACTTTTCCCTTAAGAACATTACTCAAGTGTACCTAGAATAATCATCAACACACACAAAGGCATACTTTTTCCTACCAAAGCTTTCAACTTCAATAGGTCCCATTAAGTCAGTATGAATCATCTCCAAACACCTAGAAGTGGAGCATTGTTGAACCTTTTTATGTGATGCTTTTGTTTGCTTTCCCTTTTGACATGAACCACAGACATCAGGGTTCTTGAAGTTCAGTTTAGGGAGACCTTTTATAGCTTCAAAACTTTGAAGTTCTTCCAGAGTTCTACAGCTAGCATGCCCTAATTTTTGGTGCCACAGATTGACATCATTAGCTTTTGAGCTTAGGCAAGAAAGATTGTCACCAAATTGATAACAATTGTCAGCAGATCTAGGACCAGTAAACACACAGGTATTATCCTTATCGAACACTTCACACAAGTGCTTATCAAATTTCACATAAAGGTCATCATCACATAGTTGACTGATGCTTATTAGGTTGGCTTTTAAGCCTTCCACATGGTACACATTGTGCAATTTTGGGAGACCCTTAACATCTAGGGTTCCTTTCCCAACAATCTTTCCTTGAGCACCTCCACCAAAATTTACTTTCCCTCCATTAATCACTTCATAGTCAAGAAGGATTTGCTTGGTTTCCGATCATGTGCCTAGAGCACCCACTATCAAAATACCAAGAGCGAGACGGTACTCTTGAGGGAAGAGTAAACAACATTGCAGGTGGTAATTGGTTTGGCCACCACCGTTTGTTTAACGCTTTTCTTTTGGGTTGCGAGAGGTCTCGGATTACCGGGATGTGTGTTCGGATGTGCATACATCTTCTCACACATCTGAGGCTGATTGAAGTGACCAGATTTTTTATCAGCCTTGAGTTTGTAACAGAAGGGCCTAATATGACCAGGAGCTAGGCAGTAATGGCAGATGTAGTGCCTCTTCCTAGGTCTTTTCTCACTCAAAATGACTTTTTCTTTAAAAACTTGTTTTTTCACACTTTTTGAGGTAGAAGCCTCACATCCCTCCTTTACAAAATTATTTTCAAAACCCAAACCAGTTTTGTCACGTTGACCTACATAAAAAGCTTCTTCCATTTTCATCTTACTTTTATTTAATTTAGTAAAAGTATTTTCAGCTTTTTCACATTCATTCTTGAATTTTTCAAGGTCAACTTCTCTTTTGATCACAAGGACTTCAAGTCTTACAATGGTATCTTTTTTAGCATCATTTTCCTTTGAAAGAACAGCTTTTTCATCTTCACAGGCAGCCAATTTATCAGAAAGAGATTTATTTACCTTAACAAGTATCTCAATCTTGTCCAATCTTTTCATCCAATTTGTATGCAGCTCCTTGTATGCTGCAAAAAGTTCTTCATAGGGAATGTCCCTTTCTTCATCTGAATCTCCTTTTACAGAGAAACAGTTCAGCAACAGTTCAGATGTGACACCAAATGTGTTCACAACTGAGACCACATCCAAGGAATTTTCAGGAGCATCTTCTTCTATATCTGCAGAAAAGGCATTAAACACAGAATGGCAGTTTGTGATAGACATGTTAGCCACTTCTTCTTCATCATCCTCACTGTCACTAAGGGTAGCAGTTAAGCTCATTCCTTTCTTTTTAAGTGTGTTAGCACACTCATTGGCATAATGACCAAAGCCACGACATGCCCTACATTGGACAGATTCAGATGATTTGTTTTCAAAGCTTGGTTTCTTGAATCCAGTGTCAGTGCTAGGTTTTGATTTTTCAGGAGCACTGAGAGTAGGTTTGTTAGGAAATTTACTTATCCTTCTATTTTTCAGTATTGAACTGAACTTCTTTGAGATAAGAGCTACATCCTCTTCTTCTAGATTAGACTTGTCAATTTCAGAGGATAATTCCACAAGCTCTTTTGGAAGTGCAGCAGCACTTTTGAGAGCAAGACTGTGTGTTTTGTTCTTTTTCTGAGCCTCAAGGTTAAGCTCAAACACAGTCAAGATTCCTATGATTGTGTCAAGACCTACAGTGTTTGTGTCTTTTGTTTCCTCAATCACAACCACTTTTATGTTAAACCTCTCAGGTAAGGTCCTTAAAATCTTACTTACAAGTCTTGCATTGGAGATAGATTCTCCTAGACTTGTGCACTCATTCGAAATTTCATGAATTTTAGCAGCATATGACACAATGTCCTCAGTTTCTTCCATTCGAAGTAACTCAAACCTATCCATTAAAATTCTAAGCCTGGTAGCCTTCACACTTGGTGCTCCCTCACATTGAGTTTGCAAAATATCCCAAGCAGTTTTGGCTATACTCTCATTTGTTATAAGCTTGTACATATTCCCAGAAATATGGCTGGAAATAGCACCCATAGCTTATGAATTATAATTTGCAGCTTGTATTTCATCAAGAGTCCATTGATTTTCAGTTTTTCTTTCGAAAATAGACTCACCAACACCAGAAGGTGGCTTTTTCTCCATAGTAGGAGGTTGCCATGCAACAAGAATACACATCCAAGCCCTTTCATCAATACTTTTGATGTAATTTCGCATCTTAGACTTCCAAAGAGAATAATTGGTGCCATCCAAGACAGGAGGCCTGTTTTGGTGATTTTGGCATTCCATAATGACTACACTTTCTGGATCAACACTCAGTAATATATTGAGAGTTGGCTCTGATACCAATTGAAAGTTTCGTGTAGCTAGGAAACTTTGATCACCCAACAGACAACGGATGTGAGTACAGATGTGTCTCACACCTGTTCACACATCCACAGATAATGCAGCGAAATAAAATAATTAAAAACAAATTAAATGCAATAACTCAAGAATTATTTACGCTTACTGATCAATGTGATCAGCAAACTAGGCTTACGCCCAAAAACTTTTCACTATAAAAACTTTTGTTTCTTACAAAAACAAATAAGTGAAAAACTAAAATATGAAAATACTAAACGAGTTCTAATCACCTTCTATGACAAGAACAACTCCCCTTTCCCAAGTAGGACCTATTCTCGTCAGAAGTAAAACAAGAGAACTCTATGAAAACCTAGATGTGAGTTACGAATGTAAGGCACAACCTTCACTCACAACCTAAAAACAATAATGTCGAATACAATGAAGAGTATGTAATTTTCTCTCTAAAATTCGGTAGCTTCTCATGTGCTGAATGCCTTATATTTATAGTGCACCATGGAGAAGATCTTCATGCAATCGACCTCTTCCTTTGTGAGATCTCTTTTCCTATATGAAAACATAAAACACACTCACAAGGAAATCAAATATTAGTGGGTTAGTCCTAATATAAAACTATGTACATAAATAAAAGATATTTACTATATTTACAATTCCTAGTCAAAGTAGGATACTTATAAATCTTCCATGAAAGTCCCAAAATCTACTTACCATAATAGAAGTCTTTTTAAATAAGAAAACATAAATATGTTCCCATAAAACTCACGGTTTCAATATAATTATCTAAATTATAAAAGAGAAATGACTAAATTTGTTTGTAAGCAGTCTCTTCACTTTAATTTTCCCAATAACGAATACTATAAACATTTAATTAGATGTTGTTTTAATCCCGCCGCTAGCAAAGTAGCTCGTACAACCATAACACAAGATGTTAAAAATATATTAGGTGAATATAAATTTGATTTACGTAATATTTTTGCTAAATTGTCATCTAAAGTTTCTATTTGTTCTGATATATAAAGTGATAAAAAAATAAGACATTTTTATATGGGAGTAACATTTCATTGGATTGATGATTTTTGGAAAATTCAAAATAGGTTACTTGTATATAGATTATTTGATAAGGCACATACCGAATATAATATTGCTCATATGTTACAAACAATTTCGCATGAAACTAAATCGGGAAGCGATTAAAGTAAGTACAATATAATTTATTTAATTGTTACTATAGTTTTATTATAAGTTAAAATTTAGATAATTATTGTAATAAAAGTAAGTAAACGCTCATAATATCCTCCCTTAATTATAAAATGTTAAGGTTTGATTGTCCGGCTCATGTAATTTTTCTCAATGATTAATAAAATTTAAAGGGTACCGTCCTTTTTTTTTTTTTTTCTATACCTTTTTGTAAAAACAATCACTAATAAAAAAAAATCTAAATATTATTTCCTATTCAATAAAAAATTAAAATAAAATAAAAAAATAAATATAGGGTGTTTAGTCTCTCTTTTCTTTTATATACTTTCATTTGTTTAGTTTTTTTTTTCTATCTTTTTTTATATACCCTTTTGTAAAAAAATCACTAATAAAAAAGTCTAAAATATTATTTCCTAGTCAATAAAAAATTAAAAGAAAATAAAAAATAAACATAGGGTAGTTCGTCTCTCTTTTCTTCTATATAATTTCATTTGTTTAGTTTTTTTCTATCTTTTTTTATATACCTTTTTGTAAAAAAAAAATCACTAATAAAAAAAATCTAAAATATTATTTCCTAATCAATAAAAAATGAAAAAAATAAATAAAGGGTAGTACGTCCCTCTTTTCTTTTATATAATTTCATTTGTTTAGTTTTTTTCTATCTTTTTTATATAACTTTTTACAAATATTTTCAATAATAAAATAAAATAAAATTCTAAAACAGTTTTTTCTATTTAAAAAAAAAAAACAACAAAAATCGTTGAACTGCCGGTTTCGAACCGTGAACCGCCGGTTCGATTCCGGTTTCCCCTTTTCCGGAACCGGAATCGTAAATGGTCATCCCTAGGCCAGGTTGATAAAGGTCTAGGTGTTTTCTGATGAATAAGAATCAAGAATCGTCAGGATTAAAATGGCAAAGCGGTAGCAGGTTTCATAGGTGCTGTATCGGCTTCAACAGCAGAGGATTTTGGGAAGGCAGGTGAGAAGGAAGAAGCATATCTGATCGCGCAAGATAAGAGGGCCCACTCTAAAATCATCAGTTGCTTAGATGATGATGCTATGGCGGATATTGCAAATACTGATTCCGGAGGTGATCTGCGGCTTGCGTTGGAAGATATGTATCTGACACGATCTTTGACCAACAAGCTGTATATAAAGCAGAAGCTGTATTCGCTCCGAATGATGGAAGGTACGCCCACCAGGGATCATATAGATCGGTTCACATCTTTATTACTTGAATTGCGTAATATTGATGTTAAGGTTGAAGATGAGGATTCTGCTCTTATGTTGTGTGTTTCCTTACCACTGTCATATGAGGGATTTGTGGATTCCTTTATTAATGGTAAGGATACGGTTACTTTGGAAGAGGTTAAAAATAGTCTCAAGACCAGAGATCTACGCCGTAAGACGAGCGATTTATCTACAAAATCTAAGTCAGTAGGGTTGGTTGCAGAAGGCAATAGGGGCCAAGGTAGAACAAACAAGGGTTCTTCTAAAAGGGGTTTAAAACCTGGAGATGTATGCTGCTACTGAAAGGAAAAGGGACATTAGAAACGTAAATGTGTCGGGTTTAATAAGAGCGAGCAATTTGGGTCTACTGCAGCTATGGCAGAAGACGATGAGGAGGACTATGCCCTAGTAACCGAAGAAGACAAAGATATTATAGATACATGGATTCTTGATTCTAGGGCTTCTTATCACATGTGTTCGCAAAGGGATTGGTTTGCAACGTACGAACAGACATAAGTGGGTGATATTTATATTGCTAATGGTTCGGTTTACAAGGTAGTTGGCATGGGTTACATCAGGGTGCGAACTTTGGGTGGTAAGTTTTGTACCTTGAAAAAGGTTAGACATGTTCACGAAGTAACGAAAATCTGATATCGATTATTCGGCTATACAAGATGGGATACAGTTTCAAAGGTTAAGGTGGAGCAGTAAATGTCTGCAGGGGTTCAAATGTAATTCTGAAAGGGGTAAAACAAGGTTCCTTGTATGTCCTCCAAGGATCTACGCTTTTGGGTTTGGGTGTCGGGCATCGTACAACAGAGGGTATGGTAGAGACACATCTGAAGGAAGCATGTTGCATGGCTTGGCGTGTGGTGGTTGACAAACAGATGGAGCAGCAAGTTACTCAAGGTGAAGTTGAACTGCGCAAGCCACTATTAGTAAGTCAACGTACACAATTGGGAAGCGAGGAAGGAATCGAGGAAAATGTATGTATTGTTGGGGATTCCAAGTGTGGACACCCCAACCCGGAACCTAACACGTGTCACGAGCCTGAGAGTCCAAACTAAGAAAGACCACCTGTAAATTTTTGAAAACTTTGGACTTAGCTAAAAAGAACACCACTTTAAGATTCACATTCTAACACCAACTTAACTCATCTCCACTTGGAGGAAAACAAAACATAAACTAACTTTAAAAACCAACTTTAGTTACGACATTTACAAAAGTTCACAAAGTTTAGATTTGAAACAAAGTTGCATATATACACAAACTCCACCAAGGATCTAAACCAAAATACAAACATAACTCCTAACCATGACATATACATACCCAACCACCCAAAATACTCGTACAAACTCCTCCCCGTCCTCACTGGCCGGGTCCTCCTGTCTCAGGCCGATCTAAAACATTAAAGGGAGAAGGATGAGAACTATTATGAATGCAACAATATGCCAAGTAAGATGCAACACATACACGGTGCATATAACACATTGGAAAAGCCGTAAACACATTACATTACCTTGGTTTACCTTTTTCCGTCTGACAATAAGTCGTACAACATCGGGAGATAAAACTCCACTCATTTGTGGCTGGCAGAGCATATTCACATCTTATAAGACCCGTTTTTCAGGGAACCATATACGATACTAGCAACTCTGTAAGGCTTTTGGCTCAATATAGATGTTATAACTCCAATCTGTGGCCACAGAAGGGGACAATCACAGGTATAACGTAATCCGATCACATTAGGTCACACTTTCCATAATTGATCGTATTCCGTTATACCCCTAATCATTAGCTGATTAACACAAGTTCAAGCACATAATAGTTACTTGAAATGAAATCCACCAAAGGGATAAGAATATAACAACATGGTAAAGCATACTCATGTTCAATCAATACCCTAGTGCAACATTCATTTCATACACTATGTATATCACAACCAATGAATATGAACTCAAGTAAGGCAACAAGGTATCATAAACCAGCCCTACATACTCAATATGCAACAATACATGACCTCTATAAAGGTCCAAGTTCAAATTACCAAATTGGATTCACTTTGGTTAAGTGACAAATCAAGGTTGCCAAGCATTTTCCGAACAATATTTAAAGCCCTTCCACAATTCCAATTTAACCAAGTAAGACATCATTGTGTAGCTAAAGTGTTCTACTTTAATCTAAGTTAAAGAGGGTTCACTTTGGTTCTAGGTTGAATAGGTTTCTAGGCCTTGTAAAATGATTCAGAGGCTGCAGGGCAGGGCACGACTCGTGCCCCTTATACACCCCACCAGAAACACTCGTCCCCCATATGGCACGACTTAGGCAAAATCCAAGGGACGACTCGTGCCACAGAGCATGAGTCGTGCCCTCTGTCCAGAATTCAGAACAGAGCTGAAACAACATCAGCAACCAAACCAAGTTGACACAAACCAAGCTTCCTCTGTTTTCAAAGTGACCAAAATCAGTACCAACATCAGTAATACAATTCCCAAACTATTCCATACCCTTTCCAAACTAATTCAACACCAACCAACATCATTTTAGTACCAAAACTTTATGTCATTTTGCCATGCAATTATTCCTATCAAGACATTAACAACCTAAATACCATTCTAAC
Source organism: Adenophora triphylla var. japonica (assembly GCA_022495995.1). Taxonomy (NCBI): domain Eukaryota; kingdom Viridiplantae; phylum Streptophyta; class Magnoliopsida; order Asterales; family Campanulaceae; genus Adenophora; species Adenophora triphylla. The sequence continues at coordinate 182,904 of JAFEMH010000453.1, read as the reverse complement.
CATCTTTCTTGTTACCACAACAACTACACCATAACCCATTCAAGTAAACTTTTCCAAAACCATTCAAACTCCATAAAAATGTTACCAAAACACCAAAACTCATTTATAAAACATCCATATCAATTATAATCATAGGATGAACAACTTTTGAAAGAAATCATAATAACTTACATAAATAGTGCGAAATAGAATATTTATTTGACCGGATAGATACGCTCCCCTCGCCTTCACGAGCAAGAATCCGCACTTGGTTTTGAAAACGAAGAAGTATTAAAGGTTGTGGAATTTTTAGAAGATGAAGCTTAGGGTTTGGTTTTTCTTTTCCATGGAAATGTTTTAGAAGAAGAAGAAAGTACTGAGAAGGTTAAAAATGAATTTCTTTTGTTTAATTCAAAGGATAATTATGAAATCTTTTAATAAAGCTCCTCCATGGTTTGAACTTTAACAATAACAACCTTAACTATCCAACTTTGCAACTAAGCACCTCAACCTAATATAATCATTGAAATACTACCAACCCAATCCCACGTGCTCAACGAGTGCTAAAATAGTGCCTAATATTAGGGTCGTGACACCAAGGATATGGCCGCTTCATCTGTTTGGGTTGGCAAGATCCAATGTCGACTAGATTTGCCCAATTGCCGGTTGGGGTTTGAGTGCCTACTGCAGTGGCACATTTGGGTGTCTTGGATATACATTGGTGTGCTCGGTGCATCACATTTTGGGTATCCAGGGGGATATATTTGGGTGTCTTGTCACATGTGACACGATAAGGGGCGACCGCGCGGTGCCGGGGGAGCGATCGCGCCAAGTTACTGCCTAAAGGGCGCGATCGTACTTCCCATTGGGGCGATCATGCGGTGCCATATTGAGCGGACGGGGCGATCGCGCCCTACCTCATTTTGGCTATAATCAGTGGCAGATTTTGTGAAGGATTAGAAAACCCTGTAGGGTTAGGAATAGGCAATATAAATAAGTCATATTCTCTATCAGTTTTTTTAAGGTTGTAATTTCTAATGTGATAGAGATCAATTATTTTAGGTGTTACGAGGGTTTTCTTGTTTCTCTGTTTTCTAGATATAGGGTTTGCACACTTGTGAATTCTTGTGATCAAGAATTCGTGCATTAGATTAGAGATTGTATTCGGTGATAGTTAGTTGATAATAATATTATTGTCCTCTGTCTGATAAATGGCTATTCTATAGTCAATTATAGCATTATATCAATATAATTTACTTAGTTTTTATTCTCATTTAGTCTTCATTTAGTATAATTTAGCTTCTTTTGCTCTATATCTTCGATTTTATGCTTATTGGTGTGTTTGAACATTTATACAGGTTTTTAAGTTGATTTCTGGAACAAATAAAGCTTGGAAAATATCTAAGGGATCAAAACTAAGGAAGGGACAGCTTCAAAATGATCATCCAGGCCTAATCTCAGCTGTGTTGTGAAATTGGTGCTCTCCGTTTGCAATCAACACAAAGAAATTAACACACCCACACGTACAAGAAAGAAACAATCACACACAAGAACACAAGAGTTGTTTACCCGGTTCATTCACCAACTCGTGAACTACGTCCGGGGGCAATTGCCAAGCCAATATGTTATTAGTCTCTCTAATATGTTGCTACAATGTGTTCTAGGCCGAAATTATGCTTATATAGTTACAAGGAAACCCTAAATCTAATTTAAGAAGAGTTACAATCAAATAAGGAAACAAATCAAGCCCAGAAACCCGGCCAGCAATGAGGCGCCCGCCCCAAACCCGCCGTGCGCCCGCCTCGCGTTCGACAGACCTCGGCCACAATCCTCGGCCTTCGAGGCGCCCGCCTCGGACAGACCAGGCGCCCGCCTCGCCTACTCCAGCCATGCTCAGACTTCTTCTCTGCTTTGAACTCCTTTTGATCTCAACAAACTCCTCCGACTTAGTCCCCTTTTTCCTTGTAGTTTAGGACTCCTAAACCAACAATCTCCCACCGGAGACTAAACTAACAAACATAGAATCACCCATCAACTCCCACCACGGAGTAAAGACCTTCGAACACATTTCCCCTCATTCCATATTGGCTTGACACTACCGCACCTCTCCTCAAGTACTAAGGCGAGTTGAAACCAAGCGACGTTTCAACCTCCCCGTGTTAGATCGTTCTTGCCTCCCCAAATCAGCTTCTACCTTGATTTCTCCCCGCAAGTCTAACTTCGCCTTCTCCCTCCGAGACCCACCTTCCTCGCAATGCCTCCCCTTGAAACTTGGACACACCTTGTTTCTTGCATCATTGTTCTTGATGCAGAAACCGCTCTCTGTTAGGGCCCTTGGACATCCACACCGCGTTGATCAACTTTGTGTCCTCCCCAACATACCGTTTCTTGATGTCTCCCCTTTTTACACCAACAGGCCGGTTCTTAAGCCTCTTGCTCCCACCGGAACGAAAAACGACATTGTAGGTAGAGTACAACGTCTTCCCCTTAACCCCATGAGCCAACACCTTAGCCCCTTTTGTGACTTCCCAAGACCCACCAATGAAAGAAACACCATACCCTTCACTGTCAAGTTGTCCCACAGAAATCACTCTCCTCCTCAAATCCGGAACATGCATCACGTCGTGTAGTTGTAAAACAGCCCCATTAGGTGTCTTCATCATTACATCCCCTTTACCTTTGATCTTCAATGGTTGACCATCACCAAGATAGAGAACCCCAAAATCTCCGGTTTTGTAACGCCTCATTGATTCCGCATCCCCACTAGCATGACAAGAAGCTCCAGAATCCAACACCCAATCTTCACCCGACTGCTCCTCCCCTAGGATTAATACATCACCACCATCATCCACCACGTGCGCACCACCACTTTTTCCCGGACAATCATAACTGATGTGCCCCAATTCACCACAATTGTAGCACTTGACCTTTTTCCCTTTAGGTCCACCCCTTTTTCTCTCCACCCTAAGTGCAGCCCCATCTACGGACGATTCTCCCCTTTTCTCCTTCCTTCGCAACTCCTCTTGCAGGACGAGATCTCTAACCTCCGTATACACCAATGCTGTTTTCGACGTACTAATCGTTGTGACAGTAACCTCCCAACTATCAGGCAATGATTTTAGAAGAAAACAAGCTAGCACTTCATCGGAGAAAGTAATATCAACACTTTTCAGTTGGTCCACCATACCTTTGAAATTGCCGATATGACTTGCCGCTGTCTGCCCCTCTGACATCTTCGCATTCGCAAACCTCTTTATCAAATGCACCTTATTGATATTCGACGGCTTCTCATACATGTCCGACAGCGTTTGTAGCAACTCCACCGTTGTCTTGGCCTCCATAGCGTTCCGTGCAACGTCGTCGGTTAGGGCACTCCTTACCGCTCCTAACGCCTTTCGATCCAACACCTCCCAATCCCCTTGTGACATGTCTTCGGGCTTCTCCTTCAAGGGCTTATGAAGATCCTTACAATAAAGGTAGTCTTCAATCCTTGTCTTCCAAAACGTGAAATTCACACCGCTGAATTTCTCGATATGGTTCTTCATCTTATTTGCTTCACCAAAATCCCCAAGAACGCGATTCAAAATTAATCAACTAATGAAAGAATTTTGAATTCTCCGAACCAAAGCTCTGATACCAGTTGTTGTGAAATTGGTGCTCTCCGTTTGCAATCAACACAAAGAAATTAACACACCCACACGTACAAGAAAGAAACAATCACACACAAGAACACAAGAGTTGTTTACCGGTTCATTCACCAACTCGTGAACTACGTCCGGGGCAATTGCCAAGCCAATATGTTATTAGTCTCTCTAATATGTTGCTACACTGTGTTCTAGGCCGAAATTATGCTTATATAGTTACCAGGAAACCCTAAATCTAATTTAAGAAGAGTTACAATCAAATAAGGAAACAAATCAAGCCCAGAAACCCGGCCGGCAATGAGGCGCCCGCCCAGGCCAGCCGTGCGCCCGCCTCGCGTTCGACACCTCGGCCACAATCCTCGGCCTTCGAGGCGCCCGCCTCGGACGAGACGGGCGCCCGCCTCGCCTACTCCAGCCATGCTCAGACTTCTTCTCTGCTTTGAACTCCTTTTGATCTCAACAAACTCCTCCGACTTAGTCCCCTTTTTCCTTGTAGTTTAGGACTCCTAAACCAACAAGCTGGAGCGGCCGTGCAATTGCCTCCTGCCAAGCCAAAATGGCCCAAAGTCATTGGAGCGGCCGTGTCTTCAAATCCGGAGCGGCCGTGCAAGAGAGTCAGAAGCAGCCGTGTAGCAAAAAGTGGAGCGGCCTTGCATTTAAGACAGTTCAAAAGGAAATTTGGCGCCAAGGCTTGCACGACCGTGCAAGTTACAACGCACGACCGTGCAAGTTACAACGCACGGCCGTGCACTTGCTGTTTCCAGGTTGAAAATGCACATTTTGAAGAAAGCTTTTTGAAGAGTCCCAACCTTTCATACATATGCCTATATAAAGAGGCAATTGTAACCAGTTTTAGACATCCAAGACGGATCAGAATATATCTAGAATCAATATTAAAACACTCTAGCAACATATTTATTTACAATTCTTCAAGAAACATCAATTGTTCTTAGAATTCTTGTACGACTTTGAAGATTGTGAAATACAATATGGAAGATTTCTTTTCAGCCTTTGTCTCTTCTACAATTATAAGAATAAGTATCTCTTTCCTTATTTATATTTACATGCTTATTTCTTATTCTTTTATGATAATTTCAAAGGCTAAGCAAGTAATTCTCCAAGTTCTTGGGGTTTAAAACTCGGTAATTATTTATTCATCTTTATAATTCATTTTCTTCTTCATGTCAAATCAATTCTTTTCATATTGTTCTTAATGCTTACAATAGGGAGACGTCCTTGGTTGTATACTCTTAGTTAATCAAGAGAAGAATCTTGGTTAGCAAAATCCTATGTATTGAACTAGGTTTCATTAATCACAAGTGTAGTTTAATGACCTAGGGATGATACTTTAGTGGAGAATACGTGAGAATGACTTGAACTTAACGGATTTTGACTTATACGGAACCCTCGAGGGATAAGCCAGGTTGCCCGCGCGTGACAGGCGGGAATACCTAAAACAGAATCTTAAGAGATAGGCCGTGTTAGTTTTAAAATACATGTGCTAGGCCTTCACCCATAAGTAGTTAGCACGACTTAGCGTATCATCCTTGATTTATGACATTTTCATCTTAAAACAATTTCTTCATATCATTCTTAAACGCTTACAAATATAAAGACGTTCGTATTTGTATGAACCCTAGTTAATCGAGATAAGGACGTAGCTGTGAATCTCGGTTACTCGAACCATATGAAGTGAACTGGGTTTCATTAATCACGAGAGTAGTTTAATGGCCTAGGAATGTTCTTTGAATGGAAAGTACGTGGACTTTACAAGCAATAATGGATTCTTACTAATTATGGGTCATCGAGAGATATGACATAGTTAGTGAAGAATACAAATGCTACTTGCTTGATCGTGAGAAGTTGCATAGGCTGAATGTACCATCCTTGTTATTTTGATGAAATCCTTTATTTAAAGCATGATTACTTGATGAATATATCCTAATCTCGAGAACACTTTTATTATAAGTTAGAGTAGTTTTTGTATGCTTCTAGTATTTTCTCGAACCAAATTATATTTCTCTCAATCTCATTTCTATTTATTCCTAAATACAAGTATTGTTTAAAAGTAAATTCTGTCTCTGTGGGATCGACCCGCACTTGCATTAGCTATACTATTATTATTATAGCCCGTACACTTGCGGTATTTAAAATAACCGTTAGGTTTGAAACTAACACTGTCCATGAACGTAAACAAGTTGGTGAATCACGTATATCGTGGTGTTGTGTGATTGATTTATTTTTATCTTTTACGTAGATCTGTTATAACAAATTCAACGAGTAATCTTGAAGATGTGTCGAAGAATGGTATTTTCCCTAGGCAACCTCTTGATCTATGCCACATTCTACCAACTTTTCTAAGGAGGAGCTCTTATTTCGGACCACATATACATCTACTGTCCGGTCCGGTACGTAGTTCGGATCTTGTAGTATCATCGGAAGCATGCATTTTTATTGATTCCCAGGTTACAGAATGAAACATCAGAGGTAGCTAAGCCTTTTCAGCTGCATAAAAGGCTAATACAACAGAATTGCTGCTCTTTATCCTTTCTCTCCGGCCCTCTCCACCTTCTGTGGCTACTGGAGATACAATTTTCATTTGAAGGGAATCTCGAGTCCATACTCTTCCTGATAAAATCCCATTCTTCATTATTGATCCTTGCGGTGTTTGGCACCATATGTTCCAAATATCGTAAATCATTCACTTTTATGCTTAACGTTCTTCTTAATCTGTTTATTTCCTTACATTGTTATTCCTTTTGAGGACATTATCCATGCAAGAGATGACTATCGAAGCTTCTGCTTTTTTCTCACAGATCTTTAGCCTTCGGATGATTCCCAAAAACGCCTATGGATTACTCTGCCAAGGAAGGACAGAAATTTTGCATCGAACTCGAGGTTTTTATTTGTATGAGCTACTGCTATACTTGATTTGAATTATATGTGGGGTTCATGACTTCATCCTTAAAATTGGTTATGGTTTTTTTGGTACATAATACTATGGGTAGGACACTGAGCAGCCAGAATGTCTCAGTAAGGGAATGTTGACTTTGTCAAGACCACTGAAACCTACCTTCTTCTAATATTCAACACTTCAGAATATACAATCTCTTCTTGAAATAATTCATATGTAAACTTCTATATGAGTGCCTTCAATATACTCTACCAGTCCGACCCAAAATGAATATCCACTAAAAATACTTACTTTTAGATAATACGACTTAAAAAAAAAAAAAAAAAAAAAACTTTGATTTTCCGCGCAGTTTCGTTGAAAATGGGTATGTGAAAACGATAATCACACTGTTTATTTGTGTGTGTGTGTTAGGTTTGTTTTGGCTCATCAAAGTTGGCTCTGTAGCTTTTACATTTCTTGTCTTTACGACTCTTGACCATGTCAATGGTCGTCTGTATCTTCTTTGCGTGGGAAACTATGAATTACTCCCTCCGTCCCACCTTAGTGTAGACTAAGGTGGTGGGCACAATAACTAAGGAATATTATTAAGATAATGAAAATGTGTGGTAGAAAATGAAGAGAGAGAATGAGTGGAGTGAATAGTAGGTTGGTTGAATAAATTGTATGGTGAAAAATGAAGAGAGAGAATGAGTGGGTGGGGTAGGGAAAATAAAAAATAATAAAAAACTTTCTAATTTTGGCAGTCTACACTAAGGTGGGACGGACGAAAAAGGAAAGAAGTCTACACTAAGGTGGGACGGAGGGAGTATGTGTTAAAGAACAGAGAAAGAGAGGAACCAATTGATTGAAATACTCGTACTAATCTTTTTTTTTTTTTCACCAAATGCTGACATGGTTATAAAATATTGACACTGGAAAGACAACATGGTACCATGTTTTTCAAATCATTCAGTCTTTTGCTTAATCTTCTTCTTGATCTGCTTACATTATTATTTCTTTTTAGCGCATTATCCATGCAAGAATGACTAACACCGCTCCCTGAAGTCGTTTTTAATTTTTTCTTTTTCATCGCAGATTTTATCCCGATAATTCCCATGATCGTCTAAGGATCGATGACTTAGTCAAGGAAAGTCTCCTGCGCAGCAAACTCAAAGTGTGTCATTTTTGTATGAGCTACTAGTCGATTGAAAAATAAGTAGTCTGTCATTTAAGAAGAAGAAAAACAGTAAAACTTAACTATAATATATGTAAGATAATGAGCAGCCAGAATGTCCCAGTAAGGGGATATTGACCTTGTCATGACCGCTAGCTTCTTGTACTTATAGTTCTTGCATAAGTCAACTCTTCAAAATGGAGTATATCTTTTTGGAAGAATTCTTATATAAGCTTATACATAAATGCCTTTCTTCAATATGTTCTACCAATCTCTTGGCTCTTAGATTTTTTTCCTCTTCCTATTTTACCCCTAAACGGCGCCATCACATTATACCCCTTACGTTGAGAATACACAAATAATGTTAGCGGAGATGTCAATTGATCTCCCTAACGTGTTTTTACGTATCCAAATATATAATCATTTGGCACGTCACTCTCCGTAACAAGTTTTATATGTAACTAAAAAGTTCATTTTTTTGCCAAAAATACCCTTTTGAAGGGCATGCATTTAGATGTCGACTAGAAGAAGGCCTTTAATGAGTTTGAAAAGAGTTCCCAAGTTAGAGAACTCTAAATAGGGGATGTCTCCCTCACTTGGCACAAGTTGGGGCTTGACCTTTGAGTTGGGGTAGGAGAAGTGCCATCCAACCCTTTGTAATAGTTGAAAAACATCACATCCCATGAATACATAGTACCAAGAAATATTCTATACTTAACTCTACGCGTATTACTATACATGATAATACGCGTATTGTTATACATAATAATGACAGATACCCAATTTTACCAATATTCGTATTTAGATTAGTCAAAAAATGGCTACAATCCAAAAGACCATCCTAATTTTATTTCTTTCCTTTCTAGATAAAAAGTTGGAAGATGATGAGCAGCCAACTAGAGTGGTCACTTTACTTGTATTCCAAAAGTCGTATAAAAGCATGTTGTTAAGAGAAAAATAAAGTGGAATTATCCAAAATTTAGAAGAAAAATATGTATTGAAACCGTGTGAGAAAAAATTGTTCTAAAGAGATTAAGTCCAACTAATTATGCACCTAATTCTGTCTAATCACGACCACGGTGGGCCCACGGCGGACCCAACTGCGAAAGGATAAGTGACAAGTGTCTGCCTTTGGGGAGTATATATGCTTGCACATTAATAAGCTACTTTACCATGCCAATTTTAGAATATGATTACTCGATTAAGTTGCTTCTTTAGTGACCACAAGATCACGGGTTCGAACTGGCGAAACGGCCTCTTGCGGTGTCGGGGAAGGCTACAGAAATGGTTCCCTCTCCCAACCCCCGCTTGGCGGGAAGCGCTTGACGCACCGGAATTTGCCCTTTATTACTCGATTAGGTTTCGTACTACTACGAACAAAGAAAACTGTAGTATTAATTGGGTCTGCAATTAAACAAAAAACTACATTTTTTTTACAGGAAACCACTGCAACGACAGATCACCTCCAACATTGTGACGATCAGTCAAATTTACAAGAGACAGGATTATGAAGCAATAGAGATTTAACAAATAAAATGTGGAACCAATGATAGAATTCTAATCTTGACCACGTTGTTCGTTGACACGTTAACCAGTCAAATGCGATATTTATCGTGAGACCGAGATCGAGTATTTATTTAATAAGGTTGTTGTTGACATTGGTGATTAGAGATGTCATCTTCATTTCATTCCGCCAAACAGACATAAGTCATACACATAGCCAAATAATTAATAATGTGGTGTACAATTTATGTATATTAATATTGGGACATTTTGAAAGAATATTAAGGGCTCGTCTGGTGCACAGTTTTATAAACGGAGATTTTTTAAAACAGAGCTTTTTTTGGACGCTATAATTTTGAGCGGCCAAAATATCCCCAACTTTTTAAAATTCAATCGTCTAAAACTATTGACTAACACGCTTAATAAAAAAAAAACGGAGTTTTTTTATCTCCGTTTTAACAAAAACACTCGACAAGACGGGGCTAAGTATTGCTAACAGTTAAGAAACGAGCGCGTTATTGCACTTTTGTGTATGAATATCTTATATGAAAGTAGCAACTTTCTTCATATCATCATTATTTGTAGGATTTTTTGTTGGATTCTTCTAAAACTTTATTTGAACAATTTCAATTTGATAACGTACTCCGTCTGTTTGCACATCCATGGGTGACGTGTCAGTGATGTGGCCTTGACGTGCAAGTGACACATCAGCAATTGCATAAGATTTTCGACGCTTTAAGTTAAAAAAAATAGTATGTTGCATTATTTGATAACAAATCCAAAGTTTGTTGTATATATCTGTCACTAATGAGTACTCCCTCCGGTCTAAATAATTTGTCACTTTTAGAATTTTCACACTTCAAGAAACACAGTTATAACACCAACTTTTAATGATCAAATTACAAATATTACTCTTATTTATTATACATCTCTCCTACATTATATCTCAATATAAATCAATTAATAAAGTAAAATAATTTCCAATGCAATGTTAAAATAGGAATTTAAATACTTTTGAACCAAAAGCGACAATTATTTTAAATCAAATATTTTGCCCTAAAACAACAGCTATTTTTGAAACAAAATATTCCCTCCGTCTCAGGTGAGTGTGGACCAAAATTTTTGGCACATAAATTAAGGAAAAGTAAGAGAGATAAATAGTGGAAGGAGGTGTTTGTGAGTATGAAAATTTAAATAGGAAAGAGAATGAGTGGGAGAAATAGTAAGTTGATTGGTGTTGTGAGTGTAAAAGTAAAGTAGGAGAGAGAATGAATAGGTGGAATAGTAAAAATTCTTTGCCATTTTTTACAGTGCACGTTCACGTGGAACGGACGAAAAGAAAAATTAATTCACACTCACCTGAAACAGAAAGAGTATACTTCCTCCGTCCCACAATTCTACGCACTTTTTGTGCCGGCGCGAGAATTAAGGTAAAAGATGATAAAGGTAATGTGTTATGAGTGTAAAAATAAAATATGAGAGAGAATGAGTGGAGATAATAGTAAATTTGAAAAGTGTTGTGAGTAGAGAGAAGTGAGTCTCATTTCTATTTTTAAAAAATGCAAATTTGTGAAACGTTCAAAAAAATTTTTTTTAACGATTTATTGTGGGATGATGGGAGTATTACATTATTATTCGAAAACTAGAATAACACTGTGCCATTTTCGTTGGATAGCACATCTAGTGGTATACTGGATTTGACACTGTCCATACGAAAGGTTTGTTGCAGCTAAGCTAAAGCTACTCTCCATAGAAGCACAGGTGGAGCCATATAGGGGCAATCATGACAATTGCCCTCCTTATTTTTTTTTAAATGACGTTTCACTTATCATATTTATCATATGTACTTATAAATAAACTCATATTTTCTCAGCTCTACTAAAAAATACTCCCTCTATTTCGTTTGAAGTGTCTCAAAATGAGATTGACGTGAAAAATAAGGAAAGTGAGGTAAAAAAAAAAAAAAGGTTAAATGTTGTGAGTATAGAAAATTAAATAGGAGGGAGAATGAGTGAGAGGAATAGTTAGGAGAGAGAATGTTGTAAGTGTAAAAGTAAAATAGGAGAGAGAATGAGTGGGGTAGGAAGAGTATAAAAATAATAAAAACTTTCCATTTTGGGATTGAGACACTTTAAATGGGACGCCCAAAAAGGAAAGTTGAGACACTTCGAGAGGGACGGAGGGAGTACTTCCTTCGTCCTATTGATAATTTTATCATTTTAAGTTTGGCATGCAAATTAAGGAAAAATAATAATGGAAAAAGTGTTGTGAGTATAAAAGTAAAATAGGAGAGAAAATGAGTGAAGGAAATAGTAAATTTGAAAAGTGTTGTGAGTATAAAAGTAAAGTAGGAGAGAGAATTAGTGGGTGGAATAGTAAAGATTCTTTGTCATTTTAGAAAAGGTGAAGCTTTTAACGGGACACCCGTTTTGATAAAAAGTGAAGCTATCAATGGGACGGAGGGAATATATTTTTTGGATATAAGGATTAAGTGAATAAATCAATATTAAAATATTTTCATTTTGGAAAGTGTAATTTTTTATAAGACACCCAAAGAGGTAAAGCATGTAATTTTTAGGGGCCGTTTGGTTCGATATAAAAAAAGTGAAGGAATGGAATGATCAATGGAATTGAATTCCTGAAGAAATTGTAATGGAAAAAAAACTGGTCAAATTCCTCCGTTTGATTGGCACGGAATGGAATGAAATTGTCATTCTGTAAGTGCTCCAATTTGAGTTTGTTAGAATTTTCGTTAGAAAATTAACGAAAGTTATAACAATTTCAACAATTCCTAACATTCCTAACTTTTCTAACAAAGTAAGGGTAAAATGGGCATTGCTATTTAAAGTTAAACCAAGAAAAGAATCTCAAAAAGCAAAAGAAATTGGAAAAATCCGAATTAAGAAAGTTGAAAAACAGCAATCAGTTTGAATTTTGAAAATATTCCTCTGTCCAACGGCTACATGTAGCGAGATGAGCTGTACGCGCGTCGAACCCTATCCGCGCGGATATGATTGACACTCGCGGTGTCCTATAAATTGAACCCTCCTCTCTCGGTTTACACAACACAATTGGATCACGCAACGAAACTGCGGCGAAATATAGAGAGAAAACGGTGGGAATCCTTAGATTGCCACCATTTTCTCTTGAATATTTCCCAATCCCACTCCAAACACTCTCAAATCATCCTTAAACACACACAAGCTCAAGCTTAAACCACCACCAAAGAGGAGGATTAGAGAGAAAACATAGAGGACTTAAGTGTTATCTACTTGTTTTCTCTTTGACCAACTCTATCATCAAACCCTAAGCACATTCAAGCCTCAAATCAAACTCAAACACAAATCCAAGCACCAAATCTTGATACTCCTCAAGTCAAACACCAAATCTTGATACTCCTCAAGTCAAATTCCAAGCCTAGGAAGATAGGGTGTCACCATTGGTAAAGCCCTCCTTCTCAAAACCCTAAAATTCTCTTTTAACTTCTTGTTCATCTTGTTCTTCTTACTTGGATCTACTTGATGTCTAGTTTAACTTAAGTTTTGACCCAAGATGGTCATCTTGAAGTTCATCTTCATGAATGACCATCTCAAATGGTCTACATTTTAAATCTCTAAATTGATTTTTCTCTTTAAATTCATCTTTACAAAATTCCCCTCCCCAAGCAAATGAAGTGCTTAGTCCTAATGTACCCCAAGAATGGTTTGGTATAGTTGATTCACCACTAAAATTTCAAGTTATCACTAACCAAAATCTAGGGAAATGGGGACAAGCATGGATGCAAAACCCCCTTTAAAATCATATTTTCTTTCTTGAGAAGTTGCTGTCCAGTAGCAATTTTCTCAGACCTCAGTCCATGGTCTAATTTTTTGGACACAGATAAATGTGGAATTTGGTGTTGACTACAAAACACTTTTTGTAGCCAACATCCAGATCTTTCCATACATATTTTTGTTTTATTTTTTGGGTGAGTAAAACTCCTCTTTTAAAATTTTCTTTTAGAGGCTAGTTCATCAGCTTCTGGAAATCCAGATTGCATATCTAAGATTTACAGAAGGTTTTGACCCCTCAAATCTTCTCCAAAATGGAAAATTCCTTCGCAAAAATCTTATTTAAGGTGTCTGGAACAACTTTCATTCTCTGAGTTTATCCAGATTATGAATTTTTAAGACCCTTGAATCCATTTCAAAATCAAAGGTACACTGCCTTTTTCATTCTGGCAGAAGTGGCTCTCAACTTCAAAAGGTCTTTTGAGTACCAAATATCAATCCAAAAATCTTCCAAAAAATCATGGGATCAGTTTAAAGTCTTAAAAAGATATCCCAATTTTTACTTTTCTGAGTTTCAAATTATTTTGGCCAAAACACACACACACACACACACAAATGATTTTCAGCTTGGAAGACTCGTTTTACGAGACATTCCGGGTGCACACTAACGTCCTTCCCGGCGTGTAACATGACCTCCGAACTCGAATCTCTTGATTCCGGGCATTTTTCAAAGTTTTGGCTCTCAAAATTAAAATGGCGTGGCGACTCCGTTTGATCTTTCACAAAAAAAATCGGGTACATCACACATTCACTTCCTTGGCAAATCATGTTTGGTTTGAAAATACAAATTATAGGAATAGAATGAAAGCATATAAAATGTCTAATTTACCCTTCTTTTAAAAAATTAATGAGTAAAAAAAAATTTTTTTTTGGGAGGGGAGTGGTGTGGGGTAGGCAGGTGTGAATGTGTGCCCAAATTCTATTTTTTTGTGTTTTTTAGTTTGGATTCACTTGAGTTTGAAAACATCCGGTTTAATTTGAAAAACGGAGTCGCCACGCCATTTTGATTTCCTCAAAACTTTGAAAAAAAAAGATTTAGGGTTCGGAGGTTAAGTTACCCCTTGGGAAGAACGGATCGTCGTTCACCCAAGGTGCCTTGCCGAAGCAAGTCTCCCAAGATTCCATTTTTCGTGCTTGCTTGCGTGCTTTCTTGTGTGCATGTGTTGAAAAGAGGGGGAGAAATGTTCCAAGTTGTCTTCCGGACGTATAAACCATTTAGTTGGTTATCGCTCGGGATTCCTTGGATTTTATGTGTTCGAGACTTTGATCCCGTCCTCATCTTGGACTTGTGATCATCGCTATTTAACATTGGGTCTTGCGTGATCGAGAGAAGGACTCTCTTTTATAGTCCAAAATGGGGTTCTTTAGAAAGGAATGTCCTTAGCCCATCAATCATACATCTTGAGACGATTGAGCTTACGTAGGGACTATTATACTCGTCTCAAGTGATAATCGGAGATATAGGGTTCAAGGTTTATCTCTTTCTAAAGAGATTGTGACACCTTTAATGGAAGAAACGATGTAAAGATAGGATCTTTGCACCGGTCTGCTCCAAAGGATGCATCAAGTACCAATGGGGACATGGGGAATGCATGTTTAGGATAAAAATGACATTTTTAATGAAAAAGATGACATTTTGGGTGCAAAGGATGCTATTTGTTTGCAAATGATGCTTTTTGATGTAAAGAAATGGTTTTTAATGCAAAGAATGCATTTTTATGTGGAAAAATAGCATTTTATATGTAAAGGATGCATAAAGATGTCATTTTGAAAGCAAAGAATGCTACTTTGAAGTAAAGCAACGATTTTAATGCAAATGATGCATCTTTATGTATGAAAATGGGTTTTAGGTGCAAAGGATGCAATTTTAATGTAAAGGAATCATTTTTAAGTGCAAAGAATGCAACTTTTATATAAAAAAAAGAGATTTTTAGGTGCAAAGGATGCACCTTTAATGCAAAGACTACTTTTTATGAGCAAAAGATGCTATTTTAATGCAAAGGATGCAAAGGGAGGGGAATATGATTTACATGTTCAAAGATATGATCTTTAACAACAATATACTAAATCCCAAGCAAATATATAGTAATATGTAAAGCAAGGAGGAAATATATCACATATATACAAGTATAGAGCAAGATAAGGGGGATGAGAGGTTACCAATGGTGGTGACCTCTTTCTCTTTGGAGTTCGCTTAGGGAAGGGACCAACTTTTGGAGGCTTCAAGGAGGAGGGAGGTGGCTCTTAGCACTCTCAGCTTACTGAATTTTCGTAGTGATGTTTTGATAGAGTTTTTGTGCTGAAAATTGTATATGAAAATGGGTAGAGGAGGCCTCTATTTATAGGCAGTCTGGAAAGAGCTAATGAAGTCGTGCGGCTAGGAGTTCTCTCCTAATGCAGCCGTGCGGCATTATCCCTTGTGACTCAGCATCTTTCTAGAATCATGCAAGGTGGCATTCTAGAAGGGTTTTTATATAAAAGGAAAACGTGGTTTTTTAATTCCAAGTAATCCCTTCACCCCTCGGAAGGTTCGGAACAGTTTCCGAATTGCTCCTGAACTTTAGGAAAGTCCGAGAAATTGCCGGAAAACTTAACCGGAAGGCATGAGCCAGATTTGGGTACTTACAGAAGCCCCTCGGCAACGTCACTTGCAAGGCGAGTGGGGTTGTAGATAGAAAAGGATCCGATCTGGCGAATACCGAGACGGATTGGGTGACCAAAGTGGTCGAGTGATGATGTTGCCATTCGCGGGAAAAATTCGATTTTTGCGTTTCTTTGAAAAACCAAATAAAACCGGAAAAACGGAGTCGCCACGCCATTTTAATTTTGAAGGGCCAAAACTTTGAAAAAAGCCCGAGATCAGAGATTTAGGTTCGGAGGTCATGTTACGCGTCGGGAAGGACGTTAGTGTGCACCCGACGCGCCTCGTAAAACGAGTCTTCCAAGCTGAAAATCATTTGTGTGTGTGTGTGTGTGTGTGTGTTTTGGCCAAAATAAGTTGAAACTCAGAAAAGTAAAAATTTGGATATCTTTTTAAGACTTTAAACTGATCCCATGGATTTTTGGAAGATTTTTGGATTGAGATTTGGTACTCAAAAGACCTTTTGAAGTTGAGAGCCATTTCTGCCAGAATGAAAAAGGCAGTGGACCTTTGATTTTGAAAGGGATTCAAGGGTCTTAAAACTTCATAATCTGGATAAACTCAGAGAATGAAAGTTGTTCTAGACACCTTAAATAAAGTTTGTGCGAAGGAATTTTCCATTTTGGAGAAGATTTGAGGGGTCAAAACCTTCTGGAAACCTCAGATATGAGATCTGGATTCCCAGAAGCTGATGAACTAGCCTCTGAAAGAAAATTTGAAAAGAGGAGTTTTACTCACCCAAAAAATAAGGTAAAAATATGTCTGGAAAGCTCTGGATGTTGGCTACAAAAAGTATTTTGTAGTCAACACCAAATTCAAGTTCATCTGTGTCAAAAAATTAAGACCATGGACTGAGGTCTGAGAAGATTGCCACTGGACAGCAACTTCTCAAGAAAGAAAATATGATTTTAAGGGGTTTTGCATCCATGCTTGTCCCCATTTCCCTAGGTTTTGGTTAGTGATCACTAGACATTTTAGTGGTGAATCAACTATACCAAACCATCCTTGGGTACATTAGGACTAAGCATTTCATTTGCTTGGGAAGGGGAATTTTATCCTTTGAAATCAAGATTTTATGCTTGAAAATGGTTTTTAGGGTTTTGAAAATGAGTTTTCTTTGCAAGAAATTAAGAAAGCTTAAAAATAATGTTGATCTTTGTAGAAGATCATCCATGGAGATGGTCTTCCATGGTGATCTTCTTAGATCTAGAGCAAGAAGATGAAAGAACTACATTTTGTAGTTTGAAGATGCATGCATGGTTGAGATTTAGGGTTAGGAAGAGGAGGGTTTACCAATCTTCCTTGTGTTCTTGAGTGTTTGTCTTGAGTGTATGAGTGTTTAGGGATTTAATATGAGAGTGAGTGGATGAATATGAGTTGGGAAAGATTGGAGAGAAAAAGGTGACAATTCTTGAAGAATTCTCACTGTTTTCTCTCTATATTTCGCCTTGAGGTTCGGTGCAAAATGTGTTCTTCCTTTTTATTTTTGTTTTTGGAGGGCTCAATTTATAGCCCTCTGAATTTTACATTCTTATCCGCGCGGACGGAGTCCGAGCGGCGTGCCTTTGTTCATTAAATGCGGCTCCGGCTTTGGACAAGAAGAATATTTCTTTTTGAAATTCAAATTAACGGCAGTTTATGTTTCCGGCATTGCTATATTTGGTTTTCTTCTTTTGTTTTTCTTTTTGAGATTCTTTTTAAGGTTTAACCTTAAATAACAATGCCCATTTACCCTCACTTTGTTAGGAAATGTTAGGATAGTTAGGAATTGTTAGAAATGTTATAACTTTCGTTAATTTTCTAACGAAAATTCTAACAAGCTCAAATTGGAGCACTTACGGTAGCCCCTCGGCGACGGCGCTTTCGAAGGAAGCGGGGTCGTCGATAAATGTAGGCTCCATATTTGGCGGGATGATCAGTGATCGGGTGGGTGAACCTAGCGATAGGCTACCTACGTATCCCGAATGGGAATCAAGCCGATCGTAGTTCGGGTCTTTGACCACGGAGATGATGGCGTTTTAGGTGCCTCGAACACGATGAGCGAGTTCTACGGTCGTTCTTTGGAAAGAAACTTCTGCTTGGGGATAAGAGATGACCATTTTCGGTCGATGGCTATCAGCTTTCTGGAGGATAGGAATGACCATTTTTGGTCGACGGGTATCCGCTCTTGGGGATTTTTGCGATTTATCGCTTTCCTAGTGATAGCGTCTTAGGTGCCTCAAACCTTGGTGATGGCGTTTTAGGTGCCTCGAACCTTGGAGATGGCGTTTTAGGTGCCTCGAACCTTGATGAAGATGGCGTTTTAGGTGCCTCGGACCTTGATGAGATGGCTTTTAGGTGCCTCGGACCTTGATGATGATGGCTTTTAGGCGCCTCGGACCTTAATTTGAAATGGCCTTTCGGTGGACTTCGTCTGCTGCTGAAGGAGAGGGTGACCGTTTTGGTCGAGTTTGGACCTAATGATAGGCTACCTACGTATCCCTAGTGGGAATCGAAGCCCTTTCGTAGTTCGAGTACTACTCGAGATTTCGTTGGCTTTTGGGATTCCGTTAACTTTCTTTGGGGATTTCGTTAGCCTTTCTTTGGGAAAATCGAGACGTATTCGTGCAGGAAATCGGTCTTACGTTTGGCTAGTTGGATGATTTTGATGAAAGATACGGGATCTCGTTATCTTTCTCGGGGCACTCGGTCTTACGTTTGGCTAGGGGGGTAATTTTGATGAAAGATACGGGATCTCGTTATCTTTCTCGGGGCACTCGGTCTTACGTTTGGCTATAGGGGAAGATTTTGATGAAAGATACGGGATCTCGTTATCTTTCTCGGGGCACTCGGTCTTACGTTTGACTGCAGGGGTAATTTTGATGAAAGATACGGGATCTCGTTATCTTTCTCGGGGCACTCGGTCTTACGTTTGGCTAGCAGGGGTAATTTTGATGAAAGATACGGGATCTCGTTATCTTTCTCGGGGCACTCGGTCTTACGTTTGGCTAGGGGAAGATTTTGATGAAAGATACGGGATCTCGTTATCTTTCTCGGGGCACTCGGTCTTACGTTTCTTGCTAGGGGTAATTTTGATGAAAGATACGGGATCTCGTTATCTTTCTCGGGGCACTCGGTCTTACGTTTCTTTGCTAGGGAGATTTTGATGAAAGATACGGGATCTCGTTATCTTTCTCGGGTCACTCGGTCTTACGTTTGGCTAGCAGGGAGATTTTGATGAAAGATACGGGATCTCGTTATCTTTCTCGGGGCACTCGGTCTTACGTTTGGCTAGGGGAAGATTTTGATGAAAGATACGGGATCTCGTTATCTTTCTCGGGGCACTCGGTCTTACGTTTGGCTATAGGGAAGATTTTGATGAAAGATACGGGATCTCGTTATCTTTCTCGGGGCACTCGGTCTTACGTTTGGCTTAGGGAAGATTTTCTTGACAAGGTGACTTTGGTTAACTTTGGTTAACTCTGTCAAGTTGGGGTGAATTGCGAGTCACGAAATTTTAAGGGGCAAAGGGTCATTTTGACCCTTGCAATCCCTATCCGCGCGGATAGGACTTGAAAATCGGGGTATTAATTAGGGCCAACGCCCTTTCTTCTTCCCATTCGGTTTTTGAAATTGTCGAGAGAGAGAGAGAAGCGCAAAATCCGCCATTTTTGGCCAAAAGCTTCAAAATCTTCCGATTTCTTCGATTTTGAGCAATGGAACACGGGAAGGCGCTTTTCAAGGCCAGGGCGTGGCCCGGTAGCGGAGGCGGTGGAGCTCGTCAGGATGAGGAGGCATTACAATCTTTCGCAATCGGTTGAGGAGGAGCATTACCCCGATGCTTGGCAACATTGGGCTTCGGATCCGCATCTCCGAACGGTATACTTTGAAACCCTTTGATCCCTTTGTTGATTTCTTGTTTGAAAATTTTGGGTGATTTTTGAAAATTTTTTTTTTGAAAATTCGAATGATTGATATTCTTGGCTTTGAATTTTGATTTTGATGCTTTGCATGTTGTAATGAGTATATGAGTAACCCAAAATGTGCACTTTGCTTGGGAAAAAGAATTGGCATTTTTGCCACATTTTTTTTCAATTCGAAAATTACATGTGAAAATTCGAAGAATTGTGATTTTTTTTTTTGAAATTGAATATTGCATATTGATGATGATGATGGTTTTTTTTTGAAATTGAATTTTGATATGATGATGCAATGCATGCATTTTGTTTGGAAAGAATGGGCATTTTGCCAATATGAGATGTATGTATGTTTAGGATTTTTTTTTGAAAAGTGGGACGAATTTTTCCTCCCGTTGCATGTAAGATGGATGATATGCATGTATGCATTTTTTGAGATGATGCATGTTATTTTATGAAAATGGGACGGAGTTTTTACTTCCGTAGGAATGCATCTTTTTTTTTTTTTTGATGAATGCATTGGGACTTCTTGAAAATTGTTTTCTTTCATGCGAGAAAAATGGGGCTATGCTCATTGTATCTTTGTTATCTTTGTCGAAAATTTCTCTCTTTTTTTTAATGTAAATGCAAATGCAATCTTTTTGACATTTTCTCTTTTTTTTTTTTTTTTTTTTTTACGGGGCGGAAACCGTTTTGTGACGGAGCGGTGAACAAGATGAAGACTCGAGGATCGGTGGAGTACGTGATTGACTTGTGGGATCGGCTTCGGATGCGGGCCGAGCTTTGCCGAGTCAGAGGCAGTTGTTGTCGAGACGGGGCTCACGGGAGTTCGTCGAGTGCTTGAGGGGTGGTCAAGTTCCCTAAGAGCAAGGGCTTGATGTTTGCTCTGGCGCGGCCTTTGGTGGGACGCGACCCGCACCTTCCACTTCTTACGGGGCGAGGCTACGGTTACGCCCTCCGACTATCTGCGATCACGGGCTGTCCTTTAATGGACGCGGCATTGAGTGGCGGGATGGCTACGGCGATGCCGATCTGCGAGCTCTTACGGGATTTTCCCTATTCCCAAAAGGGGATGGGGATGGAGTATGCCGTGGTCTACGGCAAGATTGTGGAGACCATTGCGAGCTATGAGGTGGGGAGGAGAGGATAGGCGCCGTCAGTTGCCGGGGCCTTCTTGTGGTTTGCTTTCTCGAGCACGCTCTTTGGACATCTTTGAGGGACGGCGGTCTTTGCCTTCTTTGAGGTCCTTGGAGGACATGGAGACGGCGGAGATGTCTCGTGGGGAGAGGCGGGTGGCGAGCTTTATTTTGCTCTTGATAGGTACGGTAGGAAGGCTGTGAGCTCCTATCTTGCTTCGAGTTTGCCACTGGAGGTATAAGCTCTCTTTTTGCTTTCCCTCTCTTCTTTTGAGCACACACTTTTATTTGCCTTTGGATTGATTGGATTTTTACCTTTCGCGGTATGGGCGTTGGAGTTTTCACGTCACGGTGTGGCGGCGGCCGGCGGAGTACGTCGGGCGTATCCGGCCATGCGGTCTTGGTCGAAGCATGCCGGGAGAAGATAAGCTCCGGGGCGTACGACTCTCGGGTACGCGGATTGCCTTCCTTTGACGGAGGCCGAGACGGATGAGGGGATGATATTCTTCCCACAGGATCGCTTTGAGGTAGCGCGGTGAAGGGCGAGATACGGGCCGGTGCGGCGGAGGATTTTGAGGGTCGACTGCGATGCATATTATGCAGGAGAGAGGGTGACGCGCCGGCATGGCGTGAACTCGCCTTTGAGGACACCGGTGGAGCCTCCCGCCGATATGATGCACCCGGCGATCGGTCCGTGACTGGGATGATTACCGAGCGGTCGGCACTTCTCGGACTTCGTGGCGATTGAGCCGTATGCGACATTCGTCTTGAGGAGGCGAGGATGCCTCGGGTTACGGATAGGGAGGGGCTTGGGATCCCGCGGTACCCTCGGACGGATTTTTCCTATATCCGGGATGGGAGTCCGATTGAGGGTGCGAGATCCCTCGGCCGGCGACTTCCACGAGCTTTAGGCCTCGTCAGGGTATGAAGGTATGGTTTCACCTTTTCCCCTTCTTTTCTTTCCTTTGTTTCATCATCTTTAGCATCACCTCTTTTTTTTTTGACGCTTTTGCTTTTGTGCGGTTTTCGGAGGTGGTCGTCGAAGGCGACGAAGCAAGTGATCGGGGCCAAGAGATTCATCGGGAGGATGGTCGCTTGCGGGGCTCCTCGAGCTAGAGCGAGGCGACCACGGCGGCGCACATCGGACGGGAGGCTTCCCTATTCGCTCGGAGACTTCTTCGAGACTCCTTTGTCTCCTCTCCTTGATCCTCGTGCGGTGTTGCCTTCGGATCACGTCATTCTCGGGGATCCACACGGGCAGGGACACGTTTAGCAGCATGGCGGGTCGTCTTCGTACGTGCGGGAGTCAGAACGCCTTCACCTTCGGATACGATTTTTCGCGAGATCTCGGCTTGCCCTATCGGAGCGTGCCGGTTGGTCTGGCGAGCCTCTCTGGAGACGAGGACGATTACGAGGCTGAGATTTTCGGGGCTCTGAGGAGCGGGCAGAGTCGCAAGAGGGCCGGGGAGACATCGGGCGGCGGAGACTCCGATTGATTTTTTTTTTTTGAGATTTAGATTTAGATGCATTATGCACATTTTTTTTTTTGGATGTAATAATTTAGGATTTTATTTATGTTTGTTTGTTTTTTTTATGCACACTCTCTTTTTTTTTTGGAATGTAATAATTTAGGATTTTATTTTATGAATGCAATGCAATATGAATGCAGTGTTGCATGAGCCTTGGTTTTTTTTTTTTTTTTTTTTGCAAGGGTGTTTGGTATATGGGTGGTTTGGGGAGGTTTTGCACGGGTTTCGAGCAGGGACAAAATATTCCTCTTTTGGTGTAGCGGCTTGGGTATTTGCAGATTTTTTTTGGCAAACTCATCCGCGCGGATAGGGGCGGTTTCGACCTTTGTCCTTTAATTTTAGTTCGAGACTGGTCTTGCTTTATTTCAAATTCAAATATCCTCTTCAACCTCCGAGTCCAACAGACCATTTTCGGGGAGAAAGAGAAAAACCATGGAAATGGACAAAAATTCTCCAAAATTGTCCAAAGAAAGGCAAATGTTGTTCTTTGAAAAGTTCAAGGAGTGGTGTAGGGAGATCATGCACGAGAGAAGATCATTCTTTGAAGAAAGGTACAAGATACGATGCTTGTGGTCTCTCAAAGAATTGGTTCCGGATTATGACCTCTTAAGAGCTTCTTCTTCGTTTTGGGATACTAGAAGGCATGTCTTTTGCCTTTCCTTCAACGAGATTGTTCCGTGTGGAAGAATTTCGGGCCTTGCTTGGAGGTCGGAGGTGGAAGAGATAGCGGTTCCTTTGCCGGAGGGCTTCTTTTGTTGACAGATTGTGCGTCCTCCTTCATCTTTCCGGAGGAAGCGCAAGGTATGATCCGCGGTCCCGATCATTTCGATATTTCCGGTCTTCCCGACGAGATTTAGGGGCCTAGGTTTGGTGGATGATGCCTATTGGGATGCCTTTGCACTTTGTATGTTTGGCACCTGTTCATGGTCTATTCCTTTGGGATGCGCCATCGGTCTCTGCTTGGATGTTGTCGTTCGGCTGTCGCACAGGCGAGAGATGTCGTTCCTTTGATTCTTGGGGAGACTTTTCATGCTCTCGACGGATTAGCTACCGGACGGCGGTATATGCGCGAGGGCGGCCCGTTCCTCTTGACCACTGTGGGCGATGGAGCGTTTGGGGGTTCTTCGGGAAACCTACGATATGATCGGGCCTTGGACTTTTGCCGGGAGAGGTGTTGATGTAGATTTTGATGATCGGGGCTCGTGGGAGCGTTGGATGGCGGGTCGCGGGCTGAAGATATCGAGATGGTTGGTGCCTCGTTGGCGGGTGGAGACTCGCGAGTGCTTCGGGGACGGGTCCCGTGGTTATGCTTAGGGGCTTTCTCGGTCCGGTTTCTACATTCGGCTTTAGTCACGAGGCAGTTTGGCTTGGAGCGGGTTCCTTTGGAGGGCTTTGATGATGTAGCCACCGGGGTGGTGGCTCCTGTTTCCATGGATGATCCCTCGGTGTTTCCATTTCTTTCCCGAGCATGGAGGTATGATGCCTTTCCTCCTCGGGTCATTCTCGAGCGTCAGAGGACCGGTGTTCTTGACCACTTGGTACTGGATTGGTATGAGAGGCATGCAGGAGAGACTCGGGTGGCTATTTTGAGACGGCGTGAGGCCATTGTGGGTGCGGAGGACTGGTGTTTACGAGAGGAGGAGGGCCGAGGCGAGGCCAACCCTCATGACGGGAGCGGAGACGGCGCGGCCGATTATGAGGCTTACGTCGAGACGGGAGAGGAGGGCTCCTATGTTACCGGCTAGGTTACGAGGAGATGAGGGATGACGCTAGGGCTACTAAGGCCACGACGGAGGCCGGTTTGATAGACCTGTTCCTATACGAGCTTGGTAGGAGGAATGCCGACATTTTCCGGTTCGAAGAGAAAGACTCGGAGGGGAAGAAGAAGGGAGAGGCCGATGCGAGTGGCTTGGAGTGACTACGAGGTTTCCAGTATCCCTTTCTTGCCATGGCGGACACATTAGTTTGATTATGTATCTTAGTTTTCTTTTAGCGGGTTGCCGGTTGTAGGAATGAATCGGGCTTAGACTCATCAAAGAGCTTTTAACTTGTAATGAATATTTGAATTGCTTTAGAGTTTTTCGAGACGCTTTCATGGTCGATCAATTGTATTGATGCCAAAGTATGGCTTTTATTTGTGCTTTAGACCGAACCGTTTCATTGCCTACGTTCCCCTCATTTTGAGGAGCTCGGGTCTTCGTAGTTCAACTTTGGTGAACTCTTTTTTGTTGTTTTTTTTTTGTTTTTTTTTGGTGCAACCTGTTTTTACCTAGGCCGCCCTTTTCGGGTTTCTAACCTAGTTGGGTATTACTCTTTTAGCACTCTTTTTTTTTTTTTTTTTTTTTTTTTTTTTTTTTTGGTGCAACCACTGTTTTTTACCTAGGCCGCCCTTTTCGGGTTTCTAACCTAGTTGGGTATTACTCTTTTAGCACTCTTTTTTGTTTTTTTTTTTTTTTGGTCTTTTTTTTTTTGGTGCAACCCTGTTTTTACCTAGGCGCCTTTTCGGGTTTCTAACCTAGTTGGGTATTACTCTTTTTAGCACTCTTTTTTTTTGTTTTTTTTGTTTTTTTTTTTTTTTTTTTGTTTTTTTTTTTTTTTTTTTTTTACGCGTAGTATCTGCGCGGCTTGTCACCATTCCTTTGGGTGTACAAAGGGATTCCGTCGAGTGCAAGTTGCATGGCTCCTCAGGAGAAGATCTTACGGGCGACATATGGCCCGACCCATACGAGGCTCCCATTTGCGAGAGGGTTGATACGGGCTGGGGGCTTTTCTTTTAGAACGAGATCACCTTCTCGGATCTCCCGATGCTTTACTTTCTTGTCGAAGGCTCTGGCCATCCTTCCTTGGTAGGCTCGGATGTGTTCCATGGCCTTGATCGGCGTTCGTCTAGTAGGGCCAATTCATCATGGCGACTTTGGAGCCATTCGACCTCGTTGATACGGCTTTCCCGGCGGTATACGGAGCGAGGGTATTTCCGGCTCGATTGGGAGTACGGCTTCCATTCCGTATGTGAGGGCAAAGGTGTTTCCCCGATTGCCGTTACGGCCCGATGTTACGTAGCCCCGAGTGCAGTGTAACTTCTCGGGCCAATCTACGCCTTGGACGGCCATCTTCCGGATGATATTTTCCGAGTCTTGTTTCTTTGCTTCGACGGCTCCGTTGGTTTGGGGCTGTAGGGAGATGACTTGTGACGGGTTATTCGGAATTCCGCGGCAAGTTTTCACATTCCCCTTCGAAGTGGGATCCATTATACGAGATGATTTCGGTGGCAACCCGTATCTGCACATGATGTTTTCTTTGATGAAGAGGGCAACTTTCTTTGAATTGAGGATTTTGTAGGACTTTGCGAGCATCCTTTCCACTTCCTTCGAAGAAATGACCAATCTGCGTCTCTTTAGGCTCTTCGCGGTTCCCAAATTCACACTCGTCAAAATCTCTTCGGCGGCTTGGGCTCGATTTTCCTCTTTCCGGACAACTTTGCTTAAAGATTTTTTTGTTGTTTGATTTTTTTTTTTTGTTTAATGTATCTGCTTCTTTATCTAATGAATTATTATTAAAAAAATTTTATTAATTAATTCATCATTAGTTAAAGTGGCAATCAAGGGATACTCGAAAGGTTCGTCATTTCATTGAAAACGAAAGGGAATACGGCGCTTGCTACGGACTCGTAGTCTTCGGGCGTAAGGCCGTCGGACGACCCTAGAGACTCGATCTTAACGAGAGAGGCGGGAGGACTTGTCCTAGATTGACACAAAGGGACGGGGGACCAATCCAAGCTTGGTGATCATTTCCTCCATGGTCGCGGACGGGCCTGAGAGAGTTTCCCAATTCTTTAGCGGCATTACTGTCAGGGGCCTCATGACTCGGGGGCTGTCTTGTTTTTGTTTTCCTTTCTCAATTGTTGCTATCATCTCTTGGACCGAGCCGAGATCAATCAGGTCTGGCACCTGGACTTCTTCTTCGAACAATTCTTTGCATAATCGAGACCATCCCAATCATCGAGGAAATTCCGTGGCCTTAGCTTTTGGCCTTTGTCGGTTCGAATTCGGGTTTCGGATCTTCTGGGCGGTAGGAATAGTGGTTGTGAGCTTCTCGGCTGTTCCACCGGAGTCGAGGCACGCCTCTGAAGGTATACTCACTTTTCATGGCGGTGGTAGCCCCGGGTATCTTGGGTAGGTCCGGGAACATTCTACGGACCGGGTTAGCCTTGGTTCCTGCGAACTTGTTGAGGCTATCCTGTAGCTTTAGCCATCTGCCGTAGGAGTGGGCTCTGTGATGTTTCTGGTTGTGTGGGACCCTTTACAAAGTAGTCGGCCAAATTAGGGTGAAGGGGAGAGATTTAGGGTTGTCGGCGGGACCTTTCTGTGGCGGCTTCAAATCTCTTTCCTTTGCGGTGTCATTTGGGGAGGCCTCATATCCCGGGCCGTGGCGAGTATTTTGTCCTTTCACCTCGATGAGTTTGAAAGTTCCTTGTTGGCGCTTCCCAGGACCAGAGGCCGGAGTAGATAGCTCATTTTCTCATCATTTTCAAGACCGGTGGGATTTTATCAGTGGCCGTCGAGATCTATGTTGCACACTTGGGCCTTGGGAGGCTCGGCCAGTGAAGCCCGTTAGCATGTGACCTTCCTCGTCATGTTTGATTTCGAGAATAGGTATTCCGCTGTATCTGTGCCCTTCTAAAGTGACTAAATCTCAGTAAATGGTCGTCGGATCCCCATTCGAGGCAATTTCACACCTTTGGTGGAGGCTTGAGGCGACCCCTTTGACTTGGTGCGGCCAAGGTCTTCCCGACGGGGCATTGAAAGTAATCGGGATGTCGATAACACGGAATTCCACGAGGTATCAATTGTCCAAACCGGAGGTCTAAAGTAGCAACTCAGATTTGCTCGGGATGTTGAGTCGTAAGCTTTGGTTGTGAGAGAAGAAGGCTTCAAGTACGTAGTCTTGATATCAAGCAAGCTCATGATCTTTCTTTGGAAGAATGTTCATTAGGACCCATTATCAACCGGGACCCGAGGGAGGCGTCGTTAAATCCAGTTTGGGTTTGTGATGAAGAGAGGCTCATTATGATCGGCCCCAAATTGAGGGAGGTCGAGATACGTGAAAGTGATTATGTTCCCGTAGTGGATGTTTCCAATCAGTGTACCACATCATCGGGAGTAGCATCAATAGGCACGAGTGCGAGCCGGGCTTTCTTCCGGCTTCGGCTTATGGGGATAAGACGAAGTGAGTAGAGACCGAGAGGGAAATGTTGGCTGTGTTTGCTTCAAGCTGGGTGAGCACGGGATCCTCTTTTCGAGTGCAGGTTTGTTTGTCTTAGCGTAGGGGCGGCGATCTTCTTTTGGTGCTTGATGCGTGGCCTTCTTATACGCCTTGGGATTTCCTTGGAAGATACGCCGAGATCGGGTCAGCAGTTAACTTCCTCATCGGTCGTCTCTTGGTTGGATTTCTTCAATCTTTGCTAGGGTCGATGGGGAGCCCTTTTGGCTATTGGCCATTGGTTACGACGGAGTCTAGTGACGATGAGGGCTGGCATCTTGGCTCCTTCTGGGCGGCCCTTATAAGCTGCTTCCTTCCCAAGTCACGAGGCTTTTGGGTTTGGGGTTGTGTTGTTGCCCCTTGGATGGCCCGCGAGCTAGGGCGTCCTCCGATTCATTCTCATGGCCGGCCTTGCTCATAGTTATCATGCAACAAGAGTCGCTATTGTCGGGACTCGGCGGCTTTCGATCTCAATCCCGGTATAGTGCGGCCATTACGATTCCCTTACGTAATACTCGAGTTGGAGATGATTATAGCGTTACGCGTGGGAGGCGCATCCGGTATCATGCCGGTTTCTAGGACTTCTACGAAAGGCGACATACATTCGGGGAAGGTGACCTCTTCTTGGGTAACCACGACAAGGAGTGTTACTTTGTTACAGGGTGGATTTGATCTAACCGTGGTTATCTTTTCATTTGGGCGGATGGGAGTTAATTTTCCTCTTTCGATCGGATCTTCGACTATCGGCTGGATCGGACACTGAAAACCCTTTCCCAAGCATGGTAGGCGGTGTTGAATTCTAAGACATCCACGTGCTCGGATCCATGAAACTTCATGGCCTTCATGTCCTCGGTCTCATATTCGTCTTAGAAGTTTCTTCGTCGTAAACGCTTCTTGATAACCAACCATTGTGCCTGGCTCCCGTGGGCTCATTTAGGCATGATCGTTCAGTTGTTTCCGGATGCGGGGCCTCGGTTGACTCTTCACTCTCGTCATCATCATCATCATCGCATGTCGTCATCTTCCATCATCTACGGGATTTCGGGTGAGAGGAACGTCGATCAAACCCGTTGGGGAATATGGGTGCGTGCGGCCGCAAAAGTTGTCATATGTTCCCATTCCGGAAGCGGCAATTGTGACTCGGCTTCTCCTCCCGAAATTGCGGGGGAAGAGTGAGAGGGGGTGGCACGTATTTGACACCGGGTAGGATATAGAAGGAATCCTCCTCTTAGATTCTTATTTGTTCTCGGGATCATATTCGGGCTTTCCCAAAGCCAATTTGCGAAGTGTACTAGCTCCGAGATGCTCTTCGGCCTCTTCTTTGATAAGCCCCGACGGGTGCTCGCCGGAAGCTTTCTTGCTCAATCTTTCTTGGTTTGTTCTAACCATCTTGTATAAATAGTTCTTTCATGTTACGGCGGAACGGCCCCGGTTCTTCGGTATCGGCCTTCCCTTCACCCGAAAAATAGCGGGCCTCGTATTCTTGCAAGGAGTCTACGACATGAGACCAAGATGGGTTGATTCGTTCGATATCCTCGAGGCGAGGGAATCCGGGTCGGGATCCTCGACGAGATTGGCCTGGTATTTGGGGACCTTCATCGGCATCTTCACAGGGCGTGTGAAGATTCTCCGCATTCAATCATATTCACACGATTATGGTTCCGTGGCGGCGGATTTTTGGTGTGTTGGGCCTCGGGGCCTTCCAACTTTCCTTGCTCTATTAGCCTGAATTGCCTTTTTGAGTAAAGCATTTGTCGATCGGATGTCAGTGAGCTTGATGAAAGGCACAATACTTTGTAGTATCCACGGGAGCATTCGGATTTACGGGTTGGAAATTCTCCAAAGGCCGCGGCAAGCCTTCTTTCACAGTCCCTAAAGATGTCATTCGGGGGCATTCCAAAGTTTTCGAGATTTATGACCGCGATGCAGGCTCGGCCGGTTTCTGGGAGCAAAAGGAGTCGTGTTATTACATTCTGTCCCGCATAGTTAATCGTCTCTTTGCCTTTGGCGGGAGCGAGGCGTGTTTGCGGGAGGAGCCCGATATACGTGGCGGAGTGCGGCGGCGGTTGCGGTGTAGGCCTTTTCAAACTTAGGCTGCGAGTTAACCGTGGCCCGCAAGTCGAGTATGGGAAGTGGCGAGGAGGCTCTCGAGATGTGGTTTCAAGCATGGCTGGAAGATGTCCAGTTGTTCCTCTTCGGAAGGAGGGATGGCCATTTCATGAGTTTGAGATTCCACCGCTTGTAGAAGTCCCCAACATTCTCATCGGGGCTGCTTGTTGTTTGTAGGTCAACCCTATTTGTTTCCCATTCCAAGTTGGCCTTATATTTCTCTGTGAAGGCATTGGTAATCTGGTCCCATGTGGCCACGGCCCGGGTTTCAAACGGAAGAACCATTTTAAGGCCTTTGGACTTGAAGGATAGGCGAAATAGTCGGCCAGCTTGCGATTGGTACATCCTTTGGCTTTCATCGCCAAGGTATATGTGTCCAAATGGGTTTTGGGACATGCGGTCCCATCAAAGAGATCCAGATTTGGCATCACGAATTTGTGGGGCGGGGAACAATGGAGTCGGGTGCAGTAGGCGGAAGGCGGACTTCTTGGCGATCGGTTCGGCGTCTGCGCTTTCATTTCCTTGTGTTGTTCCATGAACCGGGCCGGATGAGGGTCTTGTGGCGGAACCATGGCATTCAAGCTAGTGGTGAGCTAGAGAGAGGAGCTACCCGGAGCGGGCGGGTGGAGGAACGGCCGGTCCGGGGACGTAGGTGAAAACTGTCTGGGGTGAGTTACCACAGGGAGCATGAGTAGGAGCACTGAGCAAAAGGATAGAACCTTGCGGCTTCTTTGTTGATTTTCAGCGGCAAAGTAGGTGGGGGCAGCCCGATGTGGCCGGATAACTTGGATTTCAGTGGGGCCCGTAAGTAGGCTTGAGTGCGAGCTCTTTGTCCGGATTGTTGAATTGCATGGCTGCTTGTGGTGAAGGTGTGTAACAGGGAATGCTGCGGTCTGGTGATTCGGATGACAGGGATGGAGGCTTGGTAACCCGTAGAAGTACTGAGTGAGGAATGGATTTGTGTGAGGAGCGGGTGAACTAGTCTTACGAGGAGGGGCTCTGACGTGGCCCCGAGAACCAAGTTGTGGCGGCATTCGAGCTGTAGGTCATTCTTTGTGAGGTCGGATTGATCGGTTCCGGGCGAGGAGGGATCCCGATTAGGCTGGCATTCCGAGATAGCCCCAACCATGAGAAGACATTCCGTGCTGATTTTGCCCCCAGCGATTTGTGCCGTCGAGGCTGCATGGATCCGGTGGTGCGTGGTTGGGGAGGCTGGTGACCCGAAAATCGAGGAGCATGGGTTACGGTAGTGGCACCATAGGAGGTGGGTGGCGGCATCTGGTGTAATCGGGCGGCGAGAGTGGGGTTGGCATCCTCGTCTTCTTCCACGGTGAAGGTGCCATCGGGATTGAGGGCGGCCGACCGTGACTCTTAATAGCCTCCATAAATTTGTTTATTTGTGCTTCTGTCGTAACCTCATACATTACGCTAGCGATTCCACTTTGTTGCTCTGTACGAGGGGTCCGGGAGGCGGAGTGACGTTATCCCCATCATTACCGGGCGATGCGGACATTACGAAACCGGAGTCGGAACAAATGGCGAAGGCGACGATGCGCTTGACTCTTCCCAGGCGATCAAACGGTGACCCGGTGCAGAAACCAAGCTTTGTGCGGAGGCTGCGGAAAGGACATGAAGGTTCGGATATGTCAGGAATGGAAGGAGGGTAGGTGTTTGGGCTTTAGGCTCATGCAACATGCGGTTATTTGTTCACGTTTACTTAAAACATGTTTTATTATCCTAATCGGTTGGAAAAGATTGCTCTTCTTTTCGCAAACTACTCGATTCTGGATCGGTGGGCCCCGTCACTACGTCTATAAGCCCCTCGTATTCCACTGTATTTCGACCTCCCGGGGTGGACGGCCCGGGCGAGGGTCACATAGGGCAAGCGGGTCCCACCGACCGAAAGAAAACGATCCTAAAAGTACGGCGGGTAATCGAGTCTTAACGAGCATTCGATGTAAATTACGGACAAGGCGACGTCGAAAGTCAAGATCATGTCGAGGGCTCGACAAAAAGTCGGCATGATTTGGGTGATAAGCGTCCACGATTGATCTTGACTTGTCGTCGGTTAAGCCGTAATTAGGCATGGAATAGTCATTAATCCTTGATGACTCGGTGTCAATCTTTGGGAGTCGGTGTATAATTTGTGCCGGTCGGGCCGAAGTCAAGGCGCCGGTCAATATCTTGGTCAAAGTCTGCGGCGGAAAACCGGCGAGAACTTCGGCGATTAGGGACCCGAAAGATATTGAGTCGGTATGCCGACAAAGGCTTGAAAGGAAAGGTCTATACACGGACGGGGCATGACACGGACCGGACTAAAAACCAACCGGGTCTCGGACAAAGTGTGTCACGGACAAGTGCGTAGTCGACACGAGGCTCCATGGGATGTTTGGGTAGTCTGTGCTCATCCGAGAGGCGTAATAAGACCAAACGGACCGCGACAAGGATTTCCCGGGTTAAGGACGTAGTGTGCGGTGTACGGTCACGTGCGCGTAGTGTGCAAGCGATCTATATTCTTTTACGAGTAAAATAGAAATTTTTTTATGTGTCTTAAAAATATGATGCATGATTTTTTGGAAATTTTCTTTTTTTGAAAATCCTTTTTTTGAATTTTTTTTTGAAAATTTTAATGTGCACATAAGCACGAAAATTCCGACAGTTAGGGACCTTACTCCGTCAGTCAAAATTTTGACTCTCTCCGAGGCGGCCAAAACAACATGAAACCTGTGCAAAAATCAACACACACACAAAAATGATTTTCAAAGCCGGGACGGAAGCTTGACCCTCAAAAGCTTTTTTTTTGAAAACGGTGATACCGGTACGTGGGATTGTTAGACCACAATTTATCCCCGACTCGTGTTAGGAGGCGATAACGGGAAATTTAGTGGTTTCCACCAATATACCGAATACCATTTTTTATTAAAAAGCTTAGTCCCAGTAGTCGCCACTGTGATGATGTTGCCATTCGCGGGAAAAATTCGATTTTTGCGTTTCTTTGAAAAACCAAATAAAACCGGAAAAACGGAGTCGCCACGCCATTTTAATTTTGAAGGGCCAAAACTTTGAAAAAAGCCCGAGATCAGAGATTTAGGTTCGGAGGTCATGTTACGCGTCGGGAAGGACGTTAGTGTGCACCCAGACGCGCCTCGTAAAACGAGTCTTCCAAGCTGAAAATCATTTGTGTGTGTGTGTGTGTGTGTTTTGGCCAAAATAAGTTGAAACTCAGAAAAGTAAAAATTGGGATATCTTTTTAAGACTTTAAACTGATCCCATGATTTTTGGAAGATTTTTGGATTGAGATTTGGTACTCAAAAGACCTTTTGAAGTTGAGAGCCATTTCTGCCAGAATGAAAAAGGCAGTGGACCTTTGATTTTGAAAGGGATTCAAGGGTCTTAAAACTTCATAATCTGGATAAACTCAGAGAATGAAAGTTGTTCTAGACACCTTAAATAAAGTTTGTGACAAGGAATTTTCCATTTTGGAGAAGATTTGAGGGGTCAAAACCTTCTGGAAACCTCAGATATGAGATCTGGATTCCCAGAAGCTGATGAACTAGCCTCTGAAAGAAAATTTGAAAAGAGGAGTTTTACTCACCCAAAAAATAAGGTAAAAATATGTCTGGAAAGCTCTGGATGTTGGCTACAAAAAGTATTTTGTAGTCAACACCAAATTCCAAGTTCATCTGTGTCCAAAAATTAAGACCATGGACTGAGGTCTGAGAAAATTGCTACTGGACAGCAACTTCTCAAGAAAGAAAATATGATTTAAAGGGGGGGTTTTGCATCCATGCTTGTCCCCATTTCCCTAGGTTTTGGTTAGTGATCACTAGACATTTTAGTGGTGAATCAACTATACCAAACCATCCTTGGGGTACATTAGGACTAAGCATTTCATTTGCTTGGGAAGGGGAATTTTATCCTTTGAAATCAAGATTTTATGCTTGAAAATGGTTTTTAGGGTTTTGAAAATGAGTTTTCTTTGCAAGAAAATAAGAAAGCTTAAAAATAATGTTGATCTTTGTAGAAGATCATCCATGGAGATGGTCTTCCATGGTGATCTTCTTAGATCTAGAGCAAGAAGATGAAAGAACTACATTTTGTAGTTTGAAGATGCATGCATGGTTGAGATTTAGGGTTAGGAAGAGGAGGGTTTACCAATCTTCCTTGTGTTCTTGAGTGTTTGGCTTGAGTGTATGAGTGTTTAGGGATTTAATATGAGAGTGAGTGGATGAATATGAGTTGGGAAAGATTGGAGAGAAAAAGGTGACAATTCTTGAAGAATTCTCACTGTTTTCTCTCTATATTTCGCCAGAGGTTCGGTGCAAAATGTGTTCTTCCTTTTTATTTTTGTGACTGGAGGGCTCAATTTATAGCCCTCTGAATTTTACATTCTTATCCGCGCGGACAGGTCCAGGCAGCGTGCACTGTTCATTAAATGCAGCTCCAGCTTTGGACAAGAAGAATATTTCTTTTTGAAATTCAAATTAGGCAGCCAGTTTATGTTTCCAGCATTGCTATATTTGGTTTTCTTCTTTTGTTTTTCTTTTTGAGATTCTTTTTAAGGTTTAACCTTAAATAACAATGCCCATTTTACCCTCACTTTGTTAGGAAAGTTAGGATTGTTAGGAATTGTTAGAAATGTTATAACTTTCGTTAATTTTCTAACGAAAATTCTGACAAGCTCAAATTGGAGCACTTACAAGTGGCTGAACCTTTGGAAGGCTACCTACGTATCCCGAGTGGGAATCAAGCCATAATCGTAGTTCAGAATCCACTAGGGAAAGGGGTGTCATATGTGACGAATTGGCTGAACCTAAGGTAGGCTACCTACGTATCCCGGAGGAATCAAGCCAGGCCGTAGTTCAGAATAAGATCCGCTGAGGAAAGGCGAAGAGAAACTGATCTCTTGCTGGGGAAATTGAAGGGAAAGTGACCTGGGAGGTCAAGCGACTGATCCTACTGGGGATATGCTAGAAGTGACCGATGTGGTCGGATATCTAGACCTCTATGAGGAGCTACTTCGCCACAGAGGAGTGATGAAGGAATAGGGTGACCATAGTGGTCGGATGGCTGGACCTTTTATGAAAGGCTACCTACGTATCCCGGAGGAATCAAGCCTTGATCGTAGTTCAAGCATCACTAGATAGTTAGGAACGATGTCTAGGATCCTTGAGGTTTTGACGATTAGTGGAGGAGTCATCCTAATTGACAATTAATGGAGGTTGTCACCTGATTGACAATTAATGGAGGTTGTCACCTGAGGAAACTAGAGCTTACGTCACTATCGAGTGGATAGAGGTAGCTGAAGTTAGAAAAACTTGAGCGTACTTCTCAATCTGTGATAGAGGTAGCTAAAGTTTGGAGAACTTGAGCGTACTTCTCAATCTGTGATAGAGGTAGCTAAAGTTTGGAAAACTTGAGCGTACTTCTCAATCTGTGATAGAGGTAGCTAAAGTTTGGAGAACTTGAGCGTACTTCTCAATCTGTGATAGAGGTAGCTAAAGTTTGGAGAACTTGAGCGTACTTCTCAATCTGTGATAGAGGTAGCTAAAGTTTGGAAAACTTGAGCGTACTTCTCAATCTGTGATAAAGGTAGCTAAATTTTGGAGAACTTGAGCGTACTTCTCAATCTGTGATAGAGGTAGCTAAAGTTTGGAGTTTCGACAATTCGGAGGTTGTCACCTAGCGTCATTCCGTTATAACGGAAGTAACGGAGGCGACTGGGGAGAGAAATTGATCCTTCTAGGAGATAACGGATATACTTGGGATCACAACGTTACTCTAGTTAAGAAATAACGGGAGTTGTATGCCCAAGTGGAAAGTCCGGGGGGTAAAGATGTAATTTCTGCTCAGAGAAAAAGAAGCCGCCCGGCATGAGACGGGGGCAAAAGAGGCCGCACGGCCAGAAGTTTATTTTCATCATATTATTTAAAATCGGATTTGAACGGGCATTGGGCACCATTGCTGCCCTCTGCTGCCGAGAAATAGAGAGAGAGGAGAGAAAGAATTTTCGAAAATCCTTCCATCCCTTTGCTTCTTTTGATTTAGATGGATCCGGAAGGGAATCCTATACCAAGGTAAGCACGGAGGAACATCTCCAAGGCCGCTCAAAGGAGGAGGAGAGAGCTTGTCCGAACGGAGAGGAAGTATGACTTCAATACGCCTCCATCGGAGCTTTATCCCGGCAAAAGGGAGCACAAGTCGACGAAACCTCAATCGTTTGGGGTAAGCATTCTTGATTTGCTCAATTCCGTCGATTTTGATTAAATTTTGATTGATTCTAGGGTTTGACCCGAGTTTTAGGAATTTCTCGAATTTTCCTAGGATTTTTTATGATGATTTTGAAATCTTGATGATTAACCTATGAGGCTAAGAAGATTAAACGATCATGCATGTGCAATTTATTTGAAAAATAATGAGAATGACCCATTTTTTTTCGAAAATAAGGAAAAATAGTTGTATAAAATGTGACGGAGTTCTTGCATGTGCTAGAGCTAGGTCAATTTTTGATCATGGATGAGGAAACAGGATTTTGGACGATGAAAAGGATTCATGCATGCCATTTTTTGAAAAAATTAATGCTTATGTGCAAATAATTTTGAAAATCAGAATTTTGTGCTTAGGAGAGCAATGTGCTTGACATGATGTGTTTCAAGTGATGAAAAACACGCTATCTATGCAAAGGATGCTAGAAAATTTTTTATGAATGCTTTTCTTTTGAAAATATGTGCACTTTTGAATATATGCATGCTTTTGAAATGAGATGAAGGACTGACATATTTTTTTTTTTGTGTGTTCTCCTACAAGAGAACAAATCTAGGGGACCTTCTGAGATTGCTGTGAGGCTATGGGAGAGGATGCCTGACTTTGAGAGAAGGATGGGGTGAACCCCAAGCAGCTAGTAAGGGCTACCGGCCTTGATTTGTTCATTGAGGCTATTGGCAGAGGTATTCACATAACCTCGAAGAGCAAGGGCTTGATCCAGGCCCTCTCGGAGTTCTGGTGGGACACCACCCACAACTTTCACCTTAGCTGGGGGGAGCTTACAGTGACGCCTGCAGACTTTACTGCTATTATAGGCTTACAGTTCACCGGGAGGCCTGTGACCTGGAGAGACCATATCACGGCTGAGGAGTTCAGGGCTCTGGTTGGGTTTGACCTCCAGCCTAAGGGGCTGGGGATGGAGACGAGGAATGTCGAGGTGGCAGTCCTGAACTGCATGCAGGGATTTGCTGCCAATGAGGTGACTGCCCACCAGCTTGCGAGAGCTTTTCTGTGGTTGATGTTGTCAGTCACCATCTTTGCCAATTCTGGGACTTTGGCTTTGGTTTGCCTTCTTGACTCCTTGGAGGATGTGGATGGGATTGGGACGGTCTCTTGGGGCGAGGCCGGATTGGCTGAGCTTTACTTCTCCCTGGATTTGTACAGCCGGAATAAGGCTGCTTCGATTGACTGCTTCTCCTTTGCTCTTGAGGTATTCTCACCTTCTTTCCTTTCTCTTTTATTTTCTGTCTTGAGACTTTTATGAGAGAAAATGACCCTTTTGTTTTGAACATGCAGGTCTGGTTTTGCGAGGTGATCAGGTTCTTTCCTTGGAACCAGCAGAGTGATTCTACCATCTTTCCCGCTATGATCCGCTGGAGGGGAGATGCTAGGGACAAGTTCACCGGAAAGACCCGGATCACCTTTGATTACAAGATGGTGAGACCAATCATCAACATGGATGGGCACGATGGAGTGGACTTTTATCCTTGGGGGAGGTACCCGGAGATTTTGCTAGGGGATGCCGTGGAGGCGACTAGACAGAGGCGGTGGTTGACCGGGATTACTTGCGATATCATCTATCTGGGGGACCGCTTTTCTAGGCAGCATGGCCATGTCCCTCCATTGGATGCCATTACTCCTCACGATCCTCCAACACGGATGCTGCAGCCCAAGGACTGGTCGACGGCTGACATAGAGAGGTATCAGGCAGGCGTGGCAGCTGAGGAGTATTTTGATCTGGCTACCCCATATGCCACCTTTGTGGAGCAGTGATTGAAGACGCCACAAAAGCTAGTGAAGCTGGCTGTCACTCAGGGATATGGGGAAGTCGAGCCTACTGACCCGCCGATGCCTCCTGCTCACCTCTCTTATGTGGTCAACGGGGTACCGAGGAGGTTCAGGATACCTGTTCCCGACACGAGGGATCCCCAGTATACTCTGCCGCCTGACAGCATTGTGAGTACACTTTAGGGTCTTTTCTCTTTTCAGATTTCTTTGCTTTTTGCAATTCCGAGATTTTTCTGAGATTTTCTTCTCTTTTTTCTCAGGTTCCAGCTCGTACTTATGACGGCTTGGTCAGGCAGAACAGGGGTTGGAAAGATGTATGTCGGTCCCTCGTAAAGAAGCTGGCTTGCACTTCAAAGGCTGCAGTGAACGTGCAGGAGCCCGTGCGCAAAAGAAGGTACGTCATGGGTGCGGCATCCACCTCATCGGCCTCAGAGTACTCTTCTAGTGCCATGCCTCGGGGACAGGGACCCAATGCCGGCATCCTGGAGCATCTAGCTGAATATGAACATGAGAATGTCCATCTTTCTGATGTGAGCGACAACGAGGATTTGATGAGGGAGACTAGCTTCTATGAGCTGGGTAGCGATGACGAGGAGTCGGAGGCCTAGGAGGTCCTTAGAGTTGATCCAGTAGGAAGAAAAAAACAATGAACAGTTTTATGCACATTTTGTTAATTTTTTGCTTTATTTGGGCGCCGATGGGGCGAAAATAATGTGTTACTGTTTTATTTGCTTTTTAAATTTATGTTTTATGAATTTGCATATTACTTGAGCCTCGGGGCAGTTTTTTGCTTGGAATTGAGGCTGAAACCGGGCCAAAATGATTTGTGATGGCACATAACTGCATGGTTGGTGTTTGGATATGTTTTTGTACAGGTTTTTGTTGGAAAAGTGGGGTGAAAACTCCCTTTGGGCAGCAACTTGGGTTGCTGCAGATTCTTTTCTGCAGATGGCAAATGAGGCCGTGCGGTCTGGTCCTGGGAGCAAATGAGGCCGTGCGGCTTACAGTTCTGTCTGGACTGGTCTTTTTCAAAATAAAACCAAGGCTTGGCCATTTCATTTCATTTTCAACCTAGACTTGTCCCAACTGTTCCCAGAGCATATTTTTGACCTAAAGACATCAACTTTGATCATCTTGCAATGGAGAAACCCATCAGATTGCAAAAGGGGAAAAGAGATCGTTTTCTGTCCGATCTTCAATCTTGGGTGAGATATAACATTCAATCTCACAAGGGGCTGTTCGATACTACCTTCAAGATCAAATCTTTATGGCATTTGAAGGATCTCCCGCCCGATTGGGACCTTTTGAGAGCAGCAGCAAAGTTTTGGGACGTCCGGAGACACGTTTACTGCTTTTCTTACAACGAGCTTGTCCCAACCTATGAAGACTTCCGAGCCTTGATTGGGGGTCCAGAAATTGAGGCTATATCGATTCCTCTAATCGAAGACGTGCCGGTGGCGGCAAAGTTGGCATCTTTTCTGCACATATCTCTGGGAGAGGCTGAGGGGATGATGGTAGCTCCAGACAGGATTGACCTTTATGATATCCCGGGAAGGTTTGGGTCTCCGGA
This sequence comes from Adenophora triphylla var. japonica, assembly GCA_022495995.1. Lineage (NCBI taxonomy): Eukaryota > Viridiplantae > Streptophyta > Magnoliopsida > Asterales > Campanulaceae > Adenophora > Adenophora triphylla. Next base: position 143,689 of record JAFEMH010000453.1, on the reverse strand, counting down.
TATGGCTACGACCACGGTGGCTATGGATGCCTTTATCCTCTGCATATTCTCGTCTCTATTCACTGCTGAGTCCGTGGGGATCTGTCATGGTGGCCTCTTGGACATGGTCAGGGATTGCAGGGCTGGGAAGGACATTGTCCCATTGGTTTTGGGTGAGACCCTGCATGGCATTGACAGGATGGCTAGGGGAGACCATTTCATGAGGTCTGGGAGCCCGGCCGTGTTGAATTTATGGCTGCAAGAGAGACTTGGGGCTTTGCCGACTCAGTGCCCTTGGGTGATTTCTCGGAGGGGTTTGCCTAGGCAACAGGACCAGGGTGACTGGGAGCTGATGATGGCTAGGTTATCCACTTCGGATATTCACTGGTGGGTACCTCACTGGAGGTTGCAGACTCGGAGGACGTTTCAGGAGTCCTATGCGGTGAGGGTTCCAGGGTTTTGTTGGTCATCTTTCTACATCCCTTGCGTAGTCTCCAGGCAGTTCGGGGCCTTACAGGAGCCGTTGGGCGATTGGGAAGACATTCGTACCATGGAGGTGGTGCCTTTAGACATGAGGGATCCAACCGGCTTCGCATTCTTCTCGAGGGCTTGGACATATACTGTTTTCCCACCCAGGGCCATTATCAAGAGCAGGAAGAGTATCATCTTGACTACGGCATACTTGGACTGATATTAGAGGGAGATGGGAGCGACTCAGGTCATTTTGGGAGAGAGACGTCAGGCTTTATTGGGGGCTGACTACGACTCGAGTAGGACTCTGAGGGAGACTGAGGCTAAGGCGAGTCGTCATAACCAGTCGGGTGACCTTATCAGGGATATGGAAGCTCGATACAAGAGACTATCTGAAGTCGCTCCCTTGACTGAGGCTCAGAGGGAGGAAGTGCGGACTCGTGCCCGTATTGAGAGGGCACTTATTGACACAGGTTTGATGGAGGCTCCAGTGAGGATACCGGAGATCGGGATGAGGGAGAGCGACATCATAGAGAAGAAGAGAAAGAACACTCGACGAGGTTGAGGTAAAAGGAAAAAGACCAAAGAAGACTGAGTGAATGACAGCTGACAAATCTTTTCTTAGGATTCCCTTATTGCCATTTTACAAACACAGTAGTTTATTAGGCGTTTTATTATATTTTAGATCTTTGTAGCAGATTAGCAGAGTCAAGAGTAGACCATGCTTGAACTAATCAAGAAGTTTTTAACTTGTAATGAACAAGAGATATTATCTTAGAAATTAATCAAGACACAATTTCATAGAAATTTCAGATGTCTTATTGATTGCTCAGGACCCGTTTTATGAAAACTTGATTGTCCTTTATTATTTATTGTTTAGACCGAACCATATATGGCTGCCTACGTTCCCCTTTTACAAGAAAGACTAAGGGGCTCAGGTCTTCGTAGTTCATTCTGGTGAACTATTGGGATTTGGTCTTTTGGCCTTTTTTTTTATGTGCAACCCTGTTTTTTGCCTAGATCGTCCTTTTTGGGTTTTTCAGCCTAGCTGGGTATTACTCTTTTTGCACTAAGATTTTTTTCTTTTTTTTTATTATCTGTTATGTGCAACCCTGTTTTTTGCCTAGACAGCCCTTTTTGGGGTTTTCAGCCTAGCTGGGTATTACTCTTTTTGCACTAAATTTTTTTTCTTTTTTTTTTTATTTTCTTTTTCTTTTTTTATTTTCTTTTTTTTTAGACATAGTACCTTCGGAGCTTATCGCCGTTGACTGGGTGGAAAAAGGGATTGCCGTCCAGGTCTGCAAGCTTCATGGCTCCTCCCGATAGTAACTTCTGCACCACATACGGGCCGATCCAAACGGGTTCCCACTTTCCCAGGGGGTTGTCTCTGGTAGGGGGCTTCACTTTCAACACTAAGTCACCCTCTTTAATAACTCTGGCTTTGACTTTCTTGTCAAATGCTCTGGCCATTCGCCTCTGGTAGTCTCGGATGTGATCCATGGCCTTGAGCCTTCTCTCATCGAACAGAGCCAACTCATCATGCCAGCTACGTAGCCACTCTACTTCGTTGACAATGTTTTCCAGGAGGACCCTTAATGACGGGATTTCCAACTCCACTGGTAATACTGCTTCCATCCCGTAGGTTAGGGCAAAGGGAGTTTCTCCCGTAGCTTTTCTGACAGACGTTCGTTAGCCCCAGAGTGCCAGGTGCAGCTTTTCGGGCCAATCACGACCACGGGTGGCCATTTTCCGGATGATCCGTTCGAGCGTCTTATTGGCAGCTTCCACAGCTCCGTTAGTCTGAGGCCTGTATGGGGACGACTTGTGGCGAGTGATCCTGAATTCTGACAGCAATCTACCGCAGTCTCCTTCAAAGTGTGACCCGTTATCAGAAATGATCTCATTGGGCACCCTATATCTGCACATTATGTTTTCTTTGACAAACTGGGCCACCTTCCTGGAAGTGAGGACTTTGTAGGACTTGACCTCTACCCACTTGGTGAAGTAGTCGACTGCTACTAACACAAATTCATGCCCATTGCTTCCTACCAGGGCTATCTTCCCTATCACGTCAATACCTCAAGTTGCGAACGGCCAAGGAGTCGTCATGCAGTACAGGTCATGAGGCGGGAGATGGTTGAGGTTGGCAAACCATTGGCATTTGTCGCATGCTCGGACATGCTGGACACAGTCTGTCTCCATGGAAATCCAGTAGTAACCCATTCTGAGGATCACTTCCATCAGGGCTCTAGCATTCATATGAGGACCGCAGGGACCATTGTGGACTTCGGTCATCAACTCTCTGGCCCTTTCTTGAGTGACACACAAGAGGAGTGGTCCTTGGTACCGCTTCTTGTACAGGTCGCCTCCTAAAATGACATAATGGGAGGCCAACCTTTTCAGGGCTTGCAAGCTCTTGGCTTTGACACCTTCTTTTGGTCTACCTTCTTCGTCTCTGAAAGCTGACTCTCCATCTTTGAGGAACTGATAAATTTGATGGTACCACGGTTCCTTGATAGGCTTAGGTCCCAAGTCTATTTCATAACAGAAAGTCGGGGCTTCTCTTCTACCCACTCTGAAGGGTTTTATGGCTTTTCCCTCGGGGATCTCTACCAGTGAAGCTAGAGTAGCTAGGGCATCTGCGAATCTGTTCTTTTCCCTTGGCAGGTAGTGGAAAGTAACTTCTCTAAACTGTCCAGTCAACTCCTCCATATAGGCATGATACCGCTGAAGATTAGGGTCCACAGTCTTCCATTTGTTGGAGACCTGGTTGATGATCAGGGCTGAGTCTCCATAAACTTCGAGCTCCTTGACATTCCTTTCTAAGGCAGCTTCTAAACCAGCAATGCAGGCTTCGTACTCGGCGACATTGTTCGTGGCAGGGAAGTTCAACTTGAGGGCTATGGGCGTGTGCTCATCTTTCGGATCGACCAGTAGCATCCCTACGCCATTTCCTCTTTTGTTAGCAGCTCCGTCAAAGAATAGCTGCCATCGGTTCTCAGGCTCAACTACGAAGATCCCTTCATCTGGGAATTGGGGTTCAGGCCCGCGGTCCTCATTACTGGGGAAGTTTGCCAGATGGTCTGACAACGCTTGACCCTTGATGGCCTTTCTGGTCACATAATTGATGTCATACTCAGCTAAGAAGAAGGACCACTTGGCTAGACGCATCGAGAGGGAAGGTTTATCAAAGATGTACTTGATGGGGTCCATTTTCGAGACCAAGTTCACAGGGTGGGCTTGCATGTAGTGCTTCAGCTTACCAACTACCCAGACCAGTCCTGTACAAGTCTTTTCAAATGCTGAGTAATTGAGCTCACTTCCTTGTAGCTTCCGGCTGACAAAGTAAATGACATTCTCCACCCGAGAGTCTTTCTTCTCCTGAGCAAGCATAGCCCCAACTGCCGTATCAGTGACAGTGAGATAGATCAGAAGAGGTTTCTGTCTATGTGGGGGGCATAGCACCGGAGGATGTACTAAGTACGCCCTGATTTGGTCAAAGTCATCCTGGCATTCTTCGGTCCATTATGTGTCTACATTCTTCTTCATGAGCTTGAAGATGGGCTCGCAGATAGTGGTCAACTGATTGACGAAACGGCTGATTTACTGCAGCTTTCCCATAAAGCTTTTGACTTCTGTCTGGGTTCGAGGTGGCCTCATGTCCATAATGGCTTTGATATTTCGGGGGTCGACTTCGATACCTCGCTCCATGACCATATACCCGAGCACTTTTCCCCTTGTCACTCCGAAGGTGCATTTGGCAGGGTTTAGTCTCATGGAATGTTGTCTCAGCCTCTCGAAGAACTTTCGCAGGTCAACAAAGTGTTGTCCATCCTCACCTTTGGAGTGGATTATCATGTCGTCGACGTAGACCTCAATCTCCTTGTGGATCATGTCATGAAAAAGTGCGGTCGCTGCCCTTTGGTAAGTAGCCCCGGCATTCTTAAGCCCAAATGGCATCACTGTATAGCAGTAAGTTCCCCACGGTGTGGTGAAGGCTGTCTTTTCTTGGTCTTCCTCGGCCATCTTGATCTGGTTGTAGCCTGCAAAGCCATCAACGAAGGATTTGACTTCATAGTTGGCAGTGGAGTCCACCAGGATGTCTATGTTTGGCAAGGGGTAGTCATCTTTGGGGCTGGCCTTGTTCAGATCTCGGAAATCTACACAGCAGCGCACCTTCCCATTGGCCTTGGTTACGGTCACAATGTTGGACAACCATGTCGGGTATTCGATGACTCTGATGAATCCTACCCGCAGTAGCTTCTCAATTTCTTCTTTGACCTGTAGAGACCATTCTGGCTTGATCTTCCTCAGTTTCTGCTTTACTGGCTTAGCATCTGGTGCTAGAGGGATTCTGTGCTCTACTATCGAACTGTCTAGCCCCGGCATATCCCTGTACGACCATGCAAACACGTCCATGTATTCTCTGAGCAGATTGACCAGTCTGTCCCGTTCAACCCCCTGGAAGAAGTTTCCAATCTGTGTCTCTTTAGGTTCCTCGACAGTACCCAAGTTAACACTTGTCAAAACCTCCTCGGCAGCTTGGGCCCGATTTTCCTCTTTGTCTGTAACCTGCTTAAAGATTTCTTTAATGTATTGTTCATTTAGTGTGTTTGCATCTTGTTCAAATGATTCATTATTAACTGTTGTTAAGTTTTGAGTTAATTTATCATTTGTTAAGTTGGCAATAAGAGGATACTCAGAAAGATCTGTCATTTCATTCAAAGCAAGAGGAAAGATGACATTGGTTACATATTCATAATCCTCAGGCGTGAGGCCTTCGGATGACTCGGAGGACTGGAATTCAAAGATTCCTGACTCAACTGACTCTGGACCCTATACTACTTATTGACTCGAAGTATTTGACGCGGGTTGGACTGGGATTTCACTCTTTCCTGCTGTTGCCCTGGGGAGTAGCAGTCTTGTCAGCGTTCTTCAGAAAGTTGGAAACTTCGAACTGATCGAAAACTTGTCGGAAATCATTGATAGGCCTGTACCGTGGAAAGATGGTGAGGGGAGCTAGAGTAGCCTGATGCAATCTCTCAGCGAGCTCATCTGTGGCAACTGGACTCATTGACTGGAGGGTCTGGCTCATCTTGTCAATACACTGCTGATAAGTCATCTTCTCTTTACCAATCTTCGATATCACAACCTTGTCAGTGTAGCCAACAGGAGGGTTGGCCTGAATGATGCTGATGAAGTCTTCTTCAGGAGAGACTTTGATCCTTCCTTGATTGGCCACGTATTCTATAGGCTTCCTGTATTCTGCTTCTAAATCTGTTAGCTTCTCATTGAACTTCACGATGGCAACAAATTCAGAACTTTCTGCCTCAAGAGGGTCACTGACCATAGGGGTATCAGGCTGGATTGTGTTTTGAATGACGGGTTCCTTGATAGGTTCCTTGGCATAACTGACGTAATAGTCAAACTTGCCCGAAGGCTCCCCTAAAGTTCCCACGCTCTTGTCCCCGGCTTCGTACCTTTCCTTTAATTTCTGTTGCATGGACTTCCTCTTCTTCTTCTTTCTTGAAGGAGCATCCTCATTAATCCATTCTTGATACTCATACTCCAGACAGTCCTCACAATCGCACACATCATACCAGATATGGGGCCTGGGTTGAACTGGGATGGCTTCTCCGACTACTTGGTCATTACCATTGTTGATTACCACGTTGGCCATTTTGACACTTGGAAAGCTGAGACTTGAAGATTTTAATAGGTGATTTGAGACCTCTGTGCCAACAAACTGCTATACCGGTGTTCTCACCCACTTCTTTCTCGCTGCGGGAAAGGGATAGGAGAGGTTTAGACTCGGGGTAGGTGTTTAGGCTGAAGGCTCAAGCAATATGCAAATTAAGAATCTTCCAGTTTACTTAAAACAGTGCCTTTTATTAATTTCAATTTGGTTGGAAAAGGGGTTCTGCCCTTCTTTTTCGCAACTACTCTAGATCCTGGATCAGTGGGTTCCGTCACTACGTCTATAAGCCCCTCGTATTCCACCTGTATTTCGACATCCCAGGGTGGACAGCCCCGGGCGAGGGTCCTATAGGGCACGCGGATCCCACCGACCGAGAGAAAAGAACGCTCCTAACGGGTCTAGCGGGTCATAGAAACTTTTAACGCACGAGCGATGCGGATTATAGTCAAGGCAATACCGGGAAAGTCTCGTCTTTCAGCCTTAACGGAATTTCGGCAGAGTTTCGCTTGCGCGATTGACGTTTTGACTTTTCGGTAATGTCCGAGAAGATAATAGGCATGGGTCGGGCAGTAAAAGCCGGATGACACAGTGTCACATTGAACTTCGTTGCATACGCAGTGCGTGAGTCAAAATCGAAGTCAATGTCGGGTCAAGATCTTGCCAATTTTTCCTTTTCGGAATTTTGGCAGAGCTCCGCTTGCGCGAAAGATCTTTGGATTTTTTGGCAAGGACTCGGTCTCGACTCTTACGCATTCCGTGCGGGTCAAGGTCAAAGTCAATGCCGGAGTCAAGATTCTACCAATTTTTTCCTTGTCGGAATTTTGGAAGAGTTTCGCTTGCGCGAAGGACCGTGACTTCCGTTATGGACTAAGGCTTGACCTTTACGGGGATATGCAACTGGGCTATATGACACGGACTAGACCAAAAACCAACCAAAAGTCACGGTTTTTTGAAACGTGTGACACTGACTGTGCATTGGTCGACACTGGCTGCCATGGGGAGTTTGGGGTGATTCCGTGCACGTCCAGGAGCATCGTAAGGCTGTCCGTGACTGCAACTGAACAACCACCCCGGGTTTAAAGGGACGTGCGTGCAAAGTGTACAGGATATATATGGTGCGCGTAGTATGCGGTCTCCTAAAAAATGTTCCTTTTTGAGTTAAAACAGAGATTTTCAGGAATGTGTTTTAAAAGGAATGATTTTTCGGGACGGGGGAAAATGCAACAGATAAGGCACGTAAATTTTCTGGAGCCTAGTCAGCTTTGGAACTGAATAGCCCCAAGCTGCCTAAGCTGCCAGATTAACCTCAATTTTGTCCTGGTGGAATTGCCAATGAGGCCGCCCGGCTGGAATCCAAGGCGGATTAAGCCGTACTGCTGCATGGATCAATTTTCCAGGTTCCACTCCTTTGCAGTTTCAGGTTGCTCCCCGAACATTTTAGGCACCTTTCAGCTTCAGCAGGCTTCCTGTTCAGTTTACAGAGTATGCACAATTCCCAAGATGCAATATGCAATGCCATGCAAGGAAAGAAAGCAAGCACGATAAATTGAATCCGTGACGGGAGGCTAACCCGCTCAAAGGAAAAAAGCTTTCTTTTTATTTTTTTTCGAAAAAAGGGATATCGGTACGTGGGATTGTTAGACCACCTTTTATCCCAAGCCCCGGGTTAGGAAGCGATACAGGAAGGTTAGTGGTTTCCACCTATATACCGGGTATCATTTTTATTTTGAAAATAAAAGCTTTTCTCCTTTGGGATGTTCCCCAGCAGAGTCGCCAAACTGTGAATGTGTGCCCAAATTCTATTTTTTTGTGTTTTTTAGTTTGGATTCACTTGAGTTTGAAAATATCCGGTTTAATTTGAAAAACGGAGTCGCCACGCTATTTTGATTTCCTCAAAACTTTGAAAAAAAGGATTTAGGGTTCGGAGGTTAAGTTACCCATTGGGAAGAACGGATCGTCGTTCACCCAAGGTGCCTTGCCGAAGCAAGTCTCCCAAGATTCCATTTTTCGTGCTTTCTTGCGTGCTTTCTTGTGTGCATGTGTTGAAAAGAGGGGGGGAATGTTCCAAGTTGTCTTCCGGACGTATAAACCATTTAGTTGGTTATCGCTCGGGATTCCTTGGATTTTATGTGTTTGGGACTTTGATCCCGTCCTCATCTTGGACTTGTGATCATCGCTATTTGACCTTGGGTCTTGCGTGATCGAGAGAAGGACTCTCTTTTATAGTCCAAAATGGGGTTCTTTAGAAAAGAATGTCCTTAGCCCATCAATCCTACATCTTGAGACGATTGAGCTTACGTAGGGACTATTATACTCGTCTCAAGTGATAATCGGAGATATAGGGTTCAAGGTTTATCTCTTTCTAAAGAGATTGTGGCACCTTTAATGGAAGAAACGATGTAAAGATAGGATCTTTACACCGGTCCGCTCCAAAGGATGCATCAAGTACCAATGGGGACATGGGGAATGCATGTTTAGGATAAAAATGACATTTTTAATGAAAAAGATGACATTTTTGGTGCAAAGGATGCTATTTATTTGCAAAGGATGCTTTTTGATGTAAAGAAATGATTTTTAATGCAAAGGATGCATTTTTATGTGGAAAAATAATATTTTATATGCAAAGGATGCATAAAGATGTCATTTTGAAAGCAAAGGATGCTACTTTGAAGTAAAGCAATGATTTTAATGCAAAGGATGCATCTTTATGTATGAAAATGGATTTTAGGTGCAAAGGATGCAATTTTAATGTAAAGGAATCATTTTTAAGGGCAAAGAATGCAACTTTTATGTAAAAAAAGAGATTTTTAGGTGCAAAGGATGCACCTTTAATGCAAAGACTACATTTTTATGAGCAAAAAATGCTATTTTAATGCAAAGGATGTAAAGGGAGGGGAATATGATTTACATGTTCAAAGATATGATCTTTAACAACAATATATCAAATCCCAAGCAAATATATAGTAATATGTAAAGCAAGGAGGAAATATATCACATATATACAAGTATAGAGCAAGATAAGGGGGATGAGAGGTTACCAATGGTGGTGACCTCTTTCTCTTTGGAGTTCGCCTAGGGAAGGGATCAACTTTTGGAGGCTTCAAGGAGGAGGGAGGTGGCTCTTAGCACTCTCAGCTTACTGAATTTTCGTAGTGATGTTTTGGTAGAGTTTTTGTGCTGAAAATTGTATATCAAAATGGGTAGAGGAGGCCTCTATTTATAGGCAGTCTGGAAAGAGCTAATGAAGCCGTGCGGCTAGGAGTTCTCTCCTAATGCAGCCGTGCGGCATTATCCCTTGTGACTCAGCATCTTTCTAGAATCATGCAAGGTGGCATTCTAGAAGGGTTTTTATATAAAAGGAAAACGTGGTTTTTTAATTCCAAGTAATCCCTTCACCCCTCGGAAGGTTCGGAACAGTTTCCGAATTGCTCCTGAACTTTAGAAAAGTCCGGAGAATTACCGGAAAACTTAACCGGAAGGCATGAGCCAGATTTTGGTACTTACAGCAGGGGTATGAAAAATGAGTAAAAAAACTTTTTTTTGGCTGGGGGGTAGGGCAGGGCTGGATGGATGGGGTAGGCAGGGATATGCAAAATGAGTAAAAAAAATTATTTTTTTGGAGGGGGGTGGGGGTAGGGCAGGCCTGGGTGGGTGGGGTAGGCACGGGTATGCAAAATGAGTAAAAAAAAAACTGGTAGGGGGTGGTAGGGCAGGGGGTGGATGAGTGGGATATACAAAATGAGTAAAAAAACAATTTTTTTTTGTGGGGAGGGGGTGTAGGTGGGGTGGTAGGGCAGGGGCTGGATGTGTGGGGTAGGCAGGGGGTGGGGGGTAAGTGGGGTAGGTAGGGGTGATTTGGGTTTGGGGGTATTTTGATCATAATTTTTTTTTAATTCCATTCCCGAAGGAATTCGACATTCCTTCCATTTTTGGATGGAATGCTCAATTCATTTAATCAAAGGAATTAAGCATTTCATTGGAATCAGGGATGATCAAAACCTGTTCCGGGCCCGGTTTCGATTCGAAATCGTCGGTTCCGGTTCGGAAAATGTATGACCCTTAACCGGCCCGGATTGCTCACGGTTCCGGTTAATCCGGTTCTGGTTTTCTCCCCGGTTCGTCCGGTTCCGGGTTTTTTCCGGTCCGATCCTGTTCTATTGAAAAACAATGAATTTTCGTTCGGTTCCAGGCTTTTTCTGGTCCGGTTCACCATTTTGGTAACCCTTAACCGACCCGACTCCAAACCGGTTTCGGTTACCCCGATTCCGGTTTTCGTGACGGTTCATGGCGGTTTCGGGCTTTTTCGGTCCGGTTTCGGTCCGGTTTTCCGGTTCCGGTCCGGTTTGGCCATCCCTAATTGAAATGAAAAATTTTGCAAAACTTAAGCCAAACACGCCAAAGAAATTAGTCAACGGAATTGACCATTCCAATTTCATTGAATTCCATCCAAACTGGGCCTTAGTGAGACGAAATAGTACATACTCCCTCCGTCCAGGACCATGGTTCACATTTACTGTTTGCGCGGGGATTAAGGAGAGAGTATTATATTGAAAATATTGTGAGTGTGAAAATAAAATAGGAGAGAGAATGAGTGGAGGGAATAGTAAATTATAATGGTTTGTGAGTATTAAAATAATGTAGGAGAGAGAATGAGTGGAGAGAATAGTGATTTAAGGTTTCCTTTTTAGGAAAGAAACAAAGTGTGAACTTTGTAAACGGACGCCCAAAATAGAAAGTGTGAACTTTGTAAGCGGACGGAGGGAGTATGTATTTTAAAGTAAACTGTTTTATATTTATGATTTTCTTTTGTCAAGTAAAATTTGTAGATGTTGAGTTATATATATTGAACATTTTGATACTATACATGTTGAATTGTATAAGAGACCATGATGTATTATTGTCATCATTATTAAAATACGTAAATATTTACCTATGTCTAATATCTAAAATTGTATTGTATATGAAAAAAATTAGCCAAAAATAAAAAAAGTTCTAGGGTGTTCCCCCCGAATCCCCATTAATCTTTCATTTGCTTCAAAATTTCTTGCCCTCTCCCTCTCTTCCGTAAACAGGGTCGGCTCATACATGGAACGTTAGATTCCGTTGCATAGGGCCCCAAATTTTGAAGGGTCCCAATTTTATCTATGCCTATTTAATATATATAGTATATAACAGATTATTGTGTTAATTTTTTAAAGGGCAAATTACAATTTAAGGATACCATATTCTCATTTCGTACAGGTCCTCTGTACTTATTGAGACGGGCCTGTCCGTAAATTTATGACTTCGTCGCTATGTAGGTAAAAGGTGTTGTAACATTGTGGTTTTTTTCCAAGAATGATGGAGAATATTATTTGTGACCTGAATGCAAAGAGAATTGATTGTTAGTAAGTGCAATATTAGTGCTAATAAATATCATCCTCTTCATAGGTTACATCTTTAAACCATTTTAGTCCACACGCAAAGGACTTTGGTTCCTTGTCTCCAGAAATTGAACTATAAAGATAGACTTTTTTGGGTGAAGTGAAATTTGTGTGTGAAATAGGGATGGACAGAAAACGACTGAAGTAGACATTAGTAACTCCATCTCTCTCTCTCTCTCTCTCTCTCTTTTCTAAGTCAAAGGTAGTTTTTTCTTTCTTTTTTTTTTTTTTTTTTTTTTAAACTAAAACTTATTAAGATTAGACTCCGTTTGTTTCACGAAAAATAATTTCCGTAAAATAACTCGTTTTACGTTGTTAGGTAACTACATATAAAAAAGTCAATGGAAAATATTTTCGGGTCAACAAAACATAACTCATTTTTCTCCGTAAAATAACTTACTGACCTCGTCCTCAGTAAAACATTTTCCACCACCGCTGTTCTCTCTCGTTTCTCTCCAGGTAAGACATTTTCTTCCCCTTCTTCTCCTTTCTCTTCCCCTTATTCGTTGATTCTTCTCTTTTCTCTTCCCCGTCGAGAGTCGCACCAAGTGAATTCGACCAAAACCCCAACTAGACATTCATCAGCGAAGAATTCTACTCCTCAAAAACCCTCTGATTTTCTCTCCGTTGGTTAAATCTTGAATCGGTCGACCATATGTCAACCTACAACGACGACACCCAGCTAGGTACCTCTCTCTCTCTCTCTCTCTCTCTCTCCTCTCTCTCTCTCTCTCTCTCTCCCTCTCCCTCCCTTTATAATCTTATAATCTTATGAATGTGCTTCAACTAAACCCTAAGAACTAATTAGGGATTATTATTCAACTCTTTACAAAGTTATCTACTGTTTACTTCTATCAGGTTCAATTGATTTCTGATTATTATTTTGATTTTGAATTCAGTTAGGTTTTTGGTTTTCAGATGATTGATCGTGTCAATTTGTTTTGAATTTAGTTGGCTGGTGTTGTTGCTGTTGAAATTACTAGAGGACCTGAAGTAGAGATGCCCAGCCGGTTCGGATCGGCGGTTCCGATTCTGAACCGGCGGTTCACAGAATCGTGCAGCCTTGAACCGTAACCGGATCGAATATAGACGGTTCCGGTTCACGGTTCCGAATCGTCCGTACGATTTCGGTTTCGATTTTGAACCGTGATTTTCAAAATAAATAAATTATTTGTTATGTTTTTTGATATATTTTTTAAACTTTGTAAATTGAAATAAATTTTGTATATATATTTTTTGTTTTTTACTTGTTACCAATTTAAATAAAATTACATCCAAACGTATTTTTTTTAAAACAAGGACAGTACCATGGCCAATTTTATTAATAAAAATAACAAAATTACATGGAGGGGGACAACCAATGAACCAAAGCCAAAGGAGCCTTACCTCTAATTATATTATCTTCAAAAAAAAATAGTCTAATCTATTAAAAAAAAGTCTAATCTATATAAAAAAATGTCTAACCTATAAAATTACAATTAACTTACCTTTTGGAGCGGCGTAGTTTATTCGCTCCCCGTCGATGTATCTTCATCATCAAAGCCCGCCTCCTCCTCGAAACTACTTCTTTTATCTTGAGTTCTTAGTTCGGCTTTTGTCCAATCGCCGAGCACCATTTAATATTCTAAATTATATGGACTCAACCTTGACCTTCGATCATCCAAGACACACCCTCCTTGACTAAATACTTTTTCTACGGCGACGGTTGAGGCGGGATCGGCTAGGATCTCCTTTGCTATCAACGATAGAATATGATAGTTTTTTGCCCTTCGTGCCCAACACTTTACAATATCAAAATATTCTATAGGCTCAAATGAAGTGGTTAAATATGATTCAAGATCAACATAAGTGGAGCCACCTCGTTGACATTTTTGACTTCTAAAATTTATTAATTTATCTACTCACAAAAATTGATCGGTATCATCATGAGAACTACTACCACCTACATTTTCACTACTAGGATAAACGATATTACCAAAAAGATCATAATATTCCTTATAAAGATCAGTATAAAGTATTTTTAGTAGTAGTTACAACGTCTTTTGCCTTTGAAATATGTTTATTAAACGATAAATCAATGCCGGTGAAAAATAAATTGTTATAATAGTATGTAAGTATTTGTTCTAAACCATCTTCTCTTATCCTAGGATATAATGGTTTAGCTAGTAAAAACAATGATGGAATGTTCAAAAAATATTTAATCATTTTTATTCTCATCATACTAGCGGCGGAATCATTCCGTCACTATATAGCGGCGGAAATTATGCTATAGCGACGGAATAAATTTGGTGTCGATATTACCGACGGAATTTAATTCCGCCGTTGGGTTTCGTCGCTAAAAACGAATATTCGTTTCATTACCGCCACTAAATTAGCGCCTAGATTACCGACGGAATTTTCCGTCGGTATTGCTCAGCGGCAGAATTAATCCTTCGGTGATAATTAAATATTTTTTATTTTTTTTTAAATTTACCCAGCGACGGAATAATTCCGTCGGTGATAAATTAATTTTTTTATTTTTTTTATTTTCTTTAATTTATCAGCAGCGACGGAATTATTCCGTCAGTGATTATAGCATTTAATTTTTAATTCTTTTTATTTAATCAGCGATGGAATAATTCCGTCGGTGATAATGTAATTTTGTTTTTAATTTTTTTTAATTTTTCGGCGACGGAATAATTCAGTCGGTGATAATATAATTTTGTTTTAATTTTTTTTAATTTTTCAGCGACGGAATAATTTCGTCGGTGATATTATAATTTTGTTTTAATTTTTTTTTTAATTTTTTAGTGACGAAATAATTCCGTCGGTGAAAATATAATTTTTTTTAATTTTTTTAATTTTTCTGCGATAGAATAATTCCGTCGGTGATAATATAATTATGTTTTTAAATTTTATTTATTTTTCAGCGCCGATATAATTCCGTCGGTGATAATATAATTTTTTTAATTTTTTTTTAATTTTTCAGCGACGGAATAATTCCGTTAGTGATAATATAATTTTGTTTTTAATTTTTTTTTAAAACACTAATAAACAAAGTCTAAAATATTATTTCCTAGTGAATAAAAAATTAAAAATAAATAAATATAGGGTAGTCCGTCCCTCTTTTCTTCTATATACTTTCATTTATTTAGTTTTTTTCTATCTATTTTTATATACCTTTTTAAAAAAAACACTAATTAACAAAGTCTAAAATATTATTTTCTAGTGAATAAAAAATTAAAAATAAATAAATAAATAAATATAGGCCCTCTTTTCTTCTATATACTTTCATTTATTTAGTTTTTTTCTATCTTTTTTTATATACTTTTTTTTAAAAAAATCACTAATTAACAAAGTCTAAAATATTATTTCCGAGTGAATAAAAAATTATAAATAAATAAATATAGGGTAGTCCGTCCCTCTTTTCTCCTATATACTTTCATTTATTTAATTTTTTTCTATCTTTTTTATATACCTTTTTTTAAAAAAAAATCACTAATTAAAAAAGTCTAAAATATTATTTCCTAGTGAATAAAAAATTCAAAATAAATAAATAAATAAATATAGGGTAGTCCGTCCCTCTTTTCTTCTATATACTTTCATTTATTTAGTTTTTTTCTATCTTTTTTATATACCTTTTTTTAAAAAAAAAATCACTGATTAACAAATTCTAAAATATTATTTCCTAGTGAATAAAAAATTAAAAATAAATAAATAAATAAATATAGGGTAGTCCGTCCCTCTTTTCTTCTATATACTTTCATTTATTTAGTTTTTTTTATCTTTTTTTACATACCTTTTTTTTAAAAAAAATCACTAATTAACAAAGTCTAAAATATTATTTCCTAGTGAATAAAAAAAATAAAAATAGGATAGTCCGTCCCTCTTTTCTTTTATATACTTTCATTTATTTAGTTCTTTTCTATCTTATTTTATATACCTTTATTTAAAAAAAAACACTAATTAACAAAGTCTAAAATATTATTTCCTAGTAAATAAAAAATTAAAAAAAATTAAATAAATAAGGGTTTATGGGGTTTAGGGTTAGGGGTTTGGGTTTAGGGTTATGATTTAGGGTTTAGGGGTATAAGTGTTTAGGGGTTAGGGATTAGGGTTCAGGGTTAGAGTTTAGAGGTATAAGGGGTTAAGGTTTAGGGTTAGGGTTTAGGTTTTAGGGGTATAAGGGTTTAGTTAGGGGTTAAGGTTTAGGGTTAGTGTTTAGGAGTTAGGGGTTAGGATTTAGGGTTAGGGGTCAGGGTTAGGGTTTAGGGGTTAAGGTTTAGGGTTAGGAGTTAGGGGGTTAGGGTTTAGGGTTATGGTTTAGGGTTTAGGGGTATAAGGGTTTAGTTAGGGGTTAGGATTTAGGGTTAGGATTTAAGGTTTAGGGTTCAGGGTTAGGGGTATAAGGAGTTAAGATTTAGGGTTAGGGGTTAGGGTTATGGTTTAGGGTTTAGGGGTATAAGGGTTTAGTTAGGGGTTAGGGTTTAGGGTTTAGGGGTATAAGGGGTTAACTTTTTAACAGTTTCTGTTAAGTACTATAAGAAAGTTAACTTTTTTTTTTTTAATTTTTTTTTTGATAAAGAAGACTATTTTAGACTGTTATTTACTACATACATTTTTTGCAAAAAGTTATATAAAAAAGTTATGAATTTTAAAAAAAATAAAACTTAACTTTTTTATACTAAAACATAACTCATACCATATACCCTAAACCATAACTCATATCCTATATCATATATATACCCAATACAGCAAACACCCATACTTTATACCCCAAATCATATACTCCGTATCATATACACATACCATATACTCTAAATCATAACTCATATGCATATACCCTAAATCTTAACCTATACCCTAAAACATAACCCATACCCTATACCCTAAATCATAACTCATGTCATATACCATATATGTACCCAATACAGCAAACATCCATACTTTATACCCTAAATCATATACTCTGTATCATATACACATACCATATACTCTAAATCATAACCCTTATACATATACCATAAACCTTAACCTATACCCTAAAACATAACCCATACCCTATACCCTAAATCATATCTCATATCATATACCATATATATACCCAATACACCAAACAACCATACTTTATATCCTAAATCATATACTCTGTATCATATACACATACCACCCATACTTTAGATTAATAAAATTTAAGGGTATTGTCCCTTTTTTCTTTTATATACTTTCGTTTCTTTTTTATATATGTTTAATTTCTTAGAAATTTAATTTATTTTGTTGTTTTAAGTATTTTTTTCTATATTAATATCATAATTTTTATTTACTATATATTATTCAATTATTATATATTATCTCTCAATAATATTAATAAAATGGTATGTGTATATGATACTGGGTATATGATTTAGGGTATAAATATTATTAATATTTCTTTTAAAATATAAAATTACTTTCTTCCCCACGACATCCATCTTCGCCTCCACCTCCATCTTCGCCTCCATCTCCATCTCCGCCCCTTCCTTTCTTCCCCACGACATCCCCGCCCACTCCGCCATTTTCCCAACAACCCTCCACCTCCCATTTATCTTCCCAGCCCGCTTCACCATCTTTTTCGCCTCCACCTCCATCTTCGCCTTCTCTCCATCTCTGTCTCTGTCTCTGCCTCCATCTCCATCTCCGCCTCTCCCTCCACCCCGCCTCCATCTCCAGCTCCGCATCTTTCTCCATCTCAATCTCCATCTCTGCCTCTTCCTTTCCCCTCTCCTCAAAAAATTACCCCAAACCCGCCATCCCCTAGATCCGCCCCCCTTTACTTTTCGAATTGAAAGTGGGTTTTGACAGAAGATGAGTTTTAAAGTTTGAGAATTGGAGTTGAAAGTTGGTTTTGACATTTTTTTTTTTTCAAATTTGGATGGTGGTAGTGGTCATTTGCAAATATTTGATATGTATTTTTTTCTTTGAAAGATTTGTAATTAATTTTAAAAAGATTGTAATAGATGTATTTTGACATTATTAATTGACGTATTTTGATATTTGTAATTGATGTATTTTGATATTTTTCTATAGATTTTTTTTTAATTTATTTGTTTTTATTTTAATTTTTAAAAAGATTATAATTGATGTATTTTGAAATTTTTCTATAGATGTATTTTTTAATTTATTAGTTTTTAAAAATATAATAATTGACATTTTTGATTTTTTTATTTATTCGACGGAAATAGTATTCCATCAGTGATCTTTTGATAACAGTGACGGAAATTTACGTTGCTGAATTAATTTAATTTAATTTAATTTAATATTTATTTCACCAGTGGAATATTTCGTCGCTGAATAAAAATTTAATTTAAAATAAATTAATTCTGTGGCGAAAATTTTCGTCGCTGAATTAATTTATTTTAATTAAATTTTTATATCAGTGACGGAATATTTCGCCGGTGAATTAAATATTTAATTAAATTAAATTAAAATACACCGACGAAAATTTTCGTCACTGAAATAATTTTATTTAATTAAAATTCGAAATACACCGATGGAATTTTCCCCCGCTGATAATGCATGTACACCGATGAAATATGGTCTGTCGGATCATTGTGGCGGGCTGACAGTGGCGGATCACCGACGGAAAAATTTCGTCGGTGACTTACCTTTAGCGACGGAATCCATATTCTAGCGGCGGAAAATTCCGCCGCTAAAACACTTTTTTCTGGTAGTGCGATACTCTATTTGTTGAAAAAACTGACACAATGGTTCACGCAATTCATAAGAGTCAGATAACATTTTATGGGTGGAATTTCATCGGGTTGGAACATCTAGGGAAAATCTTTTAGGTGGGATATTATTTTGTTTACAAAATCTAATCCACATTTTTGTTATAATGTGATTTCTCATTAGATAAGAAAGAACTTTTTTAATTAGGGTTATATGTTCCTTTAAATTTGCTAAATCATCTTGCACACACAAATTTAAAATATGACATATGCACCGAACATGAAAAAATTTATCACCAACAGATGGTTGACAAACTTGAATGAGTGATGGTAAACTATAATGCCGAATAGGCTAGAGATTAGAATGACCGAACGATAATGACAAGAATCAATTTCGAAAGCTTCAAATTTTTCTTTTTCTATTCCATATAATCAAAGTCTGCCTCAAAATAAAACCCTAACATTGTTTAAATACTAATCCCAAGAACATTCTAAACCCTAATTAATAAATGATGAATTACAAAAATAACCCTAATTAATATTTTAATAAAACCCTAAAACCCATAAAACAATTTGAGTCCAAAGCAAGCCCAAGGTAGATTTCCTTCCAGTGTTGTTGCCTTGCTGAAGTCTCGCCCGCCTGTTGCCCATGCGCCCGCCTGGCCTAGGTTGAGGCGCCCGCCTCGAGTCCAGTCGGCCTGCCTCTATTTTCTGTTGCGTTCTCTGTTGCCAACCTGCATCATCCTCCCCTTCCTAGAAAAGACTCGTCCTAGAGTCAATGTCCTTGACATGAACACCACGGTACCCCGAAAAATTTGAACTCCATCTGCAAACGGAATTCGATGCCCTTGACGAACTCTAAATTTCATTGCCCTTGTGACAACATCCATCCAATCAGCTCAATGCATTGATACAAAAAACTCAATAATCAATTTCTGAATGATATATCGAACCGAAGAACGGGGGGAATACGTGTCAAACGGATCTGTGTACCGACGATCAACGGTAACCGCTTCCAACGTCCACACCAAGGTTGCCCCTTGATTAGCAATTACTTCCTCGATCTCCTTATCTGACTCAGCAGATAATTTATTGTCATCAATAGGATTGGTTGTCGTCACTTGACAAACGTCACCATGACACATATCAAACGTAGGTGGTTTGGACCAATCAACAAGATCTTCTTGATTTGAAGATTCGAACAAAGAAACTTCTTTAAAATCAACAGTATCCATCCAAGACTCAATTGAATCTTCAGGATTTGCATCAAATAGAGGGGGTTTTGACTAATCAACAAGGTTTTCCTCACTTGAAGATTCGACAAAAAAACCCTCTTTAAATCCAACAATATCAATCCAAGCATCAAAGGAATCATTAGGATTTGCCTTACCTTCGATCTCCGAAATTTCGATCCTCATGTCGACATCCTTCGAACGGTTAGCTGCATACCTATCAAGAAGTCCATTATTTCTGGCCAAGGAATTGACACCATTGTGATACTCCTCACCCTCGGAAGAAATATCCGAATCAGAACCCATAATCGGCGGTGTCCCCCCCCCCCCCCGCGATTTCTGCGATTCTGAACTTGGAGTTGAAGTACCTGAATCTGTCTTCGTGTCTCATCTATCTCGATATTGTGACGACTTCATTTGCGATGATGGTCATCTTCTTGGGGCTCCGCTGCATGGCTGCTCCATCGACCACCTCGTCCACCACGAGCAACGCGTCCTCGTTCAGCCATTGATATTTGAACCGGAGCTCTGATACCAAATAATGCCGAATAAGCTAAGAGATTAGAATGACTGAACGATAATGACAATAATCAATTTCGAAAGATTCAAGCTTTTCTTTTCTTTATTCAATCATCAAAAACTGCCTCAAAACATAAACCTAACAATGTTTAAATACTAATTAAGAAAACCCTAATGAAAACCCTAGAACACCTTTTAATTGAAAAGACTAACATACCCTAACTTAAAATTCATAAAACAAATATTTAAAGCCCTAACTCAGCAACACTGAAGCCCATTGCGTAGGCATGTTTCTGATTTGCTGAAGCTTCCCCCGTCTGCCACCCAAGCGCCCGCCTGGGCTCCCCTGAGGCGCCCGCCCCAGCTCCAGAAGGCTTCCTCTGTTTTGTTGTTGCTGCTCTGTTATCCTCATACTGCATCATCCTCCCCTTCTTAGAAAAGACTCGACCATGAGTCAACATCGTCTATATGACAAGAATCAATTTCGAAAGCTTCAAGCTTTTCTTTTCTTTATTCAATCATCAAAAAATGCCTCAAAATAAAACCCTAACATTGTTTAAATACTAATCCCAAGAACATTTTAAAACCCTAATTAATAAATGATGAATTACAAAAATAACCCTAATTAATATTTTAATAAAACCCTAAAACCCATAAAACAATTTGAGTCCAAAGCAAGCCCAAGGCAGATTTCTTTCCAGCGCCGTTGCCTTGCTGAAGTCTCGCCCGCCTGTTGCCCAAGTGCCCGCCTGGCCTAGGTTGAGGCGCCCGCCTCGAGTCCAGTCGGCCTGCCTCTGTTTTTTGTTGCGTTCTCTGTTGCCAACCTGCATCATCTAGCAGTATTATTTGCAGCATTATCAAATCTAATTGATTTTTTTTTGTGAACTAGGTTATATTCTTGTAAAACTGTAATTTTGTTTGAAATATTTTGAGCGTTATGAACAGTATCAAAAGCTCTATATGCAAGCAATCATTTTTGTATTTTTCAAGTATTATCAATCCAATGACATGTAATATATGAGTGTGCCAATGATCACTCCATATATCGGCACATATTGATAATTTTTGTGGTAAATCTTTAAACGTATTAATTAAAGTTAATTTTTCTTGGAGATATTGGGTCTTAGTATCACGAGTATTTGTATTTTTATGAATATCTTTAGCGGCGGGATTTTAAGCAATTTGTGCAAAATTATCCCATAATTGATCACTAGCAAAATCTATAACTATATAATGGCTGAAGTGAATAAGCTTTCTTTCCTAAAACAGCAAAATGAGCGGGAAAACGAAAATCTATTTCTGGAAACATAATCAGGCTTTAATGTTCTAACTACTATTAATTACTATGTCTCGGTTAGTGTGTAAACATGCAAGTTCTGTTTAATAACAGTCATTAAATGCAGTAAATATAACCTTTTAAGTAATTAGGTAATTAAATACTTTTACACTGACAACTAACTAATTATAAATAAGAGTAATTTAGGCAAATTGTGTAAAAATTTTATGAAAAATTTCAAAACTGCAAGTATTTTAAGATAAAAAATCTTTTTTAAAATTACAAGTATTTTCAGACACAGAAAAAGTAAGTGAAACAAATCTATTCAATTCGATCTATTCGATTCTACTGGTACACCGGAGAAAATCTTTCACAAACTCTAATCATTTACACGGATAATTCCAATCCAAGGTGGTGGTAGATATTGAAATATTTAAAGTAGAATTTCCATTGTATCAAAGTAAGAAATTATGCTACTAATAATACTAGAAAAAGGAGAAAAAATAAAGGGCCAATAAATGCAAGTATTGGTGGGAAATTAAGTAAAAACCTTTTTGATTTCTTTTTATAAGTCACAATCTCCGGTTCTCGTTCTGCACGAGATAAGATACTCCACCACCGGTTTAATTTCAATTCATCGCCACGTCATAGTTTGCAGTTGGAAATGGTGGTTACTTACTGACACTGATATCTTAGGGGTTTGGTCGTAATCCTCGGTAAAGGGTCGGCACCTGACCTGACTCCCTTATTCCAGGTGGCATTCCTCTTTCATTACTCAACTGCGCTTCCTCATTAATCCTCCTATGCCTACGGATTTAATGCCGCTTAGCCGTCCGGTTGAAGTCACTTTGACCATTATTTTATCGACGTGTATATCTCAATTTTTCCTGCTTTTATACATGTTAAGTTATTAGCAGATTAGCGAGTTAAAATGGTTCGATTCACTACAACTCGTTTAAGTTTATGATTTAAATAGATCGGGTTTAAACGTGGTTGGGTTGGCCGATTGATACAGTTTGACCCGTTTAATTTTTTAGTCAGAATTCTTTAAATTTATTAATTTTGGCTATTTGTGTTTACGGGCTAAACGGATCGAGTTAGGTCAGGTATATCGTTAAGCTTAACACGTTGCAACGAGTAATCCGTTTCGACCCACTAAATTAAATGAGTTGGGTTGGGTAGTGTCATTAGTCGATAAGTTGTGCAGGTTAGTGGATAATGAATAAAAATTGTCAGGCCTACCTGTTTTCTTGCAATTAAGAGTGGCATACATTTATAACTATTATCGAAATTCTAACTATTACAATAACCTTAGCATAATATTTACAATACTAAACAAAGTTCTAGAAAGAAATTAAAATTTTAATAATCTATTTAAAACCCTAATGGCGAAAATATCCCTAATCTAAAAACATAAAAAAAAAAAAATGATAATAGTAATATTAATTTGAAAATAACCCAAACGTGAAAATAAGAAGAAGACTAACTTGCTAGTCAAACAACGGATAAGAATTTGTTATAACCAACATGTACTTCACATTGCATG
Organism: Adenophora triphylla var. japonica; assembly: GCA_022495995.1. NCBI lineage: Eukaryota > Viridiplantae > Streptophyta > Magnoliopsida > Asterales > Campanulaceae > Adenophora > Adenophora triphylla. Next base: position 120,859 of record JAFEMH010000453.1, on the reverse strand, counting down.
TTCTTCGAAAGTACACACATTTTACAAATTCAAGTGTAGCTAGTAAATTCATATTAAAAGGAATATAAAAATATTTAAATTAAAATAATTAAATAAAACTAATCGATAAAAATATTACAACGGATATGAATTTGTTATAACCAACATGTACTTCACAATTCAGCTAGCCTGTGATTAAGTATACGAGTTGTGCAATCAAAATTAAATGAGTAATTATGAAATATACCAAAGTGTATAACTCTCTCGATCATGCATCCATCTTATCAAATTTTGAAGATGTGCTTAAATTTAACACACACGATAACAAATCGAGCTCACGAGTCAAAATAAAAGACATACTTGAGATTGAATGCGGCCTTCTTTGAGCCCAATATTTCTTCAATAGTATCTCCGATGATATTATGCAATACTAATTTTTATCCAAAGAATAAATTTATTAATATAAATGACCTTTTTTAGGAAGGGGGTTTGACATTGGCCGGTCCACCTTTTCAACTGGCCGGTATCTTCCTTTTTAATATTTGGCCGCGCCAACCTCCTAGATGTGTACATATTTAACTCTCTAATTATATAACACAAAAAGTATATTATATACTGTTATTAAATATTGTTTGCAATTAATATAGATTTTTTTTAGTCAATTAATTAATGTGTTTTTTTTTTTTCTTTTCTAAAGGCCTATGTATGGACTCATTTATTTGGCTTATTTGCAGTAATTCCAGAAGGGGGTCCATAATAACTGCTAACTTTAAAGATATTGTTGGTCTTCTCTTTGTGGATATGATGTTGGTTGGTAAAATTCTAAAATTTATTGCTTTTATCCTAGCTGGTTGGAGTTTAGGTTATGATTTGATAATTAATGGTTGTATAATTTTATTTAGTAATTCATTATAAACTCTTTAAATTCATACTCGATAAATTAATAAACTCTCTAAAATAATAAATTTGTCTGGTCCCTATTTGGGCCAGTTGAAAAAATTACAAAAGTCGATAAAATAAGAAGATAATATTTTTTTGGAAAACTCCATTATAATTTTAGGTCCCACAAAATTTATAAATTAATAATTCTTAAAAATTAAAAAAGTAATTATTACAATTTAGTGAAAATATGACTATATATAGTTGTGTGTTTCTTTAAAAGTTCAAATCTATTTGGAGTATATCTCTAAATACTTCATACTTCATTTCGTTTATATGCCCGATTTATTTCAAGAATAATTAAATATATCTATTTAACTTCTGTTATACAATGAATTCAAAGCTATTATCAACTTTTAATGCCTTTCAACTTATTACATATATGTAGTAAATTTAATTTATACGGAAATCTGAAAAAGCAAGTTTTGGGAGAAACTAGTTTCTCCATAAATTATAAAAAGTTCACTTTTTTTCTACTTGCAAGTAGTTAGCGAATATTTAGGAACAGTTTATAAAACAGGACTTTCTATAACTTAAGGAGAAACTAGTTTCTCCCAAAATCTTGTGAATCTGAAATTCATCGAATCGGTTAAAATTTTTTTTAATTAATAATCATCAATTTATCGATAAATTAATGACTCTATAAATTAATAAATTTCACTGATCCCGACATTATTAATTTATATAATTTTTATTGTAGTAAATCAATGTTACATTAACAAAGAATATCAAATATAAAAAGTACGTGTTATACTACTACCTCCGCTAAATAATTTTGTAGTTCAGTTGTTGAACTATACGTCGATTATTTCCTCATTAAAATTTCGACTCTTATTTTGAAACCGATAAAAAAGAAATTTGCATCCAGGGGCGGATTTAATGCATTAAAAGGGGGTGCACGTGCACCCGATCAACTTTTATTTCTAGTTTTAAAAAATTATAAAAAATGTACACTACTTATTAAGTGCACCCGCATATAAGATTAGTTAATTTTCCCATTTATTATTGACAGGTCTTATGATTAGTTCAGTTGGTAAGGTGTTATAGTATATTACTAATGACTAGGCTTTAAATCCTATTAGCTACAAAAATTTTTACTATATCTTTGTTTTTTTACTTCTTCATGACATAAACTTACTATTTTCAAGTAAACAATAAGAAGAAAATGGTGGGTTAAAATAACATATGTTAATAATTAACTAATGTTTAAAGTTATGTATTATAATTTACTCGCGTTTGAAAAAAAATAGTTTGTACTTTTATAGTGTAAATTATGCACCCGCTGTCAAAATATCCTAGATCCGCCACTGTTTGCATCGCTTATTTAGTAGATTTTCCAAGCGCAAGAATCTTTTGCTCATTATATTATTTTGTCATGTCATGTCGATCTTAGCTAAGAAGAACAAAATGTACTTAGTCAAGAATGTACACAAAGATACAGTAGGAACTACAAGCAAGTCAATATTACTACTATATTTCTATGGATCCAGCCAAAAATACCAGAAAATAGTAGAATATTTTTTCTCTTAGGCTCCGTTTGTTTAGCGTAAAACATTTTTCGAAAAATGATTTCCTGCAAAATGTTTTCCGAAAAATGAAAATATTTTCCGGAAAATGAGATAAACATGTTTAGCGTAAAACATTTTCTCAATTTTCCGGTGCGAAACAAACACCGAAAAATGGGAAAAATGTTTTCCGAAAAACATTTTCCCCCAAACAAACGGAGCCTTAATTGACCCATTATTGAGGAATATTTAAAATAACTATTGAGTTTGAATGTTTTATTAAGCACCATACACAAATATAACTCCCTGAGATAGCTTTGTAATACCTTAACCCATATCGGAAATTCATATCGAAAAAATATGAGATTTAACATCAACGAATTACAGATTAGTCGATGACTGCAATAATTATCTCGCTTATTTATTACCGTCTTTGATTATTATGTCGGATGCATCAACGGGTCATATTAAATCTTCCATAAATAAAAGGGTGGCCTCTATTGGTGGGACATCGGGTAAAAAAAAAAAACTATCTCTAAATGTTTTTCTTTAACCAATTTTTTTTTCGCTATTTATTTTATAATTGCAAAAATAAAAATTTAGAAAGCGAGAATGACAAGTGTGTTTTATTATTAATTTTAATTAATAAAACAACTGAAATTTTTATTATGAAGGAGTAAGTAAACTGTACGTAATGACTACTAATTCGCAGAGAACGTAGCTTTTAATCCAATTAGACCAATCTTCCCTAACGACCCAAATGCAAAATCTAACGTAGTCAATTCTATTGACTTAAAATAATTATATAAGTAAAATAATTTAGGCAGCAGGCACGTCATAAAGACTTTCAGACTTATGCCATCACTAATAGCTTCCATGACCAAATGCAAACATCACCCTTGTGCCCTGCTTGGCAGGCTATCCTTCCCTCCCTATATATACACCCTACTTTACTCCTCAATTAAAAGCACCCCTCAAACAAAGCCTAACTCATTCCATACTTCTCTCTCTCTATCTCTCTCTCATCTTAACATGGAATGCAGTACTGAGAAAACCACTGCCACCATCACCGCTGGTGCCACCACCACTCCTATGGTGGTTTCCTACTCTTGTTCTCCGGCATCTTCGAACTCTTCGCTTTCACAATCTCCACCTACTAGTAGCTATGGTACGGTTAATGTTTCGCGGTCTCCTCCTCCTCCTCCACCACCGCAGCAAGTCGTCATTATGAGCCCTTGCGCCGCCTGCAAGATTTTAAGGCGGCGGTGTGTGGAGAAATGCGTGTTGGCACCGTACTTCCCTCCGACTGAGCCACTCAAGTTCACCATTGCTCATAGAGTCTTTGGAGCAAGCAACATCATCAAGTTGTTGCAGGTAATTTATTCACTCCACAATTTCCATAGCCCTAATTATCATTTAATTTCCAAAATAATAAGTTGAATTATTTTACAAATTAACAAGATTCTTAATTAAGTGCATTTTTATTGCATGAAATTAGTTTTACATTAATTGTACCATGTTTGTTGAATGTGAAAACAACATTTTTAAGGTCTTGGGTTGTGTTTGGAATCCACTTTAATTAACGACATTTTTAAAATTGGATTCTCAAGCTAATGTCTAGCCACTTAAGGAAAAAAAATAAATAAATAAAGTAGTCCATTTCATAGTGGGTGTTCTTTTCACTATATTCTAGTTAGTTTTCCTTAACCACCTCCAATTAAAGTTAGTTAAACTTTATAATTCATTCTTTTCCAATAATGACATAACTTCTATTACTGTTCTGATAAAAAATAAACATTTATTTTGGAACAGTACTGTGTGATAATAAATACTCCCTCAATCTCAATCTAAATGTCTCAACTTTCCTTTTTGGACGTCCCATTTAAAATGTCTCAACCCAAAAAAGGAAAGTTTTTTTTACTATTCCACCCACTCATTCTCTCTCCTACTTTACTTTTACACTCACAACATTCTCTCTTCTAACTATTCCTTCCACTCATTCTCTCTCCTATTTAATTTTTCATACTCAAAACATTTAGATTTTTTCTCTTTCTTACATCACTTTCCTTAATTCTCGCGTCAAACCCATTTTGAGATATTTAGATTGGGACGGAGGGAGTAAGACCTTAGTGAAGTTGACATGTTTTCCATTTTAATTAAAGGAAAGAGAACAATTCTAGTAATTAATTGTGCTAGAGGGTCAATGGTAGTAGGTGTTATTAAAAGAGAAACAATAATTGATGTTTAAGTATAGTTTATCAAAATTAAATTACAAGTCAACCATTATTTGGAACATATTTCAAACCACGTTTTCATCTTTCTTTATTTATTCAACTGCAAGGCAAGTCCATAATCTATTGAGGGTCATTTTCATTTTAATTTCCTTTTCAAATAAATATATGTATATATCCTTTTATTTTAGTTTTTAAAGTTACAGTTTATATATATTATAATTTAACGCGATTAATTGATTGTGCTAATTTTTTGTACGATTTTAGGAACTTCCCGAAGATCAAAGAGCGGATGCAGTGAGCAGTATGGTTTATGAAGCAAATGCAAGAATTAGAGATCCCATTTATGGATGTGCGGGAGCGATTTGCCAGCTTCAAAAGCAAGTTAGTGATCTTCAAGCCGAATTAGCCAAGGCTCAAGCCGATGTGGTCAATTTGCAATGCCAACAATCCAATTTATTGGCCATAATTTGCATGGAAATGACACAACCTAATCAAGATCCCATGCTACAACAACCCTACGAAAATCTAAACTTCTTCCCCGATGATGGAAATTTATCCGGTATTTTTGATCCACTTTGGACATGAAACGAGGAATAAAGGAGGAGATTGTTGGACGAATTTCGATCAATTAAGGAATGAAAGATTTGTCAACAAATACAATGTACTACTAAAAGATTACTAAACAAAAATATAGATAAAGAATAATGAGAGAAAAAAATGGATAATTGAGGAGAAAAGGAGATTAATTAGGAAAATGTCATTGTTGTATCAATAGAACAAGTTTTGGTGACCTAATTTTATGATGTGATCAATATATTTTAATTCTTCATAAATGGTTTCTTTGTCAAACTTGCACTTGACTTATATTTTTCTTTTGAACCAAAAGTATCTCTATGTTTGTTAGTTTTTGTACTTTGTGAGAAATGGTAATGCAAATTTTCACAAATTTTTTTTCAACATTAGATGCTTCTAAATGAGAAAATATAGCCCTTGGGGAGTGCATATGGGTCTCATTTACATAGGGATATGTAGACTTATGGAAAATTTTGTTGTAACATATACATCAAAGACTTTATTTAATATCCATATATACTCCCTCCGTCCCATTATAATGTAGACAGTTTGACTTTTTTTTGAAATTTGACCATACAACTACGAGAAATTGATATATTATAATTAAATTTTAAAACTTTTAATTGTTAGTGTTGTTAGTAATAAATCAATAACAACTTTTAAAATTTCATTAAAATATTCTAATTTCTCGTTATTGTATGGTCAAACTTCATAAAAAGTCAAACTCTCTACATTATCATGGGACGGAGGGAGTATTTAACCTTAACTTCTTAAGAGATTTGGTTACTTAAAATAAATGGTGACTAATCTCTCCAAATATTAAAGAATGAATAATCAAGTGTGATAATTATTTATTGACTTAATTAACAACGATATTAATTAATTTATTCCCCATTTGTACATCTCAAAATAACTGATATTTTCAATCTTAATCAAAAACAAATATAAAACCAAAAAGATTTGGAGGGAGGGCTTAGCTAAATTGATTGGCCCCACAAAGCACCAAAAGTAAAGAAAAGAAGTAAATATTCTTCCCTTATAGCAAATGTTATTAAAATTGAATATACGAAAATTAAAAAAAAAATATGTTGGAAGTATAAAACTAATTATAAGATAGAAAGTGAGATAGAAAATAGTAAATGATTGAAGTGTGACAAATGAGTTCTATTAATATATTGGGATAGTAACATTTGTTATTTGTTATTAGACACCTTAAAAAAAGGGAAGTAATATTCTCTTCGTCCCACATGAATGGAGATAATAAAATTGGGTAAAAAAATTAAGAAAAAATAAGAAAGAAAATTAGATTGAGGAGGTGTTTGTGAGTGTAAAAAATAAAATAAGAGAGAGATTGAATGGAGGAATAATAAGTTGATTGATGTTGTAAGTATAAAAGTAGAGTAAAAGAGAGAATAAAATGAGAAAAATAGTGTAAAAACTTTATCATTTTGAATTTTTCACTCACGTAGAACGTACCAAAAATAAAATAAATTTTCACTCACGTGTGTATAATGAGAGGAGTATCTGTTGTTATGAGGCAGAGGGAGTGTAAGCCAATCTTTTACTCCATTCATTTCAAAAAGTTAAGTCCCAACTTTTTCTTTTTTGTAAATTTGAGTCAGCTTCCAACAATAACTTAGATTAGTTTTAATCGTACTAATAAAAATTTAAAATTTGTTATTGATATTATTTATTATTCCCTCCGTCCCACATTATTGTGAACTATTTTTTTGGGCACAATAATTAAGAAATACAGTATTATTAAGATAATGAAAATGTGTGATAGGAAATAAAGAGAGAAAATGAGTGGAGTTAATAGTAGGTTGGTTGAATAAACTGTATGATGGAAAATGAAAAGAGAGAATGAGTGGGTAGGATAGGGTGAATATAAAATAATAAATTTGTTTCCATTTTGGGTAGTTTGCATTCACGTGGGACGGATCAAAATAAAAATAAGTTTGCATTCACGTGAAACGGAGGAAGTATATTATTAATAACAAGTTCTAGATTTTTATTAGATTTTTATTATTTTTATTAGAATAATTAAAATTAATATAAATTATTATTTAAAATTGATTTTAAATTAATAATAAAAAAGTGAGACTATCGAGAAATTTACCTTGGTCAAACAAAAAAGATTTGGAGGGAATGATTAACTAAATAGATGACCCCACAAAGCACCAAAATGGAAAAAAAAAAAGAGTAAATATAAGATACTTTTATTTATTAAAATAGAAAGGAATAAATAGTGTAAGAAATGGGCCCTACTAATCCGATCCCAAGAATTTTGGCGTTGGGCAATTGAATTTGAAGTGCAGCTTGTAAGTTGTAACGCAAATATGAAAACGCGTTTTAAGCTCTATCTATCTGATCTTTTCCTATTTTCCGTTTCCACCTCACACGTACGCCCCAACAATCTTAAGATTTGTTTTCTGACATGCAGGAGTTGGAGGAACAATCTGTCGGCAAATCATCTGAGTACAATCTCCCTCTCTCCGTTTTAGTTCATACTTAAAATAACATGGATGAATTTGGGGTTTAGGTTGTTAGGAATTGTTTAATGATTCGGATCTAATTTATGATAAGTAGATGGATCTAATTCATGATAAGTAGATGACTAATTTTTATCGGATGAACGCGAGAATTAAGAAAAATGGATTGCTGAACAGTCAACTGTACAGACCCGCTCATAATGTATACAAGGACGGACCCACTCAATTACGAGTGGAGTGGAGTCCATGGCACCCACTCAAATTTCAAAATAAATAAATAAATAATATATATATATATATATATACTTCCTCCGTCTCATCTTTTTATAGACTTTTGGAAATGCACGGAAATTAAGGAGGAATTATTATATTGAAAGTGTTGTGAGTGTGAAAATAAAATAGGAGAGAGAATGAGTGGAAAAAATAGTAAATTATAATGATGATGTGAGTATTAAAATAATGTAGGAGAGAGAATGAGTGGAGGGAATAGTAAAGATTCCTTTTCATTTTGGAAAAGTATATATTATTGTGAGACGCCCAAAATGAAAAGTTTATATATTATTGTGGGACGGAGGGAGTATATATATATATATAAAATTATTTCCGTTGGGTTCGCTCCAGTAATAAAACAATAAAACAATAAAACAAAAGAAAAGAAAAAGAAAACCGTAGAGAGAGAGAAAGAAAAGAACGGCAAGAGAGAGAAACGAAAAAGAAAACCGTAGAGAGAGAGAAAGAAAAGAACGGCAAGAGAGAAACATGCCGTCGTCGCCGACATCTATGGCTGCGGAATCGGCAATTGTGAAGCTTGGGCTCTCGATTTCTCTCTCTGATTGATCGATTTCCCTCATCAAACTCATTTTCTTTGACTGAAAAAGGTAAGACAAATTATTTTTGATTCAAATATTTTTTTTATGTTCATTATTTCAGATTATACCATTATTACTTCGAATTCGAATATTTTAGAGTGATTTGAGGATGATATTTTCAAAATTTTATTGTGAAATTACTCCAATTATTTCTAGGGTTTATTTGGTTTTTTTTTTTTTTTTACTTTTACTCTATTGAAATTATATTTTCTTTTCATTATTCTTAGACTTTATTTTGCTATCTTAGACTCTAGTTTTCATTACTTATTATTGTATATTTGATACCATATTTTGTATGACTATATGTATAATCTTATTTTTGATTAGTTTATTTTGTTATTTTTTGTACGAAATAGCTGACTTGAAGGTTGAAACTATGAAAAGAAATTTCAAGAGTCTAAGTTGTAACTAGTTTTATGGGTGTTTTGTGACTTTAGGTGCATTTTTTGTTCAAGTTGAACCCATTATTCATCTATTGCTATAGTTGTTTTCTTTTGATCTCGTAAACACTATGTACATGAGGTTTATCTTTTTGGTGCTTATCTATATAAACTATAATTGATATGTATTTATATGTTTCAAATATTACACCATATTGGATTGTTATTACTTATTTTTTGTATATCGGTTTCAATTAAGTATAATCACTAATTATAATTTGTATAAATGTTCAGGTAGTAGTCGATAGTGTTATACATGATCAATAGAAAGATAGACAACATCAATAACGTCAGGTTTGTTTTCACGTATAATTTTGTTAATTTGTTAGTTTTTTTTTTTTTCCTATTGAATTTGTTACTCTTCAACTTTTGACATTCACTAAAAACAAATCTTGGATCCGTCACCCAATGTATACTCTTTTCTTTTCCCACTCGATTATTCTAACTTCTACTGCTATGGATACATTTTTCTTTTAAAATCAAGGCTATTGATGCATTAAAAAAAAATAAAAAAATTCCACGTGTCAAAATGATCTTTTCATTTTTTTTTTATTCTCACTACAAATAAATTTTGAATAATTATTTTAGTTTGATTCGATTATCCTTTTAGGTTGATCTAATTATCTTAATGAAAATATAAAATAATAGTATTGTTTATGGTGTATCAATTATATATTTTATATTTACATTAATATAATTAAATCAATTTATAGTTATTACGGACAGAGTAACTACTAGCAAATATACTTAGATATATTACGTTGATAAGTTGGGATTATCGAACCTACGTGTTTACCTGAACATTAGAGTACGCATTTTTTTTATTTTTTTAACACTAGAAAAACACGGAAAAATGGTTCTAAAGCTTTAGAACTGTCCGTATACAAGTTAAAATTGTTTGTCATAAATGGGATCCATTTGGTGTTCTTAATTGACGGACCGACAAATCTTAAGTCCTAAAAACCCTATTTTTTCGATGTTAGAAAAACATTTTTTTTTTTTTAATATATAATTGTTGATAATGTCTATTATTTGACAAAATTAGTTGTTAGTCATGATAATGTCTATTATTTGACAAAATTAGTTGTTAATCATGTTAATCATCTTACAATTACAACACTAACTCAAAAAGACTTGACCCAAGGTGATAACATTGGTGTCTTAATTATTGGGGTCGTTTGAAATTTTCTCTTTGTGATGGTCCTAGTTTAATTCCTTTCCCCCTTGATGCCAATCAAGTTATAATTCGAGAGTGAGAATTTTATTAAGTCCAGTCTTTCATTTCGGCCTTTATTTAATTTTTCTTTGTGGATCATCATTATAATGAATAATATAGCTAGTCAGTCAATAAGTTACTTCCTCATACCCACTCAAAAATATACAAGGTTGATCTGATACGGAAATTAAGAAAATTGTGCAGTAGAATGCTTCCTTCGTCTCATTATAAAAGTAAAAGGCACAAAAACCCTTATTTTAGTATTTTATTACAAAATGCACAAGCTTAAAAAGGAAAATTTTCAATAATTATTTATTTATGTGATCCACTTGTTATACTCACATTATGTATCAACTTATTATTTTCTATCTCACTTTCTCTCTCCTACCCCACTTTTCATACACACAACACTTATTTTACTATAAACTTTCATTAATTTTTTTTTGCAAAACCTATTTTTGTCTCTTTTGTAATGGGACGTATGAAGTAAATATTGTAAGTATGAAAGAGAAATTGGGACCAAAGTGGCCTTGGCCCAATGGTATGTTGGTGACTTCCCGAAGGGGAGGTCACCGGTTCGATTCCCCTCAAGGAGAATTTCTGTGATTAATTCCTACCTTGGGTTTCAGGGTCCTTTAGAGCCTCCCGGGGCACATTCGTGCTCGGCAGGAGCAGCTGGAGTAGCCAATTGGTGATGTAAGAGTGATGTAATTGCCTTGTAGGAGGGCTCCCTTGGGGGCTCAGGTATAGAGTGCTGCCACCACAGGCCGCATAAGCGCACATCCCGCGATTTACCTTCGCCAAAGATACCGAGGGCTCTGACTGGTGGTCCAGGATTAGTCCGGCGAAGCTGGGAACCTGGGTATCAAAAAAAAAAAAAATTGGGGTAGAAAATAGTAAATGTGTAGTTATTGTAAGTAGACATGTCCAAACGGTTCCGGTTCCGATTCCTGGTTCCGGAATCGCCGGTTCCCGGTTCCCAAATAGCCGGAATCGTATTCGAACCATATTAATCCGATTTTCGGTTTCCGGTTCTATCTGCCGATTTCGGTTTCGGTTCCAACGGTTTCACCGGTTCCATCACCATCTAACCTTTTTTTTTTTTTTAATCCAAACCTCTTAAGACAGTAAAACTTATACCTCTATAGTCTATATTAGAACATTTATCTAAATTCTAGTCTAATTTAAATAAAACAACACTACACTACAAGTACAAATACTAAATAAATGCTAAATATTACATTTAACTTACCTTGATCAATCGTCGGTTCCTGATTTCCGGTTCCGGTTCCAGATTTCGAAACCGCCGGTTCCCGATTCCGCCGGTTCCTCGGTTTTCAATATAGTGGATTCGTATTCGAACCGTTTCAATCCGGTTACGTTCGGTTCCCGATTTCGGCGGTTTTCGATTCTTGCCGATTTTTGATTCTGATTCTATCCGCCCGTCATTTTCGATTCTATTTAGACATGTCTAATTGTAAGTACGATAATTGGGTTACATGAATATGAATAAAGAATTATCAAAAAAAAATTATTTTGATTGTGTGATATTTTAAATGAGACAAGTAAAATAAAAATTTACTCCATATCTTTTCAATTGGTCAAAGTGGTACGGAAGGATTATTTGTTTCATTAGCTAATGTTCGTTTTCATGATGAACCTAGTCTAATCATTTGAAATTGGGGATCAAATAGACACCATCCCAGCTCATTTATTTTATTTGATGGATTTAATAGTGACTAATTATAAAACGTATTGATGATATCAAAAATGTTGGTAACAGGTCAAATTTAGCGACAGGTTATATTTTTTATGTTTGAATAGATCGAAAAAGATGAACAACGTAAACTAGGCCTGAGCTTCATCGACAAAAGCTCTACGGCGTGAGTAAATATTTTTGTGATATAGAGAGCAAATCAATTAACAATAGTTGAGAGTCAAAAGATGTGTTACCCAAATAATGTGAATTATAGCTTGTATTTGTAGGTATAGGGATATAGAGTTCATCTTTGATTAGGAAGTTGTGTGTGAGAAGGTTATAATCCTAGTTGGATAATAACTACCTACAATCATTGTTTGAGTAGAATTAGTATTGCATTCTTTCCATATGCATATGGGGCATGCTACTCGGCTTGTTATGCTTGATCGGCCTGAATAAATGTCGAGGAAGAGATGAGAGCATGGATACAAAAACTCATTTTCTTGCCTTGTTGATAACCGAGGAGGTGCTCCTCGTCTTTGAGTGAGGGTCAGGTCGGCCTAAATAGATGTCTTTCTCGGCATATGAGAGCGTGCCTTTGTCGGCATACAAGAATTCTGTGTATTAGTCATTATTCACTATGCTATGTCTAGGTCGACATAGTGGGAATGACAAAGGGGAACGACGACAAAGGTAGAAAAAGCCCACTCTCTTTGTCGTATTTGAGACTTGTGGATTATATTTTGGGCCAAACCCATTGGTCCTTGCCCGGCTATTAACCATATTCGTACCTCGATTTATACCGTTCAGTGGCCCCCGACTTCCTAGCTCGGCTATGCCGAGTAGGAAGTAGTGCTATACCTCGACTTAAAACGGATACGAACGATTTTTATGGAGAACGAGGCGTAATCATTTATCCGCCGGTTATTACACGTTGGCGAATGCGCCCCATTATTAACGAGACATTCCTATTGAAAACCTGCAAGAACATTAATGGTGTAGAGGTAGACGGCGCCTTGATCCGTTTTTGACCCATACTGTAGCGATGCGGTTTTAATGAACACAGAGTCGCAACTTATTATTTATTTAGGAAAACAATAAGAAAAACATTTTTGATAATTTAAAGAGATTCGAAGGTTCGGGGGTTAATTTATGGGATGGGAAGGTCGTGGATCACCCATTCCACCCAATCCGAAGATTGGTCTTGCCAATTGAATATTATCAATCGAAACAATATAATAATTAAATAAGAACAAGAAAACCCTAATTAATTTATTAATTAGGAATGTCGGGTAGTATGCTTCGAGATCACCTCCATGGATTGAAGGGACTCTAGGCTAATCCTTTTGGTGGGATTATACTACTCTAAAAGCAATTAGAGGGATTGAGAAGAAGAATATGAAAGTATAAGAGTTTACCTTGTGTTCTTGAGTGATTTTAATGAATAACCTCGACAGAGGTTCGAGATCTTCATAGGAAGATGATAAAAAATGAATTTTAGGGAGTATTTGGTTTAGAATCTGGTTCTAGTGTCTCCTCCTCCTCCTTGGTCGAGAAATAATTTGGACGGAGTTCACCTTGATTCTAGGCTTGAATCTTGGTATTCGTCGATCAACAAGGTTAATAGACGAATTTGGGTGTTGTTTTAGAGTGATTTGCAGTAGTTTTTCAAGGAGAGAAATCAACAAATTGTGTCTCCTGAAATACTGAAAGTCATCTAGTATTTATAGGGGTTGTATACTTGGTCACCAAGATTAGAAGACTCAAGAGATTTAGGATATCTCCTAAAGAAGGTTCCAGAACTCTACAATCAGTAGAGACCCGAATTGGATAAGAGTTTATTAAGAGAAGAGGTTGAAATCGACAAGGGAAGTGAATTTGCACATTTCGCAGAGGTGATGTCTCGCGCGAGACACGTATGTCCCACGCGGGACAACTAGTCAATTGACTATTCTGTCCTCTTCAGTTATTCTGTTAGTCAGTTAGGTCCAAAACTAACAAGGTTAGTTAGAAGCTTAACAAAACATGACGAAACTAATATGCTTTCATCAAAACACAAAACAGAGACGAAGAGTAGTGTAATCATGTAATTATTGGTTCAGAATGGGGTGTCTACAGAGCCCCTTGGTGACAAGACTTATGGAAGAAGTCATGTCGTCGATAGAAAAGACATCATTCTGAACATTGGGATGGTCGTGCCGCACGGCTGCCTACGTATCTCTATCGGAGAATCAGAGCAAAACGTAGTTTGACTCCTAAACACTTAAAATACTGCTTTAGGTATTTTGAAAAGTATATTTCCAAAGCAGATTTGAAAGAAAAAGGTAAGACCGTACTGAGGAGTCAAGGACTTGACCCAATTCCGATGATACGTGGTTTGTTGATGAAGTTGTTGAAGTGCACCGCCCGAGGTTACTGGCGTAGCTGAGGTTGTTTTAGTGCTTTCAAACTATGGATAAATTCATATTGAGGAATCAAGGGTTTGACCCAATTCTGAAAATATCCGTTTTTTTGATGATGTGCCGCCCGAGGTTACTGACATTGCTGTTGTTGTTGCCGAGGTTACGGACTTTAATGTCGCTGAGGTCATAGACTTTGTTGACGTTGCCGACATCACGGACTTTGAAGTTTGCTGAGGTCGTAGACTTTGTTGATGCTTCACCTGAGGTCACAAGTGTCACTGTTGTTGCCGAGGTCACGAACTTTGTTGTCGTTGCTGCCGTCACAGACTTTGAAGTTGTCGGTTGAGGTGGAAGTTCTGTTGGCTCCTGTAATTCAAGGATATATGCATGCTGGTCTCGGATGGACCCGAATGATTCTTACCTTTCTGCACCTACTAGCACATAAAGATTTCAAATAGATTTTTCAGATTTTAGTTGTTTAACTGGACTTATGTGGTGGTGTCCACGTCTGTTCGTATGAATGGCCGGTTGGTCATTTTGATAGTGAGTTTATGTATGAGTATATGGTATATGGACATGTAGGGACATTTGTATGGATTTATGTTTGAGATGGGTGAACTATATGAGTGAACTTGTACTTGACAAGTTGAGACCAAATCAGGTTTATGCAGAGTCTATTGCTAGGCAGCGAGGTTGTCTCGTGCGAGAGTAACGTACTGTTTCTTCATTGTTGTAAAATTTAGATGAGTAACCTTGTGTGAACACATCTAGGCCTATTGCAAATCTTCATTCTTAATTCTCCTTTGAATCGTGTCTCTAGGAGGTAAACGACTACAAATCTGTCGACTTTCGTAATGACTTTATGTCCAAGTCTCTTTCTTGTCTCAAGCCCCAAGTTGCTTGAATGTGGTAGATGACTTTGTGAACAGGCTTGTGAGGTTGCTCTCTTGATTTGAAGATGATCGAAGAAGGCTCTCCTTGTTGATTTGATTTGAAGAGGATCGAATGATGTTCGATGAAGAAGGTTGAAGAATAGTCTCCCTTTGTCCTTGATTTTTTTTGGGTGACGCATCCTGGTTTTTGTCTAGACCGTCCTTTCGGGTTTTCAATCTAGCGGGCATATCTTTTGCATCTTTTTTTTTGTTTTGAAAATAGTATGTTAACTCAAAGAGAACTCAGTGGAGAAAATTTTATTGAGGAGAGAGAAATGAGATCTCAAGTTAGTTGAGGAGAGACGGGCTCTATTCTTTGGAAGGTGATCCAAACATTGACTCTTTGGAGAAGTGTATTCTCTAATGATGAGAGTGAAATGCAAAGAGGGAAGCTCCTAATGCAGATTTGATTATTTTGAAGGGTTGAAGTAGAGATTGACTGGGGGAGGAAAGGTTAGGAAGCCCCAGTTTTGATGCTTGGATATCAAGAGTGTGTATGAGAGTGGCTAATATGAAGCCTCTAGACTCAACAAGAAATGCTACTTTTCTCAAAGATCTAGAAAAGTTGTTCAACCTTTTAATGAACCGTCCATCATCTAGAAATTTCTAAATAAGTTTGAGAAGAAAGCCAATCATTAGTATGACTTAAGGGTAAACATTTTTCTTGATACTGAAAGTCTTCTTCACTTCTTATTAGAGGATGTTGAGTAATCTTCATTTATTTTGTTGGTATCACTTGACTCCTCTTCTTTGTGGGAGAGTCCTTCGTGCATTTGAAGTTTCACCTTTGTTGTGGGGGTGATGAAAGCTTGAGAGTTTTTTTTGTACTCTCAAAGCTTTGAATAGAGTAGCCTCACTCTTCTTGGAATGAAGGTTGATAGTAGCACCTTTGGCTTTTTTCGTTTGTTGACCTTTGACTTTCAGTAGGGATAATATTTAGCTCTTAGCCCTTCTAATGATAACTTTCTTCTTAAATTCGTTTAGAAGTTTCTATTTTTGCGATGATTTAAGGAATGGAGGGTCCATTATTTTGATACTCATGAGGTAGAACAACCTTAGGGAAAGTGTTTAGGAAAAGAAAATGACTTTGATTAACGGAGAAATTAAAAACATACTCGATAGTTTAGATGACACAAACTAGAGGAGGTGAGAAGTACTAGAAAGACAGAACAATTCTTCGAGTTCATACTTAGAAATTTAAAACCTAATCTACTTCTATCAAAGGAGAGAGGGAGAGGATAGTTGTAGCCCCAAAGTGGTAAGTGTAGATTTCTTCTTGGAGCTTCATCTTCTTCATGTATTATGAGGGAGAGGATTAGTGATGACGTTGGGACGTTCTACCCCTCCATTGTCAAAGAGGTCTTGGATGATGTCCTTCAAGTGGTGGCAATTATTGGTGTTGTGGCTGGTGAAGTTGTGGTACTTGCAGAATAAGTGATGATCATGATTAGGACCCATATCCCTAGGAGGACCACCTTCCCTTGGTTTGATCTTTTCATTCTTGATAAGCACATCGAAGAACTCTTCTTGAGTGATTCCTTTAAGTTTGTCATAGTGCCTCTTTTTTTTGGGATGAGGAACATCAGAATACTTGTCGGTGTTGGGGCAGTTGAATGCAATAGTATTGACTGAAGCATCCTTACTTGTGGTGGGCTTGTTGTAGTGAAAAATACTTTCCTTCTTTTTAATTTTTAGGAAGTCATCAATCCTAATTCCGGACTCATGAAGTTCATTGAAACTAGGAAAGTAATTACCGACGAGCTTCTCTTGAAATTCATCACGGAGGCATTGGAGGAAGATGTGGATTTGCTCTTTGAGAGTAGGTCTTTCGATAATTTCAGTAAGTTTAAGTCTCCATCTTTTAGCAAAGTCATCAAAAGACTCATTTTCATGTTGCTTGGTTTGTTCAAGATCCCTCCTAGTAGGGCGGTAAGTAGAGTTGTCTTCAAACTGCCTTTGGAAGACTAAACATGCAGACGACCAGTCAAGCCTTGTAGTCGTAGGAAGAGACATGTACAAATCCCTTGCAGCACCCTCCAAAGTTTGAGGAAAGCATTGGGCCAAGATTGTGTTATCAACGCCCATTGAAAGCATATCCCAAGTGTAGGTCTCAACATAATTTCGAGGACAAGTAGTGCCATTAAACTTGGCAATATCGGGTGTCTTCTACTTGCGAGGAAACTTGGTGATAGATTGTTGAAGAGCATCGGGATCAAATGGGACGAAGGATCCCTTTGAAGTGTAAAGGGTTGCAAGTTTCTTCTCAAGGTAGTTCTTAGTTACATGATTACCAAGCTTAATAGTTTCATCACTACCTTCCTTCTTGGTCTTAGTACCCTTGGAGATATGTCCCTCATCATCAGAGGAGGATGAGGAAGAGGATGAATCGGATTCTTCCTCTTTCTTGCTTGACTTCACGGTTTTCCTTTTCTTCTTGGGGTAGGATTCCTTTTCATCAGAGGAGGATCCATCTTTCTTCCTTTGCTTTCTTCCTTTCTTGATTTTCATCTCTTGGAGCTCTTACATGAGGGCGACCATTTGAGCATTTTGCTCATTAATTTTCTTACTTTTTTCATCCATCCTAAGCAGGGCTTCGAGAAGTTTGGCCTTAGTTTCCTTGATTTTGGCTTCGGTGACAGAAAGAGAAGTAGATATTGTGTCGAGCTTTGACGATGGATCTAGATGTGTAGCAACTGTGTTAAACCATGATCGAGTCCCAACAAGTTGGCTGAATAGGGTATATGAAGGCTTGAAGGTTTTGACCAAAATACGAAAAGACAGAACACATGTCTCGCACGGGACAAGTAGTCTCGCGCGAGACAACACGACTGGAAGTCACAATTTTTTTGATTTTAATCTTAATTTTGGTGGGACGGAAAATTCGTTTTGGGGGTTTCTAACATTCAAAATCCAAATCTAAGGACCTAAGGGTCGAAGTTATCTCAAGTAACATCAAGTTTTGTGCAATAAATTTGGCAAGAAAATTTTCTCTTTAGGGGCAAATCCGAAGGGACAATCTTAGGGACATCTCCGAAGGGACAATTCCGAAGCGACAATTTATTGATTTCTTTTCTGTGGCTTATTGCACAAAAAAAGATCTTGACAAGGAATTACAAAGACTCCAATATCAAACCGACAGGTCACGGAGTGTCCTAAAAAGTAAATCTACATGATATGTGGTTGATGCAGGGTTTACGGCTAGGCTCCTCGCGATATTGACAATCTAGGTGGATTGAAAACACGAGGTGGTATGATCTAACTTTGAGAGACCAGCGATTAGTTTATTACCGTAATTCGTCCTTAGTGTGGGTCCCGGGTTTTATCAAAGATATGTAGTGCAATGATAGTTATATCATGATGTGCACGTGTGTGAGAGTCAATTCTAGGGGATAGAGTAAAATAGAAAGTTTTTTTTTAAACTAAAAGAAAACCAGATGATGGCCGCACCAAGTAGTTGCCTACGTTTCTCCCAAATTAGAAAGACTTAGGCCGTCGTAGTTCCACCTAAAGAGTAGAGAGAGAGAATTAAATTAATTAGTTACAAAGCCCAAGTCAACCGATGACCGGTAAAAATTAAAATAATTCAATGATGAAAAAGATTGATAATACTCAATTGTGTGCAAGTCTATCCCTCTTAATTAATTATATCCAGTAGAGTCGCCAAACTGTAGCGATGCGGTTTTAATGAACACAGAGTCGCCACTTATTATTTATTTAGGAAAACAATAAAAAAATATTTTTGATAATTTAAAGAGATTCGAAGGTTCGGGGGTTAATTTATGGGATAGGAAGGTCGGGGAGCACCCATTCCACCCAATCCGAAGATTGGTCTTGCCAATTGAGTATTATCAATTGAAACAATATAATAATTAAATAAGAACAAGAAAACCCTAATTAATTTCTTAATTAGGAATATCGAGTTGTATGCTTCGAGATCACCTCAATGGATTGAAGGGACTCTAGACTAACCCTTTTGATGGGATTACACTACTCTAAAAGCAATCAGAGGGATTGAGAAGAAGAATGTAAAATTATAGGAGTTTACCTTGTGTTCTTGAGTGATTTTAATGAATAACCTCGACAGAGGTTCGAGATCTTCGTAGGAAGATGATAAAAAATGAATTTTAGGGAGTATTTGGTTTAGAACCTGATTCTAGTGTCTCCTCCTCCTCCTCGGTAGAGAAATGATTTGGACGGAGTTTCGTCTTGATTCTAGGCTTGAATCTTGGTATTCGTCAATCTACAAGGTTGATAGACGAATTTGGGTGTTGTTTTAGAGTGATTTGCAGGAGTCTTTCAAGGAGAAAAACCAGCAAATTGTGTCCCTTGAAATACTGAAAGTCATCTAGTATTTATAGGGGTTGATTTACTTGGTCATCAAGATTAGGAGACTCAAGGGATTTAGGATATCTCCTAAAAAAGGTTCTAGAACTCTACAATCGCTAGAGACCCGGATTGGATAAGAGTTTATCAAGAGAAGATGTTGAAATCGACAAGGGAAGTGAATCTGCACATTTCGCAGAGGAGATGTCTCGCGCGAGACACATTTGTCCCGCACGGAACAACTAGTCAATTGACTATTCTGTCCTCTTCAGTTATTCCGTTAGTCAGTTAGGTCCAATACTAACAAGGTTAGTTAGAAACTTAACGAAACATGATGAAACTAATATGCTTTCATCAAAACAAAAAAGAGAGACGAAGAGTAGTGTAATCATGTAATTATTGATTCAGAATGGGGTGTCTACACGTACCCGTTTAGATCTGGGTATAGAAGCCAAAATCCTTTCACATTGCAATCTTTTATCACTGCTGCCATTTGAGAGAAAACTATTAAGCTTCAAAACCGCAAGTCCGTTCTTGATTTTGTGCTTGATTTCTGGAGCTTGTTCTTGATTTTGTGCGCGATTCCTTCATCATTCTTTAGATTCAGGTATAACTTCATCCTTTTCTCCTTCCTTTGTGCATTTATGGGTTTATAGTTGTGGTCTTGGTGGGTTTGCCAGAACCGCCATTGTTATGCTTGTTCTTGAATTTTTTTGAGCATTTCTTGTGCCTTCCTCGTATTTAGAAATGGCAAGAATATGGAGAATTAATCCAAATGCTTTGTACTGCTACCACACCCAAAATATTAGGATCTACCAACGAATTGATTGTCCATGGATGATGTTAAGTTTGAATGAAATCGAAAAGATACTAACGAGGTACCAATCTCATAGGATCGACGTACATTACCCAAGTCGATTTAGGATTCACCGACTAGATGTAGATTCCCCCAATTTCGCGTTGTTCTACGGTTGGATTGAGATCCTTGACCATATCAATCTCTATTACTTGAAATCTGATCATTTGGAGCGTCCTTTGCTGGGTAAGGATCCCTTGTTCTTTTATTTATGCAGGCATGACGAAAAGAGGATGTAATATTGCTCTTCCTACTGGTCCCTAAACTTATGGGAGGAACGTAGATGCATTCACCGAGGGAGCCCATTCTGGAGGCCGAGGGAGGTCCAACCGAGGTAGTACATACACCCTTAGACCTAAACCCATTAGAGCTGGGGAGCCAATGATAGAGGAGGTACACTCCAAGTATGGGGTGTCGAGGGATGAGTAACGACTTAACTACCTTCCCGGTGCCCCCGTAAAAGATGAGAAGGCTATGGAGGACTTCATGTACTCCTTGAATTACGTACACGTTTTCTATAAGTAGTTTCAGCTCGGTCTACATCTCCCCTTAGACCCCTTTATTTGTGAGTTCCTGGAGGACATGCAAGCTGTCCCGGCCATGCTAGGCGCCAATGTGGTGAGGTTCCTCACCGGCTTCATAGTATTATGCCGCAGTCTATGTTTTGAACCTTTTCAATCTGCCTTTCACCACTTCTTCACCGTTAGTTATAAGGAGCATACTAGGATCTTGGTGATACGGAGTGACCCTAACCAGCCCAAATTGATATATCCCATGTCGAGCAAGGTCTCTGGATGGAACAACCATGTTATAAGGGTGGAGAGCCAACAAGGTTGGGAATTTGCTTCTCCCTCGAAGTATCCATGTGTGCCCGAGCAGGTGTGGAGGCCAGAGTGGAGCGGCCAATTAATTTAGATGCTAAGGCAGTTTGCCGAGGTAGGCACCGTATGTTGGTCGACCTTGGAAATCGACTATAGGTACTACGTACAGGCCGGCATCATGCATGGGCCTTTGGATGGGTTGGTGCCCCTCTTCTCGGTTGCTAGGGGGAATAGGTTTCCCGACTGGAGGGTACACCCCGATCTCGTATTTCATGATGAATGCGACGTATGCAAGTTGTATGACGACAAGTGCCTTGCTGAGGATGGCGTTATCGGCTGTAAATTTTTCTACTTCCTCGTCATTCCAAACTTATGTAAATTTTGCTTTGTTAATTTAATCCTCCTCGTCAATATATTAATTTTTCATCCTCGTCTTTGCAGATCTAACCGAGGATCAAATTAAGAAGATGGAAGAGGAGATTCTGGACCCTCAGGCGCTGGTGAAGCTCGAGAGGAGGACTTCTCGATCCTCAGCCCAAAATAAAAGACGAGATGACGCTATCATTCGTCAGGCCGTCTTATCTACCAAGGAAGCTGGGATGCTTCCCTTGAAGCCGATGGGGGGTGCTCGTGCCTCCACCTAGGAAGGAGTTGATCGGCAGGATGCCCAAGTCGAGGAGGGACATAGCTCCCAAGTTCTGGATCCTGAAATTGAGGAGGCTCTAAGAAATGCCAGTCTGGTTCAGACTGAGAAGGCCAATGCCGGTGAAATAACCCATGCCCAAAAGCATCAAAGGGTGGAGACCGTGCTGGAGGAGCCTACCTCCAAGAGAATAACTGCTGTGTCTTCCTTCGGGGAGGTCACTGCCTGGCACGTGAAGACTTACGCCTAGGCCGAGAAGGTGGCAAAATAATGGACGGTCCCCACCATCAAAGGTTTTGATGATTTGGCCAGGAAGGGCCCAAAGCTTATACTTGGCCAGCCAATTGTCCACTGGGCCATGGACAAGGACTTTCTTGATCACTTCATTGATATGAAGCCGAATGGGGAGCATCAGGCCAATAGAAAAGGCCTCCTTCTCAGCGAGGTAACCTTCTCGTCATTTACTTTTTCTCTTTCGGTTTTCATAACACTTGTAATTTTTTGCTGATGTTTTTCTTTGTCTGTGTAGCTTGCAACTGTGACTGCCTATGAGGCAATCAGGAGCAAGGCAGCTGATGACTTGGAGCAATGCCTTGATCGTCAGATCGAAAAGAATAAGGTCAACCTGGCCAAGGTGGTTGACTTTCTCAAGTCCCTAAGGAAGGAGGTCGATGATCAAAAGTGGCCAAGGCAGAGGCTGAGAGAGCAGAAAGGGCGGCCAAGGCGGCTCAAGCTAAGGCCGAGGAAGCCAACAAAGCCGGGTAGGTTGAAATTGAGAGGCTCATAACTGAGCAAGGGAAAAATGCTGAGGAAGCAAATGCTCGGTATAAACAGTTAGAGGCTAGCTTGCCCACTCAAATTGTTGAGGCTAGCTCCCAATAAAAGGTCAGCCCGACCTTCAGACAAGCTTTAGCTGACAAGACGGCCACCATATACTCTGACGGCTATCTCCATTTAGCCAGAAGGGCCTTGGTGGACCCAACTCTTCATGCCGACATAGGCCTACTTCCACATATTGTCTGCCAGGATGCTTATAACGACCTTGGCCAGATCTGGTCATTCCTTTGTGCCATTTTCAAAGAATGCCCTTAAGGTGATTGCTGCCTAAGATGCCAGGGAAGGCCGAGAAGCATGGGTCCCCCCTCCCGTTGATCTTCAAAACATCCACGTGTTGATAGAGAAGATCCAAGATGAGGAAGCTTTTGATGAGGAGGAAGATGCCGAGGAGGGGCAAACCTAGGAAGCCCAAGCTGATCAAGTTATTATCCCAGACGTTGTCGCCGAGCAGGACGATTTATTTAGAGGAGACGGTCAGGCTTGAGGATTTTTTTGCCTTTATTTTTGTTGATGTAATAGGGATCCCTTGTACTTCAATCTCCATATCAATATAATGAATTTTCTTTATCTCCTGTCTTGTATTTATTTTCACTTCCTTTGTCGATTGTTGAATGTTTGACTGTTTGTTGAATGATTTAAATGTTGACCATTTTGCTTAATTACCTAACTTTCTTGAGAAGCCCAGGAAGATCTCCTCATCATTTGTATTTAGTTATTAAACCGAGGAGGCTCGTTCAGTCTAAACAATTAGATAACTTGCAAGTTTATTCATTAAGCCGAGGAAGGTTGTTCGGCATAACATTTAGGTTATTTTTGAGGGATTGTCTCTTTATACTGAGGAGGGTCATTCGATCATAAGTTTTAGACAATTTTTGATGTTTTACCTCTATATGTCGAGGAATGTCATTCGATCATAGTTCTTAGGCAATTTTTTTGATGTTTCACCTTTCTATGCCGAGGTAGGTCGTTCGGTGATAGGTTTTAGGCAATTTTTGGGACTTTATCCCTTTGATGTCTAGGAGGGGTCTCCTCGTATTTCAGAGTTGCCTTATTAGTCATTTGCATTGTTGAAAACTGAATTTCTATTAACTGAAAATGATTACTTCAAATGCAATCCTATTTTAGTTGAAAATAACTGGGAAGACTAACAACGACTAATCTATTAAATAAAAAAATAGATTATAAACTAGTGATAATATTTCCATAGATCATCAGAATGCCACGTATGTTTCAGCTCTTGTACATCTGGGGTATTCAATTTGTAGATCTCTTCAATTTTTCTAAGTACCCAATCACCGACTTGGAATACTCTCTTGTTGACCCTTTTTTCATGATAGGCGTTGGTCCTCTCCTTGTAGTTCACCATCCTCAACTGAGCAGCCAGTCTTCTTTTATCTACTAAGTTTAGGTCCAACAGCCTATTGACCTTGTTGACTTGTTCATTGTAGTTAGAATTTCTTGTCGTTGGGATATCCATCTCATCTGCTACCATGGCCTCAGAACCGAAGGTTAGTGCGAATGGGGTTTCCCTGTTTGGCCCCCGAGTGTTTGTGCGAACTGCCCATAAGGCTAAGGGAAGTTCGTCCAACCATCTACCATCACTTCCCTCTCGGTTCTAAGTCAGGGCTGTTAGCACCAATTTGTTGGCTGCTTCTGCTTGTCCATTACATTGAGATCTGCTCAAGGATGATTTGATGTGTCTGACTCCTAGTCTGTTCAGCTCTGCTGTAAATGCATTAGAGAACTGAATATTGTGATCTGAAATGATAGTATGTGTAACCCCGAAGCGACAACAGATGAAGTCATGGATAAAGTTGATTGTGTTCTCCTCTGTGATTTTGACTAAGGCTTTTGCTTCTATCCATTTGAAGAAATAATCGACTGCCACATCACGTATTTGCAATTTCCTCGGGTGGGGGGGGGGGAAGGGTCCAATGATGTCGATTCTCCACATGTCAAATGGCCAAGTAGGAATTATGAGTGTCTGTTCCACTGCTGGCAGTCTAGGAATATCAGCGTATCTCTGGCACTTGTCAGACTTTCTCACGGACAAGTGCAGGGTCGATACGAGGGTAAACCAATGGCTGTTTGGGTCATCCC
Organism: Adenophora triphylla var. japonica; assembly: GCA_022495995.1. Classification (NCBI taxonomy): domain Eukaryota; kingdom Viridiplantae; phylum Streptophyta; class Magnoliopsida; order Asterales; family Campanulaceae; genus Adenophora; species Adenophora triphylla. The sequence continues at coordinate 95,999 of JAFEMH010000453.1, read as the reverse complement.
GTGCTCGCACCGAGAGGCGTAGTAAGGCCTCCCAGGCTGCTACTGAGATTTTCTGGGTTAAGGACGTAGTGTGCAGTGTACGGTCAATGTGCGCGTGGTGTGCGACAGTCTACATTCCTTTTTGAGTAAAAACAGAAATTTTCAAATGTGTCTTAAGGGCATGAAGCATGCAAAAAGTTTTTTTTTTTGAAAACAATTTTTTTAAAATGAGACCAGTACGTGGCGTTGTTAAACCATAATTTATCCCAGGCTCCGATAATGAAGCATTTTTAACAGAAAGGTTAATGGTTTCCAACCTATATACTGAGTATCATTTTTTTTTTGAAAACATGTAAACACATAAACACATGAGCACATAAGCACATAAAATTTAAATAGTTAAGGAAATGGACCCGACAGTCAAAATTGTGACATTCCCGGGACAGTCCAATCGATAACCACGCGTAATGAGAAAACACATAAACACACAAAAACAAAAGTTTCAAGTGTTTGGACGAAAGTTTGACCCGCAAAAACTTTTTTTTATTTGAAAAACAAGTTTTATTTATTATTTGAAAAACAAGTTTTTTTTTTTTTTTAAAAAAAACTTATTGTCCCCAGCGGAGTCACCACTGTGATGTACCCGATTTTTTGCGCCGAAGCCCGACAATGTCTTTTTTGGGAGGTTTGAAAAATCTTTATCGGACTTTGAAAAATCAACGGAGTCGCCACGCCGTTTTTAGTTTAAGGGGGGCCAAAACTTTGAAAAATGCCCAAATATAGAGAAAATGAGTTCGGATGTCACGTTACACTCCGGGAAGAACGTTTGGCGTTCACCCGGAATGCCTCGTATGACGAGTCTTCCAAACTTGAAACTTTTGTGTATGTGTGTTTGTGTGTGTTTTGAAAAAAGGTTTGACTAAAAGGGATTTTCTGAAGAAAAACTAAATCTGAGGGACTGGACTGGAAAAATAGTTTAAAAACAAGGTCTGAACTGAAAATAACAGAAACTGGAAAACTGTTTGCAGATGACAATGACATCCGCGTGGATGTGATCGTAGTGCAATCTTATCTGCGCGGATGGGGCTGCAGTGTCAATATTTTTTACAGTTTCCAATTTAGTCACTGTAATTTCCAGAAACTTATCTGGATTTACAGGACTTAACTGGAAATGTAACTGAAAGCAGAAAATAAAGGAAATGTTTGGATTTTTAGCATCCATATTTTGTCCTCTCTTTCCCTAGACATTGATTAATGGTCATAAGTGATGAATCCACTTAACCAAGCCATCCTGGGGGTATATTAGGACTTGAAAAACATATCATTTGCAAAGGGGAAGGGGATTTGACATAAAAGTAAGTTGAAAAGAGAGAACTAGGTCAAGATGTATCAACTTTAGAGAAAGATCTCTAAGGTGGCCTTGAGGAAGACCATCCTTGAGTCCTATACTCAAGTGTATCTCATACATCTTGTGTGACCTAAATATATGAGTCTTAAGAATGTTCATCCATGGAAATGGTTCCAAGGTGCATCTTAGACTATGGGGGAATATTTACAAGAAAGTAAAGAATGTGGACTATTTGAAATGATCATCTATGGAGATTGACTTCAAGATGACCATATTTTAGGTCAAGAAAGCAAGTAACAAGTAAAGACTAGTTAATGTAAAAAGGGGACAAGGGACATACATAATAAAATGTGAATCCTTGTAGAGATTCATCCATGGAGATGAACTTCATGTAGATCCTCTTGGATCCTTGGGACAAAGGGGAAGGGGAGTCAAACAACAAGTAAGAACAACCACTCTACATCATTTATGTATGAAAATGTATGTATGAATGAAGGAATTTTGTGAAGGGAGAACAAGGGTTTTACCAATGTTTCTTGGGCTTGTGTTTAGGGTTTGAAGGTTTCAAAGGGTTAGGAGTGGTTTTGGGGTGAATTTTGTGTTGAATTTGGGGTTGAATTTGAGTGGTGAGAGTGTTGAGGGCTGTTTGAGAATGGATTTTGACAGAGTAACAGTAGGAATTCGTAATTTTTGGCTCGTTAAAACTGAGGGAGAAGGGCTGTATTTGTAGGTTGGCTGGGGTGCAATCTTATCTGCGTGGATGAGATTGTAAGTACAATCTCATCCGCGCGGATGGGATCAGCAGCGTGCCTGGTTCTGTGCAGAAAGCAGTTTTGACTGTTTGTTAAATGGTCAATATTCTTTTTAATTGGAAATGACAAATTTCCAGAGAGGTATTTACCCATTTTTTTATTCCTAAGAGGTCCTTCCTCATTCAAATTGTCAAAATAATATCCAAAATGCCCCTAAATGATTATAAATCATTAATTTGGGCTGACGAAACGTTAACGACCCAGATTGGGGCACTTACAGTAGCCCCTCGGCGATGGTACTTCCAGGGGAAGTGGGGTCGTCTACAAAGTGAGGATCCCAATTTGGCAAAATTTTTACCTAGATGGATGAGGAGGTGACCGAGGCGGTCGGATGGCTGGACCCTTTTAAAGGATTCCTACGTATCCCAGGTGGGAATCAAGCCGATCATAGTTCAGGTCTTGCGGGGGAAAGGAGCGGTCAAATGAATGGACCTCCCACCACATTTTCGTTGTCGAAGGCAGACTCAACTAACGGAGGCGTTGCCTAAGATAAACTCGACTAACGGAGGCTCTGCCGAAGATAACTCGACTAATGGAGGCGTTGTCGAAGGTAACTCGACTAACGTAGGCATTGTAGAAGGTGACTCGACTAACAGAGGAGTTGCCGAAGATAAACTCGACTAACGGAGGCGCTGCCAAAGATAACTCGACTAACGAAGGCGTTCTCGAAGGTAACTCGACTAACAGAGGCGTTTCCAAAGACGGACTCGACTAATGGAGGCATTGCCGAAGACGGACTCGACTAACGGAGGCGTTTCCGAAGATAAACTCGACTAACGGAGGTGTTGCCGAAGATACTCGACTAACGGAGGCGTTGTCGAAGATGGACTCGACAAACGGAGGCATTACCGAAGATACACTCGACTAACGGAGGCATTGCCGAAGATAAACTCGACTAAAGGAGGCATTGCCGAAGGTAACTCGACTAACGGAGGCGTTGCCGAAGACAACTCGACTAACGGAGGTGTTGCCGAAGGTGACTCAACTAACGGAGGCATTGCCGAAGGTAAACTCGACTAACGGAGGCCCTGCCAAAGATAACTCGACTAACGGAGGCGATGTCGAAGGTAGCTCAACTAACGGAGGTGGGGGCGTTGCCGAAGATAACTCGACTAACGGAGGCGTTGCCGAAGATAACTCGACTAACGAAGGCATTGTCGAAGACGGACTCGACTAACGGAGGCGTTGTCGAAGATAACTCAACTAACGGAGGCATTGCCGAAGGTAGACTCGACTAACGGAGGCGTTGCCGAAGGTAGACTCGACTAACGGAGGCATTGTCAAAGATAACTCGACTAATGGAGGAGTTGCCTAAGGTAACTTGACTAACGGAGGCATTGCCGAAGGTAGACTCGACTAACGAAGGCGTTGCCGAAGATAACTCGACTAACGAAGGCGTTGCCGAAGGTAGACTTGACTAACGGAGGCGTTGCCGAAGGTAGACTCGACTAATGGAGGCGTTGCCGAAGGTAACTCAACTAACGAAGGCGCTTGTAAGTACCCAAATCCGGATCGTCCAAATCCGTCAGAAAGTTAACCGAAATCCGTTAACTGGCCCGCTCCGGAGTTATGAACTCGTTAAACTCCCGTTCTTGTGCTAACGAGACGTCCGGGATCGCCCGTGCATCCCGACGTCGAACCGTACTTAGCACGTGTCATCTCACGTAAAGTATGGCTTTCCACGAAAAACGCATTTTCCGGCACTTTCCGGGGGCGTTTCGGACATTTCTGACCGTTATTTTAAAAAACGGACAAAACGGGACCGGGGACAAAATCCCACATGGTGGTGACTCGAGAGGGGCACGTGGCAGCCATGCCACCTCCCTCTAGTCACCCTTCAATCAAATTCAAGGGAAAAGACCAAAATACCCCGATTTGCAAGCCAAGTCCTAGGACTCACTGTGCACATTTTCTGAAATTGCCAGCAAGTCCTTCAAATTCTCAAAATACCACAAAACCCCCTGGATTCAGGCCAAGTCCGTCCGGACTCCTACTGCAATTTTCACCCTATAAATAGAAGTTGCTGTCAAAGGCACAAGGACAGAAAATTCACTCCCAAAAATCACCACCCCCACGGCCTAAGCAATTTTTACCCCTCCCGAGCTCCGTTCTGTCTCGATTCGCGTGAAATCTTCATATTTCGATCAAATACGCCCCTTACAACTTCGAAACAACCTTTCGAATCACTTTCCGTGTCCCGTACACACCTCCCGAGCCAAAGGAGTCAACCCTAGCCATAGGTATAACTCCCTCTCTCTAAATCTCCCGTTCCGTCTCGGTTTACGCGCCAGTCGCTATAACCATTTCGAACTTCGTTATCAAAATGTAGACTCCTCCGTCTAACGGGGTCCAATACGTTTTAGCCCCTCGTTCCTCTTCTCTTTCCGTAAGAGAAGTAATCACGGGTTAAAACGGCGTTCCGACCCCGTTCCGTTTACTTTTAATGTCATTTACCATTCCGGATCGATCGATCCGTTGATCGTCATTTACAATTCCGAGCCGTTTGGCCTCGTTGATCGTCATTTACAATTCCGAGCCGTTTGGCCTCGTTGATCGTCATTTACAATTCCGAGCCGTTTGGCCTCGTTGATCGTCATTTACGAATCCGGATCGTTTGATTCCGTTGATACCGCACTTTAAATACTGTCATTTACAAAGTCCGATCCGTTTGGATCGTGATAGTATTTACTTTTCAAAGTCCGAGTCGCAACCCGATTCGTTGATCGCATGTCATTTAATACGCATTTTTCCCGTAAAAATCGTTAACAATGTAATGCCCGGTTCAAAACCGGATTTCGTCCGTCGAACTCTCTTTCAAAACGCGCGAAATGACGTTCGGCCTCCGAACGTTCATCTTCAAACTCAAAGCCGCCATTTGACACTTAAAATTATTTAATACGCATTTTTCCCGTAAAAATCGTTAACAATGACGCGCCGTGCTTAGGAGTTCGACCTTCGAACTCCTTTTCAACTCAAAGTCGACGTTTGCCACGCAAACGCTCATTTCAAACTCAAAACCGACGTTTGCCACGCAAACGCTCATTTCAAACTCAAAACCGACGTTTGCCACGCAAACGCTCATTTCTGTCTCAAACCGACGTTTGTCATTCAAACGCTCGTCTTTTCAAAAGTCACCTAATCAACGTTTGTCATTCAAACCAAGATTAAGCTTGTCATTCAAGCCCCCATTTCAAAAGACACACACACACACACACACACGATTTCGAGAAAGGTAGAAAGACTCGTCATGCGAGGCGTTTCGGGCGATCTCGTAATACTCTACCCGAAACGTAACTTGACCTCCGAACCTAACAATCTCTGGTACAAAAAGCTTTTTACTCGTTTTTGCTGCCAATAAAAATGATCCCTTTTTTCAAAGCCTTTTCCTAAGTTTTTGCTACCAATAAAAACGACACATTTTCACAATAGCCGTTTCTCAACGTTTGGGCTCAAAATACAAAAACCGCGTGGCGACTCCTCATTTTGTTCCTTCCCATGAAGCGAGGTCTCAGACACCAACCCCTCCGCGAAAGACAACCGCCTTTTCCGCGCCCCCCGCCCGCACGTGAAAAGATCGGGTAATTTCAGTTGGTGACTCCGCTGGGGAAAATATACTTTTTTCAAAACTGCCGATGTTTTCTAAAAAGCCTTCCGTGGGTCAAACTTTCGTTTACCCTTCCTCGTTTTCGTGTGTGTGAGTTCCTTTAAACCTCGAACGGTTTTTGTTTCAAAGGCATTACATTGTCAACTTTTCAAAATCTTACCATGTTTGTGCATTCCCATTCATGTTTGATTTTCATGCTGTCTTTTGAACTGTGCATCATAAATTCTTTAAGACACATTCTGAAAAATCTCTGTTTTACTCAGAAAAAGAATTTTAGTGACCGCACACTACGCGCACTTGCTGCCTCGGAACACCGCACTTCACGTGCACTTGCTGCCTCGGTACACTGCACACTACAACCCCTAACCCGGGATGGCCTTATCAGTTGCACTCTGATTGGTCTGCCAGACACCTTTCGGGGGCGCACGGGGTCGTCCCAAACATCCCATCCTAGCCCGTGTAAGCCATGCACTCTTTGTGTCACACTTTGTCCAAGACCCCGATTGGTTTTTGGCTTAGCTCGTGTCATAAAGCCTAAGTGTATGTTTTTCACGCCGGGCCCCGCTCATAGTCAAGCTCGAGAGTTTGAGACCGAAGGTCATTCCCGACCCGAAGTCTTGAGCTTTTCAGCCTTGACTTTGACGCGGAGCTCTGCCAAAAAATATACCCGAAGGTTCAATGTGACGCCGTGTCACCAAACCTCGCCGTATGTATCGTACCAGCCACAACTTGGCCAACGCTAAAAAGCTAAGGTCTCTCGCACAAGCGAGTCAGGAGAGGTCATGCCAAAATTTTGGCACGATCCCCGCCTTAACTTAAAGACGTTGACTTCGACCGTGGCCCGTTGTAAGTACCCAAATCTGGCTCATGCCTTCCGGTTAATTTTCCCGGCAATTTCGGTAATTTTTCCGGTAATTCCCCGGACTTTCCTAAAGTTCCGGAACAATTCCGGAACTGTTCCAAGCCTTTTAAGGGCTGAAGGAAATGCTTGGTGATTAAGAAACACGTTTTTCTTAATCCCAAAACCCTTCTAGAAGACTGCCACCTTGCATGTTTCTAGAAGAATCCAGAAGTGGCTACTTATGTCGCGCGACATAACCAGCCAGGAAAAGTTCTAGAACCATGCCACCTTGCATGTTTCTAGAAGGAATACAGTCATGGCTTGTTATGTCGTGCGACATAACAAGCCCACGCAGTACTCTATAAATAGAGGCCTTCACCTCTCATTTTAACACACCTCCTCCACCCCTCGGTCCCCTCTATAGGGAATACGCTCCAGAAGCCTCCTCTCTCCTCACATACCCCCCAAATCACCTCAATCCTCCCAAACTAATCACACACACACTTCCCACACACACACACACTTCCTATACATCAAGAACTCGAGGTTCTCAAGGGTCCAAGGCCTGAACTCGAGTCTCAGGAGGAGGACGCTAGAAAGGCTCCTATATCTAACTTGATATAGGAGTTGTGGATCTTCAAGGGTAACGAAGTTTCTACCCCTTTTCCACTCTCTATCTTCCTTTGAATATGAAATCTATGTGTTACATGCATTGATAATGTAGTATTCTGATTAAAGTTGCATGCTTTAGCTTCATATTACCCAGATCCACATTTTATTTCATTACATTTCATATAAAATCTCTGTTTTGACTTGGTTTTGCATGAACACTCAAGATGAGTGTGGATCCCTCATATCCACACCCTCTTGAAGTGTTCATTATCAATAAACATGCTCTCTGAGATTTGTTTGTGAAGTAACTTGACCATTTTGGTGCCTTGTTACCTCTGCAAATCTCAGTTGTAAAGCCTCTGCAAAATGGCTAGTTATGTCACGCGACATAGGCAGCCTATGTCACGCGACATAAGTAGCCGCTTGCGAAGCTTCACGCTTTCAAGCCGTAACCGATGTTAAACCCCTTTAAGCTATAATCTGATGTCTATCTGCAATTTAGATAACATCTATGTACATAGTGTGTCATCTTTTTTATTAAAATACCATTTTCATACATAAAGATGCACCCTTTGCACCCAAAGACTCATTTTCATACTCAAAATGCATACTTTGCATAAAAAAAAAATCATTCTTTGCCATTTTCATACATCATTTGTGCATTAAATGCTATTTTCCAACATAAAAATGCATTCTTTGCATAAAAATCTTTTCTTTGCACAAAAAGCATCCCTTGCAACCAAAAGACATGCTTTACATTCTAAAATGCCATCTTTTCACTAAAGTATCATTTTTACATGCATTTCCCCTTTTCCCCAACCTTGGAACGGACCGGTGTAAAAGTTCTCATCTTTGCATCGTTCCTTCCATTAAAGGTTCATGATTTCTTTAGGAAAAGGATAACCTTGAACCCTATATCTCCGATTATCGCTTAAGAATGAGTATGAAGCCTCTATACGAGCTCGACCGTCTTAAAGCGTAGGATTGATGGGCTAAGGACATTCCTTCCTAAAGAACCTCATCTTTGACCCAAAAGAGAGTCATTCTCTCGATCACGCAAGTCCCGAGGGTCCCGAGGTTTAAAATGCGATGATCATAAGTCATAAGATGAGGACGGGATCATAATCCCAAATACATAAATTCCAAGGAATCCCGAGCGACAACCAACAAATGGTTTGTACGTCCGGAAGACAACTTGGGACATTCCCCCCCCTTATTTTCAAACACATGCACACAAAGAAAGCACGCAAGCAAACACGATTAATGAAATCTAGGGAGACTTGCTCCGGCAAGGCACTTTGGGTGAACGCCAAACGTTCTTCCCAAGGGGTAACTTAACCTCCGAACCCATAAAACCTTTTTTTCAAAGTTTTGAGGTAATCAAAATGGCGTGGCGACTCCGTTTTTCAAATAACTCGGATGTCTTCAAACTCGCGTGAATTCCAATGAAACAAAATTTTGGGCACACATTCACAGTTTGGCGACTCCGCTGGGGATCATCCCAAAGGAGAAAAGTTTTATTTTCAAAACAAAAATCGATACTTGGTATATAGGTGGACCCCACTTACCCTTCCTGTATCGCTCCCTAACCCGGGGCTTGGGATAACAAGGTGGTTTAACAATCCCACGTACCAGTATCCCTTTTCGAAAAAATTTTGAAAAAAAAAATACAAAAAGCTTTTCCCTTTGAGCGGGTTAGACTCCCATCGCCGATTTCATTAATCGTGCTTGCTTTCTTTTACCATGCATTGCATCATTTGCATCTTGGAATCTGTGCATACTTTGAACGGGAAACAACCCGAAAAATAGCAAAAGGAGTGGAACCTGGAAAATTGATCCATGCAGTCGTACGGCTAATCCTCATAGGATTCTGACCATACGACCTCAGTGGCAATTCCACCAGGAAAAATCATGGTTAATCTGGCAGTCCTAGCAGCTTGGGGCTATTCAGCTCCATGACCGGCCAGGGCTCCCGAAAAATTTACGTGCTTATGTGTTGCATTTTCCCCGTCCCGAAAATCATTCCTTTAAAACACATTTATGAAAATCTCTCGTTTTAACTCAAAAAAGGAACATTTTTAGGAGACCGCACACTACGCGCACTGATATATCCCGTACACTTTTGCACGCACGTCCTTCAAACCCGAGGGTGGTTCAGTGCTATCACGGACAGCCTTACGATGCTCCCGGGCGCGCACGGAATCATCCCAACCTCCCCATGGCGGCCGGTGTCGACCAATGCACACCGTGTCACACGTTTCAAAAATCCGTGACTTTTGGTTGGTTTTTGGTCTAGTCCGTGTCATATAGCCCAGCTTGCATACCCACGTAAAGGTCAAGCCTTAGCTCATAACGGAAGCCAAGATTTTCGCTCAAGCGAAATTCCGCGAAATTCCGACAAGGAAAAATCGGTGGGATCTTGACTCCGACATTGACTATTGACCTTGACCCGCACGGAATGCGTAAGAGTCGAGACCAAGTCTTTGCCAAAAAAAATCAAAAGATCTTTCGCTCAAGCGAAGCTCTGCCAAAATTCCGACAAGGAAAAATTGGCAAGATCTTGACCGGCATTGACTTCGATTCTGACTCACGCACTACGTATGCAACGAAGTTCAATGTGACACTGTGTCATCCGGCTTTTGCCGCCCGACCCATGCCTATTATTCTCTCGGACATTACCGAAAGTCAAAACCGTCACTCGCTCAAGCGAAACTCGTCAAAGATCCGTCAAGGCGCAGAGACGAGACTTTCCGGTATTGCCTTGACTATAATCCGCATCGCTCGTGCGTTGAAAAGTCCTATGACCCGCTAGACCCGATAGGAGCGTTCTTTACTCTCGGTCGGTGGGATCCGCGTGCCCTATAGGACCCTCGCCCGGGCGTCCACCCCGGGAGGTCGAAATACAGGTGGAATACGAGGGGCTTATAGACGTAGTGACGGAACCCACTGATCCAGGATCTAGAGTAGTTGTGAAAAAGAAGGGCAGAACCCCTTTTCCAACCAATTAGAGATTAATAAAAGACATTGTTTTAAGTAAACTTGAACAATTAGTGTAATCATAATTGCATGTTCCTATCTCTGAAATCCCTAATCGAGACCTTTTCGGTCCGATCTCCGTTTTCCTCATCCCGACCTTTCATGGTCAAATCCCTAATCGAGATCTTTTCGGTCCGATCTCCGTTTTCCTTATCCCTACCTTTCATGGTCAAATCCCTAATCGAGATCTTTTCGGTCCGATTTTTGATCCCGACCTTTCATGGTCAATCTCTAATCGAGATCTCCTCGGTCCAATTTTCGATTTCCCATCTCGACCTTTCATGGTCAAATCCTTAATCGTGACCCCCCTTCGGTCCGATCTCTACTTCCAATCTTGACCTTTCAAGGTCTCATCTTTTCCGATCAATTAGGATTAGGAGAAAATGCGTTTCGAGCGAAAGTTAAAGCGATAAGGGCATGTTACTTGAGCCTTCAGTCTAAACACTTACCTCTAAGCCTAAACACTTACCTTCGAGTCTAAACCTTACCTATCCCCGAGTCTAAATCTTGCCTATCCCTTTCCCGCAGCGAGAAAGAAGTGGACGAGAATACTGGGTCAGCGGCTTTTCAGAAAACCTTAGGTTCGCAGGTTCATCGGCTCGGTCGAATGGCGTAATTGAAAAGCGGTGAGGGTGTAGGAAATCAGATGATTAGGAAGGAAGAGTTAGTCCTGGCTTTGGAAAATGTCCAGAAGGTTCATGGAGAACAGCTGTCATTGCTTATCGGTGCTCTTCACCGCAATGGAGTCCAAGTAACAATTGAGTCCAACGGTTCTCTGGTAGTGGTCGAAGATGAGACTCCGGAAGTAGCCATCTCGGGCCTCCCAAATTTTCTATAACCAATACCTCCTCCATCCACATATGATCCCTTGCCAAGGACCACTTCTCCTCAGTCCTTTCCAACATCCCCGGCTCATCAGTGGCCCCATTGCCCTCGGCTTCTCGTAACGGATTGGATTTCACCCCACTTATCCTCGGTCTCGCAATACACGCCGGTTTATGCTCCAACCTCACATAATCAGTTTGAGATATGTGGCTATGTTTTGAAGCCCTATACCCGCCCCGAATGCGATCATGAGTTGCCAAAGGATGAACCGAGTTTTCATGTTACCTACGGGACTTAGTGAATTCAGCCGTCGGTTCGCTACTACAAGTCTGTTGCCGATTCCGATAGCCCAAGAGTCCCCGTTGACCCTTATGTGGCAATATTGATGGAGCAAGTGAAACAAATGCAAGAGAAGCTTGACCTCATGATGAGTATCAATACTCCCTTGACCCAAGATGTCGAACCAGGCCAGGAAATGACTCCACCGAGCATAACCCAATACCAAGCAGCAACCGTACACGGCTCGGCACCGGTACCTCACAAAGGAAAGAATGTCACAGCTTCCTTCACCAAATCCAACAAGTGGAACCAATTGGACAATGGGAATCTGAGTGTTGAGAATAACAAGGTCCCAGAAAACCTTGCTCCTTTCACTTTAACAATACAGAGATGCCTTTAAGCAAGATTACGGAAGAGCTAGTGAAAGAAAAAAGCGATAAAGCCACCGGAGAATTGGAAGCCAGGGAACCCCGATATCGTAATGGACGAGACCAAACACTGTCGCTTCCATCAATACCATGGGCACAACACCGACAATTGCACCGCTTTGAGGCATGAGATCCAAAAGTTGATAGAAGATGGGAAGCTTGAGAACCTCCATGGGCCAAAGACGAAAGTTATGACAAGAGGTCAATTCAAGAAGTGCAAGGTCGAAACGTCGGCTGATGATTTTGGGATGCCCATGAGCAAAGTTTTCAACGATTTGGTGAAACGAAGCCTTCTCACACCTCTCGAGAATCATAAGCCAAGAAACCCAAGTAGAGTTGACGGGGCCAAGTTACGTGAGTACCACAAGCATTATGGTCATGTGACAGACAAGTGTGTGGAGCTGAAGAAAGAAATTCAGTGGCTGATCTACGAAGGAAAGCTCAAGCTCCCTGGCAGTCCAACCCGCGAAGAGTAACTAGACTAGGGTTTACCTATCCTTAAAAAAAAAAAAGGAAGAAAAAGAAAAATAGTCTCTCAGTCAACCTTCGTAGGTCCTAGTATTTTTTCCTTTCAATTAAGTCCTCTACGGACATTGTATTGAATCTTCAATTTTCTATAAAAGAGTCTTCTTCTTTTCTTGCTAGACTTAAGACATTATTTGCACACCTACATTACATTTAATGAAATGGTTTTATTTTATATGATCACTTGCATTGCTCAACGAACAATCTCTCGAAATAATTAACGTTCTGATTAATCGGTGTGAGAAAGTCAACTAATGCCATCAAGCCATACACTTTCCTTACCCCACAAAAGGCCTTCATCAAAGCCATACACTTTCCCAAACCATGTCCACCTTCATCTTGACCAAGTCAACGACGGCGGCAACATCAAGGGACAACAAAAGGCCACTCAGCTTCGAAAGATTGACCCCATGTCGACAACAACCTAGGGGCTTGGCTTAGACTTCAAGGGTATCAAGAATGTTCAAGCAGGGGCTCGCCTTGGTCCTCGGGTGCTCTAGAAAATAAAAAAAAAAAGAAGAGAAAAAGAAAAAAATGTGTGTAGTGCAAAAAGAGTAATACCCAGCTAGACTGAAAATCCCAAAAAGGGCGCCTAGGCAAAAAAACGGGTTGCACATAAAAAAAAAGAAAAAAATCTTAGTGCAAAAAGAGTAATGCCCAGCTAGGCTGAAAATCCCAAAAAAAAGGGCGGTCTAGGCAAAAAACAGGGTTGCACATAAAAATAAAAGAAAAAGAAAATGAGGCCAAGGACCCGACCGCCCATCAAAAGCTTGACGGACGGGCAAGACCAAAGCTCAAAATGAAAGTTGTCGACAAACAATTGGGGCGGTCGAAGCAAAAGCGAAGCATTTCATGAGCCTTTAGGCATATGCAAGTCCTTTCTCCCCAATGAAAGACGAGAATCGAAAGCTATTGAAGCGGCCGTCCAAGAATGACTTGGTCAAGGAATTATCCCGAGGCCCATGCCTCATCATCCGATCTTCTCATCCTAGCCTTTTCACTAAAGGAACCACAAATCCCATTTCCCAAAACAGTCAGGCCAAGGCCGAACTACGGCGACTGAGCTCCTCACAATGAGGGGAACGTAGGCAACCGGCAATGGTCCGGTCATAAGCATATCCAAATTACCGAAAACCCGGTCTCATCAAATGACTTCTCCCATGGACACGGTCAAATCCCGGAAAACCCGGTCTCATCAATGACCTCCCCGTACACAAACCTTTCTTTCACACCCACCAACCTTGATCCGCGACATTGGTTGACTTTCTCCTCATGATTAATAAGAATGTTTGTTCATATCGAGATTAGTGGTTGAATAACCCGAACATTAATAAAGGGTTTTAAGCAATCTTGTGATCATTGTAAATAAAACAAGTTTTCGAGATGTCTTGACAAGTCTTCCTTTTCTACATCTTAGGAAAGATAGCGCTTAAACACCGATTTTTACGTCGGCGGGGGCTTCCATACACTTTTACCAACCTTTCTACGCTTATACTCTCTCAAAAGAGTCAAACCCAAAGCGAGTTTTGTGCCTACATTGAATAAGGCCGTCGAAATAACACAAAAATCGGGATCTATTCCCACTTTTCGAAAAAATATGCCCCCGCATGTATATATCTTCCTAAAAGTTCTTCTCTTCGTCCACATCTTCTTAAGGTTGATCGAGTGACTAAAAAAAAAGAAAATAAAAAAAAAGGAAGGAAAAGGATAGGTTTTCCCTCTTACGCTACAATTCGCATTAGGGCGCCTCGAAAAACTCTCAAAGCATTCCTTTAAGCTGGGGCTTCTTTAGCCATTTTCGGGGTTCGCATCGGGTTCTTCACTAGGTCCCTAGATGGATTCGATCTTGGTCGAGATCAATTTCGTAATCACGTTCGCAATACCAATCGATTGGGATTTTTATTAGGTCACCGGGCGAGGCTTCGCCAAGTCACTTCGCTTGCTCGGCTCATTCAACCGGGGCTTTGCCAAATGAAAGGATCTTTCTGGCTTTAGTAAGACATGGGGTTTTGCGAGAAAGTTTTTCCTCCGACCGGAGCTTCGATAAGTCATATCCATCCCTAGAAGAAAGGTTTGGTCACTCCAACATCTGCTTTGGTTGTAAAAGCCTGTCAGCATCAACTTCAAATGCTAGAGTGTGAGAAAAGAATAGTCACAGAGACCCGAGGTTCAAACCCAGTCTCAGCTCAAGAGGGAATTCTCGTCCACGTTGACAACAAAGAACAAGTTCCAGCCCGCACCCAAGGGATACAACCCCACCTGTTTGAAACCCGTCTAAAACAATTCCCAAATACATTCCCTATGTATATCCAAACCCAGTCCCTACCATGTTTCCAAGAGAAAAATTGCCCCTAGGCTCAAGTAACGTGCCAATTGCTAATGATAACGTTTTCTCCCAAAAGCGCCTTCGTTACTTCCGTTATAACGAGGTAACTCTAGGCGACAGTTTCCTAATTGTCAAAACGTCGAAAATCCTAGACATCATTCCTAAGCTGTCTAGGTAAAGCTTGAACTACGATCAAGGCTTGATTCCTCCGGGTACGTAGGTAGCCTTTCATAAAGGTCCGGCCATCCGACCACATTGGTCACCTTTTCCCTTCTCCATTCTCCAAGGGTGCGTAAGCTTTTCATAAAGTCCAATTTTGTGACCATATGGGCCACCTCTTTTGATTTGGAACATTCCCTGAAGGATTGGTTGCTTGACCTCCTAGGTCACCCCATTTCCATCCTTAAGGGACCAATATCTCTTTGCCATTGTCCTAAGGAGACCAGGTTTGTAACCTATTTGGTCACCCAATTCCAACTTTGTGTCGGCAATTCCGGTCCAAGGCCAAAAGGTAAGAGAAGTGCAGTCTTGGCTACTTATGTCACGCGACAAAACTGGCTAGTTGGCTACTTATGTCGTGCGACATAACTAGCCACATCGGACATCGAACATCGGCAGCCTTCTGCTTTCCTGTGGCAATCCCCGACTTGTCAAAAGCTGCAAATACCATTCATACACTTCTCGGATGCATAGGGAGGGTTCATTTACCCATTATACACCCATTGCATTCATATTCAAGCCAAATACCATACCATTGTCATTTCATAAGTGCGTGCAACAAAAGGCTAACAATGTACGTACAAAATGAAGTAGGCCAAGTCCAAAAGATGTGCATAGCAAAAATAAATGACATGTTTTCCCCAAAGGGGGTACAATAGCAAAAAGGTCATAAATGTCTAAGGGGAAAGGGGGCTACTCTGAATCCTCTCCATCACCCTCTTCATCACCCTCCTCATCTCCATCCTCGTCGTCATCCTCAACCTCCTCGGCTCATCATCGGGGTCGTCAGAAGGTGCCTCGTATGCTATGGTCCTGTGCGATAGTAGTCGTCAAGCTCCGTGATGACGATAGAGTCAAGCTCGTGAGCCCGTAGCCGTCTCGGCTCCACCTCATCCTCATCCTCATCATCATCGTCAATCTCAATGGAGTGCAGTAAAGAGGCACATTTGCGAGTCTTTGTCCGAGGCGTCGGTCCTCTAGTGCTCCCGCTGGTGCCCACGTCATCGGGCGGCTCTTCTTCCTTCTCGGTTGGCCGGGTGGAGAGATATCAATCGAACCACTGTGACCGTGCGATTCTTCCGAGAAACTCATGCCTTTACGGAGCTTGCCAATCATGCCCACGGCGCCGGTATATGCCTGGTCAAATGCCCGTAAGCACGACGGGGAACTGTTACAAGCGAGACATAAAAGCGTCGAATGCGGTTCTTGATAACGAAAAGAGATGCAATCAATCCAAGAGATGTAAGGAGCAATACTTACGGATCTAGAACCTCGCGGTAACACCGGATGAGGATGAGTCGCGTGACATATCGATGTGAGCTCGCCTCATGCGACCACCACCACGATAATCAATGAAAGTCGGGGCAAAGGAGGTCTAGCTACGTAGCCGGTCGAAGGCCTGCGCTATGAGCACCATAACCAACCACAGTGCAGTGGAGATCGAAGATGCATGGCCACGTACATAGTATAGTCCCCTCCGTGTGTAAAGATGTGCCGCCATGCCTACGATCAAAGCATCTACATTCGCCAGCCGGCGAGGCGGCCTACATCCTAGCTGGGGATCATCGGGGATCCGAGCGTGCTTATTCGGCCCATGCTTTGTCTATACACCCTCTCTCCCAAGTACAAGGCGTCTCGGACAAGCCCACGGTAGCTTGCGACACTCGTGAAGTGCGCGGCGTGATCTAAATCCAGGGCGGCATAACGACCGGTCCGGGGGAACAAGCTCATCTCTGTGGAACCCCTCTCGGGCATGTCAACGTATCATGATAAGAAGCGGTAATCCTGCACCTCGAGCCCTCCGGCGTCTGAGTGCATTTCTGGCATCCTTCGTCCACCGACGAAGAGCAGGAAAAAGTGGTGGCGAGGAAACTCATCCTTGATACGCCACTCATGCGGCCTAAAATACTCGTATGCCCAAGCACGAAAAGGAGAAGAAGAAGTCAAAACGGGGAAAACAAGGGATATAATGAAATGCGCAAAAGAAAAGAAATCAAGGTGAGAGAATACCTCGAAAGCCGGATGAAAGCGAGTGAAGTACTTCGCCTTCCCTCGAGTGGACGTCATCTAGGGCCAAATACATCTCGCCTAAATTTGCCTCCCCCGGGACGCATTCAGACGGTATCCCGGGCTCTCGGTAGCTCCAACGGTGAAATCAAAGCGGTAGATGCGCTGTTGATGAACAAAGCATGTCGGAAAAGCCTACCCATACAAAGCTCTAGCCAATCTCTCGGCTCTCGGCCGGCTCTCAATGGGATCATCTACCACGGTGTAGTCCTGCTCGCCCCTCAATCAGGCTATGTAGCACCCAAACTCATATCCATTCCCCTTCTTGATCCGGGGGAACGAAACCAAGTAAGCCCATAAAATCATCATCGGCAATAAGTTTGGGGCTCAACTCCACATGTACAGGCTCCTCTATGTAGAGCGGCTCATCCGTAAAGGCGATCTGTGATGACCACAAAGTCCAGCGGAGTTTGTCGTCTCACCCCAAGAGAAGTGAAATGAGTGAGTGGTCTCCCCACGAGAACTCTCTGAATGCCCTCACTAGATCCACACTCCTACGAGTGCCCCAGATGGCCTTCGCCATCTCAAAAATTGCCCTAGCCCAGCAGCGTAAATCATGCCCTTAGGCGAGTCCACCTGCTCCTGGCTACCCGGCAAGCTATCCCATAGCCTGCCAATCACCTCAGGGGAGCCACGGGTGCGCAATCCCTGCAAGAAAACATGGCACAAGTCTCAATATTTCGTGCTATTTCTTGAAATCATCTCAAGCAAAAAGTAGGTCAAAATGGATCAATGTATGGCATGCATTTACGCATTACATTTCCTAGATTCATTCATGTTCACAGGCCAATCCATATGAAGTTCAAATGCAGTCTGAAGAAAAACTCAGTTCAAATCAATTTCGCACAAATTGAAAAATTTTCAAAAAACCTAGGTTTCTTACCTCTTCCTTCTTCCGAACATCCGAAGTATGCTCATCGAGCTGTGGGTAGAAATCTCCTCTTGGTGCTTCCGGAAGAAACGGCCGTTGATTCCTTTGCACCCCCTTTCTTCGAGTAGCTAAGTTGGCATGTTGAGAAGCCCTCTTGGTCGGATAGAGCCTAGGAGGCATTTTCCAAGTTGAATCGAACTAAAGATTTGTTTGATTTCTCTAGATCCCTCTCAAATCGCCCTCTGAGGTTGCTCTCTCTCTTCTCGCCGTCGCCTCCCTCTCAATTTCAAGTCTAAATTAATTTCAAAATGGCGACTGTGCGATTTTTAATAAATCTGTCCACAGGGCCTGTTATGTCGTGCGACATACTCGGCCCATGGTGATTTTTACAATTTTGCCCCTAAAGGCTCCATTTTACAATTTTGTCCCCCGTAGGCCTCTTTTACCCTTTATGCCCCTGGCATTTCTAATTACTTTCAATCCGGTTTTCCCTCCAAAGGCTCTCGTGGCCTATTTTACAAATTTACCTCTGTGACTCAGTTTATTTGCCCTTGGCATTTTCAATTTTATTTTTCAAATAATCAGGGTACATCCCACTTTTCTTTACAAAAAACTATTGATTCCTTCCAACTTCTCTACAAAATCCAACCTTTTTCGCAAATCTCCGTTATTCCGTTATAACGGGATAACGTTAGGTGACAGCCTCCGAATTGTCAAAACTCTAAACTTGTGCTACCACTATCCGCGAATAGTGACGAATGCCCAAGTCATTTCAAATTGTGCTATCACTATCCGCGAATAGTGACGCATGCCTAAATCATTTCAACTTGTGCTACCACTATCCGCGAATAGTGACGAATGCCCAAGTCATTTCAACTTGTGCTACCACTATCCGCGAATAGTGACGAATGCCCAAGTCATTTCAAATTGTGCTATCACTATCCGCGAATAGTGACGCATGCCTAAATCATTTCAACTTGTGCTACCACTATCCGCGAATAGTGACGAATGCCCAAGTCATTTCAAATTGTGCTATCACTATCCGCGAATAGTGACGCATGCCTAAATCATTTCAACTTGTGCTACCACTATCCGCGAATAGTGACGAATGCCCAAGTCATTTCAAATTGTGCTATCACTATCCGCGAATAGTGACGCATGCCTAAATCATTTCAACTTGTGCTACCACTATCCGCGAATAGTGACGAATGCCCAAGTCATTTCAAATTGTGCTATCACTATCCGCAAATAGTGACGCATGCCTAAATCATTTCAACTTGTGCTACCACTATCCGCGAATAGTGACGAATGCCCAAGTCATTTCAAATTGTGCTATCACTATCCGCGAATAGTGACGCATGCCTAAATCATTTCAACTTGTGCTACCACTATCCGCGAATAGTGACGAATGCCCAAGTCATTTCAAATTGTGCTATCACTATCCGCGAATAGTGACGAATGCCCAAGTCATTTCAAATTGTGCTATCACTATCCGCGAATAGTGACGCATGCCCAAGTCATTTCAAATTGTGCTATCACTATCCGCGAATAGTGACGCATGCCTAAGTCATTCCAACTTGTGCTACCACTATCCGCGAATAGTGACGTACGCTCAAGTTTCCCAACTTAAGTTACCTCTATCTCCGTCATAAAGAGATAGCGCCGTAAGCTCTAGCTTCTTTAGGTGACAGCCTCCAGTAATTGTCAAAATTAGGTGACATCCTCCAGTAATTGTCAAAATCAGGTGACAGCCTCCGAATTGTCAAAATCCCAAGGATCCTAGACATCGTTCCTAACTATCTAGTGATGCTTGAACTACGATCAAGGCTTGATTCCTCCGGGATACGTAGGTAGCCTTTTATAAAAGGTCCAGCCACTCGACCACATTGGTCACCCAATCCATCTCGGCATTCGCCAGATTGGATCCTTTTCTATCGACAACCCCACTCGCCCTGCAAGTGACGTTGCCGAGGGGCTTCTGTAAGTACCCAAATCTGGCTCATGCCTTCCGGTTAATTTTCCCGGCAATTCCGGTAATTTTTCCGGTAATTCCCCGGATTTTCCTAAAGTTCCGGAACAATTCCGGAACTGTTCCAAGCCTTTTAAGGGCTGAAGGAAATGCTTGGTGATTAAGAAACACGTTTTTCTTAATCCCAAAACCCTTCTAGAAGACTGCCACCTTGCATGTTTCTAGAAGAATCCAGAAGTGGCTACTTATGTCGCGCGACATAACCAGCCAGGAAAAGTTCTAGAACCATGCCACCTTGCATGTTTCTAGAAGGAATACAGTCATGGCTTGTTATGTCGTGCGACATAACAAGCCCATGCAGGCAGCCTATAAATAGAGGCCTTCACCTCTCATTTTAACACACCTCCTCCACCCCTCAGTCCCCCTCTATAGGGAATACGCTCCAGAAGCCTCCTCTCTCCTCACATACCCCCCAAATCACCTCAATCCTCCCAAACTAATCACACACACACTTCCCACACACACACACACTTCCTATACATCAAGAACTCGAGGTTCTCAAGGGTCCAAGGCCTGAACTCAGTCTCCGGAGGAGGACGCTAGAAGGCTCCTATATCTAACTTGATATAGGAGTTGTGGATCTTCAAGGGTAACGAGTTTCTACCCCTTTTCCACTCTCTATCTTCCTTTGAATATGAAATCTATGTGTTACATGCATTGATAATGTAGTATTCTGATTAAAGTTGCATGCTTTAGCTTCATATTACCCAGATCCACATTTTATTTCATTACATTTCATATAAAATCTCTGTTTTGACTTGGTTTTGCATGAACACTCAAGATGAGTGTGGATCCCTCATATCCACACCCTCTTGAAGTGTTCATTATCAATAAACATGCTCTCTGAGATTTGTTTGTGAAGTAACTTGACCATTTTGGTGCCTTGTTACCTCTGCAAATCTCAGTTGTAAAGCCTCTGCAAAATGGCTAGTTATGTCACGCGACATAGGCAGCCTATGTCACGCGACATAAGTAGCCGGTTGCGAAGCTTCACGGTTTCAAGCCGTATGTCGATGTTAAACCCCTTTAAGCTATAATCTGATGTCTATCTGCAATTTAGATAACATCTATGTACATAGTGTGTCATCTTTTTTATTAAAATACCATTTTCATACATAAAGATGCACCCTTTGCACCCAAAGACTCATTTTCATACTCAAAATGCATACTTTGCATAAAAAAAAAAAATCATTCTTTGCCATTTTCATACATCATTTGTGCATTAAATGCTATTTTCCAACATAAAAATGCATTCTTTGCATAAAAATCTTTTCTTTGCACAAAAAGCATCCCTTGCAACCAAAAGACATGCTTTACATTCTAAAATGCCATCTTTTCACTAAAGTATCATTTTTACATGCATTTCCCCTTTTCCCCAACCTTGGAACGGACCGGTGTAAAAGTTCTCATCTTTGCATCGTTCCTTCCATTAAAGGTTCATGATTTCTTTAGGAAAAGGATAACCTTGAACCCTATATCTCCGATTATCGCTTAAGAATGAGTATGAAACCTCTATACGAGCTCGACCGTCTTAAAGCGTAGGATTGATGGGCTAAGGACATTCCTTCCTAAAGAACCTCATCTTTGACCCAAAAGAGAGTCATTCTCTCGATCACGCAAGTCCCGAGGGTCCCGAGGTTTAAAATGCGATGATCATAAGTCATAAGATGAGGACGGGATCATAATCCCAAATACATAAATTCCAAGGAATCCCGAGCGACAACCAACAAATGGTTTGTACGTCCGGAAGACAACTTGGGACATCCCCCCCCCTTATTTTCAAACACATGCACACAAAGAAAGCACGCAAGCAAACACGATTAATGAAATCTAGGGAGACTTGCTCCGGCAAGGCACTTTGGGTGAACGCCAAACGTTCTTCCCAAGGGGTAACTTAACCTCCGAACCCATAAAACCTTTTTTTCAAAGTTTTGAGGTAATCAAAATGGCGTGGCGACTCCGTTTTTCAAATAACTCGGATGTCTTCAAACTCGCGTGAATTCCAATGAAACAAAATTTTGGGCACACATTCACACCCGTACGTCACACACGTTGAAAGTTTGCGTGATCAGTTAGCCTTAAGTTCACTTTTTCCTTTGTCAGTGGAACTCGCTTGCCTTATCAGACCTCGCTCGGGATAGTCCGTCCTGAGAAAGATGATCTACAATGGAAACGAGGGGCTTATAAGCGTAGTGACGAGATCCACTGATTAGAGCTCTAGGATTAGTTGCGAAAAAGAAGACACGCTCTTTTCCAACCAATTAGGACTCTGAGAAAACGTGCTTTAAGTAAACATTAATCGGTAACTGCACATTGCACAAGCCCGAAAACCTTGAGCCAAATCCCCTTTTCCGAAGCCTAAACCCTTCCTTTCGTTCCTCGTAGCGAGCGTAAAGTGGTTCAGATTTCCGGGTCGGCGCCTTGCGGGATCACGGTAACGGCGGCGTCGAGCGGTTCTTCGGTTCCCTCGGTTCCCTCGACGAATTTCCGACATGTCTAGCTCACTGAGAAATCGTGACGGGGAAGGACCCCGCCACCGGTAAGATATGACATTGGAAGAAGCCATCCGGGCTTGTGAGGTTTACAAGAGGCGTAAAGAAGATCGGCAAAATTTCGTGGTAGAGCTTACGAATGAGCGTGGTATAGCAGCTATCCCCCAGTCAGACGGTACTTTTGTCCTGGTCGAGGATGACGATTCCCCGAAACCAGTTCACCAAACCTTCAATCAGGTTCCTCCCCCGCCAACTTACGGGATGCCTTCCAACCAAGGAAACAACCGACCTAGGCTCCATGTTGCCACCTCTCAAGGCAACCCCGTCAATTTTGGTCAGCCCAGTGCTACGCCCATCACTCAATATCACCGCACCGCTGGACCATCTCAGATGCCAATATCCCTCAATACCCTCCCGGGTTCGTTCCGTTGCCTATACACGAATCTCTAAACACCGGGACAAACCCCGATACAGCTTCATAAAAGGCTCCGTATATTCTCATATACCAAGCCTTCCACCTCCAATCACTACCGCTCACGTGGTAGCACCCGGCGCCGAGCCTCACACCCACCACCGGACCCAACCTTAGCCTCGGATGGTCAAGCGGATGAAAGACTCGAAAGCCACCATGAGCGGCTCAAAGCAGAAACGCTCAAATCCACGTATCCGGGAATGGTCACGCCTCTCCCGCCAAGTTCGAATGCCTGAGATGGACCGATTCGATGGAACCGAATGTCCTCAAACGCACGTCGACACCTACGTTCTCGCATGAGAGCAAAAGGAGCAACCTTCCAAAGCAAATGGCCGACCACTTCCAAAGCATACGCTCAAAAGTTCAGCGTTACGATGGTTTCGAGGGTCAAGCTCGCGGATCGCCACACTGGGAACAGATCGCAACATCTTCCCGGAGCGGTACAGATCCAACTTAGAGTGGGAAACAAGTCGCGAGGACTTAATCACCACCGAGCGTAAATCGGATGAAAGTGTTGGGGAATTCTACAAGAGATGGAGCCGGAAACTCTCCGAGATCATGGAGCCCCTCTCCAAAGACGAATGATGCGGATCTTCAAATCCTGCTTAAGACCGTCCATCGAAATCACATCGGGCCACAATTTCTTCCTGCATCTCCGGCCATGGTCAATGCCGGCTCACAGCTTCGAGAAGGATCTCAAGGAAAAGTTGGCTACCGTACGCCCATACTGTATACCGCCAACAGTTGCATTCAATCCCGCACCGGCCCCCGGCAAAGGGAAAGATACGTCCGTCAACTACGTCCATCGGGGACAACAATCGGGTAACGTAAAACCTGGCCCCACAAAGCAACAGCTTTACTCGTGGCACCGCCGTACACTTCGACAAGTTGGACATGCCACCGAGCAAGATCTTTGGAAGGGTTAATCAAGGAGGGTCTCCTTAAGCCCGTTGCCAATTACAAAACCCAAAATTCCCGTAGCCAATGCGGACAAGAGCAAATATCGCGCCTTCCATTAGTATCACGGCCATACCACCGACAATTGTTTGGGGTTACGATACGAAATCCGTAACTTGATAGAAGAAGGCAAGTTAGAGCGCCCCAGTGGCCCAATACACGGGAACCCCTTTCCGAACAATAACAGTGAATTCCATTGAGTGGGTGCCCAAGAAGAGTGCCACAGAACCGGTTTCTCCGCCTCTTTCACTGGATCCTCCTCTAATGTCCACATCGCCTACGATGTTTGCGATCGCTCCACCCGCCCGGAGTACGAGTCCCGAGAAACCGTCCGAGCAATCCTCCGAGAAAACAAAAGAAGAAATCCTCTCAACAAAGAATCGAGAGAAAGATACGAAGCCGGAGATACCGGTGTAGGTACACTTGGAGAACCCTCCGGAGGTTCGACTACTACGTACCGTACTCCAGCCCAGCCCTTCTTGCCTCCGTGACCATGCGGCTTTAGAGCAGACGGGGGGTGGGAAAGCCGAAAAGTCCTCTCGAAACCAGAATTCTGTGCCCCGGGACACCGGAATACCTCGGATCTTGGTAATCTTACCGCGCCGAAGCCTAACCCTCCGCGGGATCGCCCGAGATTCAATTTGTCCAGCTTTCCGAGCTCGGACCGGTAAAGGAAGATCAAGGTCGCCTTGGCAATCGCACTCGATCAATGTGCTAACCAAGGGCGGCAACCGCCACAGTGCAAATTTCAACACACTCCCGAGGTTCCAAAGAAAGGCTTTACCTTGCAAGAGGAAGACAGAAACGGATGGCCGGATGACTCTCCTTCTACGGATAGAGACGAGATCTACGACTCCCGTCCGTATGGCGGCATGATCACGTTACGTGACGTAGACTTACCGAGAGACACCCTGGGCACAACGAAGCTCTATACATCACTCTTAAACTCAACACCATATCACTCCCCGGAGTATGGGTAGATAACGGGTCAGCCGTTAATGTCCTCCTCTCAAAGCATGATGCGAGCTCTCCGCATCCACGAAAGCCACCTCGATTCCGTCGCCGACTATCAAGGCCTACGACAACTCGTCTCGTCCCATCCCGGGGACAGTGACTCGTTCGAAACCCAAATGGTGCCAAGAAAATTCCACGTGATGGACATTCCATCCGAGTTCACAGCCTTCTTTGGGACGCCTGCTACACCACATGAAAGCCATAGCTTCCACTCTCCATCGGTGTGTTAAATTCATTAACCGGCAGGAGATCTTGAAGTCATCCGAGGGGATAGTTTTCTCATAGGAAACGAAGCCGAGACAAGAGCCAAGCGTGTCCGCACTGTGCACCGGGGTTACCTCCCTCGAATCAACCAAGGGACTACCGGGCAAATCTCATCGTAATCCCTCGTAGTCCGGAGATGCCAACTATATAAACGTACTCGAGAAGGTGCACTCGGCCCGATACATCAAGTTCAACTGTCGTTTCCAACATTTGGAGGCGATTGGAAGGAAACGCCGAACATCGCCATGATGCGGGCACATAAACCCCGCCTCCGCTCGGAGATTCGTCAAAGCATTCTCCAAACAAACTCTCTGCCCCCGCCAGCGAAGAGGTTTTTGTGATAAAGGTCAACAAGCACCGTCATTCTCGTGATGAATGCATGGAAGTTGTATGGGATGTCCTCCACGAGGAACTACCCGCCGCACCCTCTTCTCCAACGAAGAGCATGATGTTTTCCTAGCCGCTCCAACAACGCAACCGGACGCAATACGTCCCTACACTGGATTGAACGGTCGGATGACGATGAATCTCGGGACTCTCCGGAGTCGAGGACGCGGCACCCGCGCAACTGCACCTCGCATTCACATGCTCGCTTTGAGGACGAAACTCCTTCCGATCGTGTCACCTACGACCAAGGTTCCAATACCATGGAAATTGTCAAGCTCAACGTCCAAAGCATGTGCAGCCTATCCGACAATTGGAAGCACGTGATTCACGCAACGAGGAATCCCTCCGATCAAGTGAATGACGACGACTTCGTCAATATCATCTATTCCGTATATCCCGATGAAGCCAAGGATCCCGTCCTTGTTATCGATTCTGCAACACCAAGGTCACCCTCGATGACCGCTCGCTCATGGTAAACGAGGCCCCGGCCAAGCAAGCTCGTAGCTCATCCTTACTTCCAAGTACCGGCCCCTGCTGCAACCGGCCCGTGCCGTCGCCAAGCTTATACCCTCAAGCGCCGCCAAGGCCAAGGGCAACAGCCAAGGAAACCAAGCTCCTCACCCCGATACAAGTCGATCAACCTCGGGAACGCTTCCAGGCAGCCTACCCCGAAAACATCTCGTGAAGGTCTTCCCCGCAAGGCGTAGTCGCCTTCCGACATAGGAAATGACCACCTCGCATCAACATGCTCCAGCTCGATTCTACTCCCACCGTCACGGCCCGGATTCGTACATCCCGCGCCGACCGTTAGCTCGATAGACTTGGCGATCGAGCGAGATCACGAGACCGTCAACATTGCGAATTCAATACCCCTGTGGGGTCAATCGCGTATATGGGCAAACTTCTTGGTGATCGAGATCAAGGAAGGCCGCATGGAATGTCCTGGCCCGACTTCCTTCGTCAATGTAATCCAAGTGTTCCCGCCATTCGGCGATTTGGATGTAATCACAGTTCTGGACACTAGCCAGACGATGCGCACCTACGGAGACTGCCTAGGTCTCGCAAGGAAAGCCCTCATGGAACTAGTCGCTCAAGAAAGTCGTCTTTGGGACGAAGAAGAAGCTCGAAAGACCTACAGGGACCAAGCCCTTAAAGTGTCACAGCACTTCTGCACGTAAAGCTAGAGGCCACTCTAGACCAGCTTCGACCTCAAGAGCTTTGCTCATGGCAACTTCCCGACTACCGTCTCGTTCTCATCCAACCCCTCTCGCACACACAAGGGCGGTCAACGGTCCCGATGACCTAGGAGATGGAACGACACGGCGTAACGAATCCCAGCGCTTACCTTCCCGAGGAAAGCAAATTCTCTGTGAAAGCAATGATGAAGACGATGAAACCATTCTTTTCCAAGCCGGGCATGAAGTCAACAAAACCGGACTCCCAAGGGTCCTGGGAGGATGGGAACGGATCATTTCCGCACTTAAATTGAAAGGCCAACTCAGGGAGGAAGGTCTATTTAAAAACAAGAGGAGGATAGAGATTCGTCTTGAGCAACTACTCGTGGAAATTCCACGCCTACGGCATTCGTTTACGTAAACGATCAACCGGGACAAAGAACAAATACATGGGCCGATGTTCGGGAAGCCGTGTACTCACCTTCCGACATACCCGCCACTCGATAAAGCGAGGAGAAAACTCTCCCGATGGAGGTTTACCTAGACCGCCGCACGCAGCTCAAAGAAGCACCGGCTATTCTCACATGGGAAGAAACGCAGCACTAACTCTCGACGCAGCTCCGCCGCAAGAAGGTTGATCTGGGGCCCAGAGCGGAGGAAAACTAGCAAATCACGAGTATCGCTGCACCCAACTCCGTAATGCCCCCGAGTATGCTCAAGAAGAAGGAAAGGAACGCGATATACCGTGAAGAGATCAAGGAGACCGTTCGCCCGAGCCGAGAACTCTCCAACCTCCCCTGGAGGGTCGCAATGCACGCTTCAAGCCTGTGCAACCACCTTTGTTGTGCACCGACATTCGAACAACCGCGTCAAACCGCCGGCTACCTCCCCGCAGAGGCATCCAAGCCGCATCCCGGGACGTAATCCGTCAAGCCGCCGAAGCTCCCGGAATTCATCCACGGTCAATGAGTTGAGGAAGACATATGGCCCTATGCTACGAGGAATCCTCCTCCGACTATGGCTCAACTCGTGAGCACTGCTTCGAAGGGACCAAACCCGATGTCGGCGTTCTAACCCGATCGGGTCAAATCCATGCATTACCACCTAAGGCCACCAAAAAGCCGACGGAGCGTAATTGCAATCCGGCCACCCGAAGACGCAAATTCCTTGAAAGAGGACCCGATCCTCACTCGGCTCAAGCGGACTCAGTGCGAACATTTCCCTTTGGTCTCTGCTCACCTCCTCTTATCCTCACAAGCTCAAGATAGAGGAAAGCCTTGCCCGTACCATGGTCCCCGTGGACGCAACCCCAGACGAAGTCATTCAAATGATCGACAACATCCACTATGGTAATATTATCACCTTCACAGATTTGGACCTTCCAAAATTTAGGGCTGATCACAATGAGCCGCTTTACATCACAGTCCAGCTGGACGAGCGTCGCCTTCCCCGCGTGTTGGTAGACGGAGGTTCCGGAATGAATGTCTTGCCCGCCAAGATGATGGACCCGCTTGACATCAAGCCCACGCATCTTAAGCCTTCATCCACACCGTCAAGGCCTATGACTCTACTTCCCGTACAGCTTCCTGGGTTGCTACTCAACATCTCGGTTCGGCAAGCGGGTGATCCCCACCGAATTCCAAGTGTTGGACATTCCAATCACTTTCACAGCCCATCCCGGGGCGTCCCCGGCCGCATCAAATCAATGGCGTGGCATCCACCCTTCACCGGTGCCTCAAGTTCATGCAAGGCAACGAGCTAACCACGCCTACGGCGATGGTGTCACCACCGAGGGGACCAAAGACCAACGACATTCCGGTATTAGAAATCAAGCATAATGATGGCATGCCATTAATCGGATTCACTCGGAGACCTCCAAGATCCAAATATGCAACGTGGACCTTCCACTGTCTCACGATCGATTCCTCCCGCCACGAGGATGATGAAACTCATGAACTTCATCCCAGGATCGGGGCTCGGCAAAAGGCTACAAGGCCAACACCAAGTTATTGAAGTCAAGGACCACACCACGGTCCAGTGGCTTGGCTACGTGCCAACACCGCCGACATCAAGGAAGACAAAAGGCTCGCCCGCACTAAGGCAACAGCCTCGCAAAAGGGGAACCTCCGACGGCACACCCACCTCCGACCTTACATGCCTTTGATCTCGCTCATTACTTCACCAAGGGAACCGACAGCAGGACTGAGGGGACCGACAAGGGAACCGACAGCAGAAATGAGGGGACCGACAGTGGAACCGACAACAGAACTGAGGGGACCGAAAGTGGAACTGATGAAGATGAGAAAGAAGCAGTGGATAGTCGGCACCAAGACTACAGGAAGAATGGAACAACTAGCACGGGACCTCAAGCGTTTCGCAGGACTCAAAGCTAATCCGATAAGGGGAGCGTTCCTCGACATCACAGCCTCTACCTCGGACCAATCGCCACCACACCCAAAGATGAGTACACATTCAAGGGAATCCTGTACTTGGAGGATCAACTCAAGGTACTCTCCATGGGAAACAAGTTGTTCGGATCAGCCGCCGAGGCCACATTCGAGACAAGAAATCCAAAGCGTAAGGAACCGTAATTCATAGAAGACGCTCTCGTGACCGGCTCTACGTAGTCTGTTTGAAGAAGTCATGGAGTTGCCCAACTTGATCGACCGGGGCTCCGACAACAAAGATGATCGCCATGATAGGGACAGCAGAGCCAAGCCTCTCGATCCCCGCACCCTTATCAAGCATCCAAGCAATGCCACCGAAGAATTGGGTAACTTTCACTGACCAAGGGCAAGCCAGTGTAATTGGAAGACAAGCCGGGCCCGCACCCACATCTCCCTAAACCCGGTCTCAAACCCTCTCGAGCCGCTCCTTGTCGAGTCCACCCTTCCGAGTCATCCAACGGCCTTATGCCGAGGACTATAATGTTGTAGCTAATCATGTATTCCCGTTCTTGTTTAATGAAAAGTCTCGACCTTTCGGAGTATCCTCTCATTGCCACTTTAACAACCGATAAGTTAACAAACAACTTAAAAGACGTTAATAATTCAATTGATAAAGAAGCGTACACATTAAACGAACAATACATTAAAGAAATTTTCGAGCGTGTAGTTGACCAAGAGGACAACAGGGCCCAAGCCGCCGAAGAGGTTATGACCAAAGTGAACCCGGGGTCGATACAAGAGCCTAAAGAGACACAAGTGGGCGGTTTCTTCGCCGATGCGTAAAAAGAAGCCCCGATAAGCCTCCTCCGGGAGTATGTTGACGTGTTCGCCCGGTCATATCAGGACATGCCAGACTCGATCCTCAATCGTAGAGCACATAATTCCCCCGGATCCCGAATCCAAGCTCGTCAAATGTAAGCCGCGCAAGATCAAGCCAGAGTGGTCCTTGCAAGTTAAAGAAGAAATTGAGAAAATGCTCCGAGTTGGTTTCATCAGAGTGATTGAGTACCCGACTTGGCTCTCCAACATCGTGACGGTCACCAAGGCCAACGGAAAGGTCGAGATGCCGCGTGGATTTCCGGGATCTCAACAAGGCCAGCCCTAAAGATGATTTCCCATCGCCTAACATCGACATCTTTGGTCGACACCACGGCAAATTTTGAAGTAAAATCCTTCGTGGACGGGTTCGCCGGCTACAACCTTATCAAGATGTCCGAGGAGGATCAGGCCAAGATCGCCTTCACACTCCGTGGGGTACATACTGCTACACGGCCATGCCGTTCGGTCGAAGAACGTGGGGCTACATACCGCCGGCCGCAATGCCTCTTCCATGACATGATTCACAAAGAAATCGAAGTATATGTCGACGACATGATCATCCACTCCAAGGGATCGGACATGCAAAGACATGACAGATTCGAGGAAGTTCTTCAACAGACTCGTAAAACATTCCATGAGGTTGAATCCGGCGAAGTGCACCTTCGGCGTCAAGCGCGGCAAGGTACCGGGGTACATGGTTACGTAAAGAGGTATCGAAGCAATCCCGAGAAAATCAAGGCCATCATCGACATGAAGCCGCCTCAAACCCCGACAGAAGTGAAGAGCTTCATGGGAAGACTTCGCACATCGGGCCGCTTCATCAACCAGCTTGACATCTCTCTCGCGAGCCTATGTTCAAACTGATGAAAAAGAATGCCGACATCAAATGGGACTCCGAGTGCCAAACAACTTTTGAAAAGATCAAGACCTACTTGGTGAATCCCCCAATTTTGTGCCCGCCACATGAAGACAAGCCACTACTCCCGTATCTCGACAAGCAATGTACACGTCAATCGGAGCAATGCTGGAACAAGAACGTAAAGATTCCAAGATTGAGCATGCAATCTACTTCGTAAGCCGAAAGCTTCAAGGAAGTGAACTCGCCTACTCAAAGATCGTGAGAAAACTTGTACCGCCTTGGTATGGGTAGTCGGGAAACCGAAACACTACATGCAAACGCATTCGGTGCTCCTGGTCTCCAAAGTGGACCCCGTCCGATATCTCTTTGACAAGCCATCTCTGTCAATGCGGCTAGCCAAGTGGTCATTCTTCCCCGGGCCGAGTTCGACATCAAGTACATGGTCGAAAATCAACAAAGGGCGTAGTAATGGCGCATCGCCTTGCCGACTTCCCGAGCAGTGAACCTAAGGGTCCCGATCCGCAATTTCCTGACGACGGAATCTTTTCACTTAACAACAACAAACCGCCGGCAACTCTTCTTTGATGGGGCAGCCAACAAGAAGGGGAATGGCATTGGAATGCTCCTTGTCGATCCTAAGGACGAGCATACTCCCATAGCCATCAAGCCGAATTTTGAAGCGACCAACAATGCAGCCAGTAATATGAAGCCTCGGCAAAGAAGTTTGGAAGCCGCCCTCGAGCGCAACATCTTAGAGCCGGATGTATATGGAGACTCAAAGATTGATCATCAATCAAGTATCCAACAAATGGAAGACGGTAGATTCTCGCCTTCGAAGTACCACGCGTACATGGAGGAACTCATTGCTCGGTTCAAGGACATCTCTTTTCACTATTTGCCAAGAGACAGAAACCGCTTCGCGCACGCCCGGCAACCCTCGCCTCTTGTCGAAATTCCCGAAGGGAAAGCAAGAAAAACCCTCGTAATAGGCAGACGGGAAACACCCGCCTATTGCCGTGAGATCGAAAAAAAAAAAAAGAAACGATCGACGAACCCCGGTACAATCAAATTTACCAAGCACTTCCAAAGCGGAGAAGCTTCCTTCACAAGTGAAGATGGAAAATACAAAGAAGGGATCAAAGCCAAAACATGATGGCATTAAAACGCCTGGCATCCCATTTCGTCATTCTGGGGGGTAAGTTGTACAAGAAGCGCCACCAAGGGCCACTCCTTCGGTGAGTAAACAAAGAAAAAGCCAGTGAGCTAATGAACGAAGTTCACAACGAAACCTGCGGTCCGCACATGAACGCCCGAGCATTGACACAGATCATTCTCCGTATGGGATACTATTGGATATCAATGGAAACAGACCGCATCCAAGCCGTCCGAAGCTGCGACAAATGTCAACGGTTCTCCAACCTCAATCACATCCCTCCTCACGAACTCTATTGCATGACTATGCCATGGCCTTTCGACACATGGGGAATCGACGTCATCGGCAAGATCACTCCTCCAGGGAGCAATGGTCACGAGTTCATTTTAGTCGCAGTCGACTACTTCACCAAATGGGTAGAAGCCAGATCGTACAGGGTACTGAATTCTAAGAAGGTGGCCGAGTTCATCCGAGAGAACATCATGTGCCGATACGGAGTGCCCAACGAGATCATCTCCGACAATGGGACTCACTTCGAAGGAGATTGTGACCAACTACCGACCGACCCGTAGTCACACGTCACAGTCTTCTCCTTACGGACCACAAACCAATGGTGCAAGAGAGGCAAACAACAAGACTCTCGCCATGATAATCGGGAAGATGACCACCGCAGGTCGGACCGGCCCGAAAAGCTACATCTAGCCCTCTGGGGATACCGAACATCAGTCAAAACCGCCACAGGGGAGACTCCGTTCGCACTGACCTACGGAATGGAAGCAATGTTACCCGTGGAATTGGAAATTCCATCCCTTCGAGTCCTCTTGGAAAACGGGATCAATGAAGTCGAATGGCTACAGAGCCGTCACGACGAACTTGCTCTACTCGACGAGCACAGATTGAAAGCCATGGAACACACTCGAACCTACCAGAGCAGAATGGCACGAGCATTCGACAAGAAAGTCAAGATCCGAGACATCAGAGAAGGCGACTTGGTGCTAAAGGAAAAGCCTCCTACGCAGACCAATCCCCTCGGAAAGTGGGAGCCTACCTGGATAGGACCGTTCGTGGTACAAAGAATCTTCTCCGGAGGAGCCATGAAGCTAGCAGACTTGGACAGAAATCCTTTCGTTAATCCCGTGAACGGAAGCAAGCTCCGCAGATACTTCGTCTGAGGAAGAGCACGAGTCAACTCACCTTCCCCATACATCGTCCCCCTCAGTAAATTAAAGTGCTAAAAGAGTAATACCCAACTGGATACATTCACGCTAATGATCCAGTAAAAATAGGGTCGCACTTCTTTTGTCTTTGTTTTTCTCAAATTCACCTAAAAGTGTCGAACTACGGTGACCTCGAGCCCCTTAGTCCAATTGTAAAAGGGGAACGTAGGCACCATCTTTGGTTCGGTCTAAAAACAAAAAAATACAATAAGCATCAATTGCTTGTGTTTCGAAAAACTCTTTTCATTTAACCTACAAATTCATAACGGTTAAAACATTCTTTGATGAGTTCAAGCACGGTCAACTCTTGACTCGCTACACGCTAGCAAAACTACAATAAAACATTAATCAATTAATGTGTCTGCAATGACAATGGGTGGATACTGACAAAGCAAGGTCAACCTAGTTTCCCGTACTAGGTCCTTCATCCTTCTTCCCTTTCCCTTTTCCCCGGCGAGTGTTCTTCACCTTCGCAGGAAATATTCCGGTAGGCCTTCTACCTGGCTCAGGGACTCTTCCCGACGCCTCCGTCAAGCCTGTGGATATCAACACAGTCCTTTCTCTAGCTCTGTCTCGAGCCGCCTCGCTTCGAGCCATCATCATAGTGCTTTGATTGGCCTCCCGATCAGCACTTGCCTCATAATCAGCCATGGCATCGCCAGTACGATTCCCAAGGTTAGCCCTCGCTTCTGTCCTCCTCAAGGTCGAGCTGTCCAGGTGATCAACACCCAACAGCTCACTCCGTCTCCACAAGATAGCCATCTGTGTCTCCCCCATACACTCTTCGTACCAGTTCAGATACTGCGTCGACAGAACAGTGCCCTCTCTCCGGTGAAAGAGAACCCTGGCAGGAAAGGACGTGTGTGTAAGTACCCCAATCTGGATCACCCTCTTCTAAGCACCCGAGAAACACCGCAGACTCACTCAAATGCAGTCTCGAACACCCGAAACCCTCAAAAACCCTCAAAGGCCCAAAAAAACCACCAACCAAACCAAGGGGGGCCTTTCTGGGACAAAAAAAATACAAAAGGACTTTTGGGGAATTATGCAAAAATGGGAAAAGCACAGAAGGTCCGTACGGACCTCTTTGCATGCTAAAAGGTCCGTACGGACCTCTTTGCTACCAGACATCATAATTACAAAATCCTCTTAAAGTCCACATTATTCCCTCAAATCTGGAAAAACTAAAACTTTAGTTTTGCACATAGGTCCGTACGGACCTTCTTTCGAATTTTCCTACACTATAAATAGAGGGCTCCCCCTCCCTCATTTCACACACCATCCTCTTCTCTTCTCTCTCTAATCCTTCTGGCTTCCCCTCTAAGCCCTTCCGAGGCACTCCCGGTCCCTTTCGGTTCCTTTCGAGGCCTTCCGAGCTCCCTTGTGGTGCTCCGAAGCCCTTTCGAGCGCTTCCGAGATGCTCCCGCGCTGCCCCGAGGCATTCTCAAGGTACTCTGAGGCCCCTCATGGTACTCCGAGGCCTTGCCTGGTCTTTCCCGAGATGTCCCGGCTCTTTCCGAGTCAAACCGGCAATTCCGACCCACGCCGAACCTCTGCCCGAATCCAGCCAACGATTCCGACGCACCGAACCTCTGCCCGAATCCAGCCAACGATTCTAACTCACGCCGAAACTCTGCCCGAGTGCACACTTGACAATCCCGAGGCACGCCGAAGCTCTGTCCGCAGACAACCGGCACATCCCGAAGCAATCCCGGTCTGTCCTGGAACACTATTCCATCCTCAAACACTATTCCCCAGCGGAAGACATACACGAACCAATATTGTTAAGGCTTCCTTCTTACACTATTTCAATACATTTCAATAAGCAGTGCACAATGTAGACATCCGACACAGCATGCATTTTTAAAAGCACACACACACACACACACAACATTTAAAGAAAGAAGGGGTGTCGAAAGACTCGTTTTTACGAGGCTACTCGGGTGAGCTCTAATATTCTAATATTCTCTTCCCGAGGAGTAACCTGACCTCCGAACTCAAAAATCTCATCACAGAAAAATAGTTTATTTTTAAACTGATGCCTTTTTTCAATGTTTTGGGCTTAATCAAAACGGCGTGGCGACTCTACAAGCAAAAAAACAGCAAGACACCTCCACCGACACAACGCAAACAGAATAGCCAGATGCCGGGGCGCGATTGCGCTGTCTATCGGATCCGGGCAACTTCCGCGAGCGACAGTGCGAGATGCCAGGGCCCCCGCGCGCGAGCCGGACCCGGGTAATTTCAGTTGGCGACTCTGCTGGGGACTATTTTGTTTTAAAAACTTTTTTTTTTTAAAAAAAAGATTTTTAAAACGATGATGAGGGTCAAACTTTCATTTTACCCCTTTCTTTAACTGTTGTGTGTTTGTGTACATATGCTTTACTTTTTATTTTACAAAAAAAAATAAAAATTCAAAAAAAAATGCATCAATATACATCTGTGTACACCGCACGCTACTCACACTGCTGCCTCGATACCCCTCACGCTACGCGCACTGCTGCCTCGGATACACTGCACACTACAACCCTCAACCTAGGGTGGTCTCAGTTGCAGTCCGTTTGGTCTTCCTAGGTCTCTTGGATGCGCACAGGATCATTCCAAATATCCCATCCTAGCCAAGTGTCAGCCCTACACGCTTGAGTCACACTCTGTCCAGACTCGGTTGGTTCTTACCCAGTCCGTGTCATACAGCCTGGATACATATCCCATGCCGTCCATTTTCTGAGTCGAAGCTCGGAACTCAATATCCCTTGTGCAAGCAAAGCGATGAAAGGTCCTGCTAAAATCTTGACCCGATCTTGATTTTCCGAAGCTACACCCAGACGATGTTCCGTCCCGGATATACATCCATGCCTACATGACACCACGTCATCAAGCCTTTAATACGTCAGCCATGACGATATGACCCAGCCAACGCCTAACGTCACAGATCCCTTGCACAAGCAAGGTAAAGAGAGGTCATGCCGAACTCTCGACCAGATCTTGACTCAGGGGCCGGATCGGCTCACTATTCACATGGCTAACGCATTAAAACGAACATGACAGGCTCGGTCCTTAGGTTCGATTTTTCTTTTAGGCCGGTGGAAACCGCTTGCTCTATAGGACCCTCGCCCGGGGCTGTCCACCCCGGGATGTCGAAATACAGGTGCAAAACGAGGGGCTTATAGCCGCACAAACGGTCTCCACTGACCCAGGATCTAGCATAGTTGCGAAAAAGAAGAGCACTCTTTTCCAACCTACCTAGGATTCTGAGAAAACACTATTTTAAGAAAATTAAAAAAACAAAAAAAAATAAAAAACAAAAGCGGAAACTGCATGCCACGTAAGCTTCCCCCCTTTTATCCAAAAGGCCTTCCCGTGTCTAAACCTTACCCGTCACCCCCCTCCAGTGAACCGAGAGTGATCGAGAGTACCCGGGAACTATTCTCCCAGTGTCAAAGCCGCAAGGTCCAACATTCTTCCCAACACAGCCACTAGGGCAGTCCGTCAACTCCCCATGGCCAAGTCGGTGGATAACAACGAGGAAAGCGGGACCTTACCCTCGGGAAATCTCCCAACAATAGAGGAAGTTTGGCAAGTCCTCATGGCTCTTGAGAAATGCCAAGGCGAATAGCAAGCCTGGATCGAAGGTGCTATGCACCACTTCGGAACGTTAGCCATTCCCCAACCACTCGGGACTCCCAAAGACATGCCCGCTCCAGCAGCTCCTAACGTCTCTCATTGTCTCCCAGAAGTCAACCTATTGCCCTCGTACGAGCCATGCAGCTACGACATAAAGCCACAAGACCCCCCGGGGGAAGACGTGTCCGGTCAACATCCTGAGGTCCCGATACCATCACAGAACAACGAACACATCTGGTGGGACGTCTGCGATTGCACCGCTTGTCTGGAAATGGAATTCCAAGATGAAATGAACGAGGATCGCCCTCGAAGAAAGAAGAAACCCTCTTCTCAATAAAAACTAAAGAAGAGATACGAATCTGGCGACCCCACAGTCGGAACCCTTGGAGAACCATCAGGAAAGTTTGACTACTACGTCATCTACTCCAGCAAATCTCCTCAGCCTAGCTCTGCACAAGACCATGACAACGTCTGCTCCATGATCAGCTGGGACGAGCTCTGCATCGCCACCAACGGCCCGAGGGTCCAGATACCCCAACCCCTGTCTTGGGAAGATCTCAAAGCCACTGTTGACGCTTCAACAAAAGCAATAATAGTGAACGAACTAAAATGCGAAGCATGGCCCTACGCCAACCAAGGCCCTCTCATTACAGAAATAGGAGAGACGAGCAAAGCAGCAAAGCCAGAGGTGAACGTACCGACGCATTCCGGTCAAATCCCGACGAATCCTCCACGGGCAGACAAAAGGCCAGCCATGCCTGAGCCTCGAACTGAAAAGGGGCCCTACGCCAAAGAAGCCGAAACACCCGAAGGCTGAAGATCCTGTCTTAACTCAGCTCAAGCGTACTCAGGCTAACATCTCACTTTGGTCCTTACTTACTTCCTCTTACCCGCACAAACTCAAGTTGGAGGAAAGCCTGGCCCAGACTATGGTACCCATCACCGTGACACCAGATGAAGCGGTTCAGATGATCGGCAACATTCATTACAGCAACATCATCACTTTCACGGAGCTCGACCTCCCAAAATTTGGGGCTGACCACAACGAGCCTCTCTACATAACAGTTCAACTTGACGAGCGTCGCCTCCCTCGGGTCTTGGTAGATGGGGGATCAGCCATGAACGTTCTTCCATCCAAAATGATGGATTTGCTAGGGATCAAGACCACTGATCTGAAACCCTCAACTCAGACAATCAAAGCATACGACTCAACATCTCGCTCAATCTTGGGAATAGACACCCTCGGAAAGCAGATGGTCCCGACCGACTTCCAAGTCATCGACATCCCGATCACCTTCACTACCATCTTGGGATGCCCTTAGCTACACCAGTTCAATGGGGTGGCATCCACCCTCCATCAGTGCGTAAAGTTCGTCAAAGGAACAGACCTTACCATCATCTACGGTGATAGCATAACCACCGAAGGGATCGACACAAACGGCGTCCCGGTCTTGGAGATTAAACACGACAATGACGACATGATGCTGACAGGGTTCACAATCGAAAGCCCAAAAGCCCAAGTGTGCCACATAGACCTGCCTTTGATTTGGGACCAAATCCCTCCCCCGATGAAGATGATGAAGCTCATGAACTACATCCCGGGGCTTGGTTTGGGAAAACGCCATCAGGGTATCCAACAAATCATCGAGATCAAGGAACAGAATACCCTCCATGGCCTGGGATACATTCCTACTCTCGAAGATGCGGTGGAAGATAGAAAAGCTGCACGGAAATGCTCCGCCAATAGCAAAAGAGGCTTGCATGCAATCTCCGATCTCCGCCCTTACAGCTTCGACATGACCAGGTACTTCACAAAGAAAACCGACAGTTTGAACGAAGACACAGAAAAGGGAACAAAGCTGATCAACGCCAAACAAAACTGGCCGACAACCATGGACAAGCTCCAGCAGAACCTTGCAAGATTCAGAGGCCTCAAGCCAAATCCAGTCAAAAGAGCATTTCTCGAAGCACCAACTCTGCCGGGACCCACAACCACCACAATTCACAATGAATTCTGGTTCGGGAAAACCCACTCTTTGGCAGAAGAACTCAAAAACTCTCTGTCAACATCCCTGCCACCAACAAGCAGGACGAGCCTGCATTCGAACTACCAATGCCCAAGACAAGAGCGGAAGACTCCACAGACGATGCTTGGAACAAGCCACTGCTCCACCAACTCTTCAGTGAAGAAATCGAGGTACCAGACCTAATCAATTTTGTTTCTGATAACTCTATGATAGCCATGATCGGGTATGGCAGTGCGAAGCCTTTCGACCCCCGCCTCCTATCAAGCTCATTGCCACTCAATAACTGGGCCACCTTCTTCGGACCCACCGCCAGCAAAAGGGATATGATCGAACAACTTGGTCTGACCCCTCGCGTCCTAGAGTCCAGTGTCAAAGCCCATCCTGAGTCCATTATCTTTGAATTCGAGTCTCTCAGGTCATCTGATGGCCTCACGCCAGAAGATTACGAGCTCATTGCGAATAATGTATTCCCGTATACTCTTAATGAATGCTTCGATCTTTCCGAGTATCCTCTCATTGCATCTTTAACAACTGATAAATTAACTAACACACAAACAGTTAATAACCATTCACTTGATAAAGAAGCAGACACATTAAACGAACAATTCATTAAGCACATCTTTAGGCATGTTGTCAAACGAGAGAAAAATCGGGCCCAAGCTGCAGAGGAGTTTTTAACCAAAGTGAATTTGGGAACTGCTGAAGAGCCAAAAGAGACGTAAATCGGAAGTTTCTTCACCGGCACAGAGCAAAACGCACTGACTACACTGCTCAGAGAGTTCGTGGACGTGTTCGCTTGGTCTTACCGAGACATGCCCGGATTATATCCAAACATAGTCGAACATCGGATTCCTTTGAATCCTGAGGCTAAGCCCATTAAGCAAAAGCTATGCCGGATCAAGCCAGAATGGTCTTTACAAGTCAAGGAAGAGATCGAGAAGATGCTCCGCGTCGACTTCATAAGGGTGATCGAGTACCCGACATAGCTCTCCAACATAGTCACGGTCACCAAGGCCAACGGAAAAGTGCGCTGCTGCGTGGACTTCCGAGATCTCAACAAAGCAAGTCCCAAGGATGACTTTCCACTACCAAACATCGACATGTTGGTAGACACTACAGCCAATTTCGAGGTTAAGTCCTTCGTGGACGGGTTTGCCGGCTACAATCAAATCAAGATGGTCGAAGAAGATCAAGAAAAAACAGCCTTCACAACCTCCTGGGGAACCTACTGCTAAACAGTGATGCCGTTCGGACAAAAGAATGCTGGGGCTACCTACCAACGGGCAGCAACCGCCCTCTTCCACGACATGATCCACAAAGAGATCGAAGTGTACGTCGATGACATGATCATCCACTCGAAGGGATCAGATGGACAACACCTCACGGACTTGAGAAAGTTCTTCGACCGCCTCCGAAAACACTCGATGAGGTTAAACCCTGCCAAATACACATTTGGGGTCAGCCGAGGCAAAGTCTTAGGATACATGGTCACCGAGCGAGGCATCGAGGTCGATCCTCAAAAGATCAAGGCCATCATCGAAATGAGACCACCGCAAACTCAAACAGAGGTGAAAAGCTTCATGGGCCGCCTGTAGTATATCGCCCGTCACAATCGATTGACCTCCATGTGCGAGCCAATCTTCAAACTGATGAAGAAAAATTCAGACGTCGAATGGAACTCAGAATGCCAAGATGCCTTTGAAAAAATAAAGGCATACCTTGTGAGTCCTCCGATTCTCTGTCCTCCCCACTAGGAAAAGCTACTCTTGCTATACCTAACTGTGACCGACACCCCAGTCAGAGCCATGCTCTGTCAAGAAAAGAAAGAGTCACGAGTCGAGAACGCCATCTATTTCGTCAGTCGAAAGTTTCAAGGCAGCAAACTCAACTACTCAGCCCTCGAGAAAACCTGCGCAGCTCTAGTATGGGTTGTCGGAAAATTACGACACTACATCCAGTCGCACATGGTGCACTTGGTCTCCAAATTGGACCCAGACAAATACCTCTTTGACAAACCATCTCTGTCAATGAGGCTCGCCAAGTGGTCTTTCTTCCTAGCGGAATTTGACATCAAGTACATGAACCAAAAGTCAATCAAGGGACTAGGTAATGGCCGAACAGCTGGCTGACTTCCCAACCGACGAGGCTCGAGGCCCTGAACCACAATTTCCAGACGAAGGAATCTTCGCACTCGAAGGCGAAAATCGATGGCAACTGTTCTTCGACGGAGCAGCCAACAAAAGAGGAAACGGCATAGGTATGATCTTAGTCGACCCCAAGGACGAGCACATTCCAATCGCCATAAAGCTAAATTTCGAGGTAACCAACAATGTCGTCGAATACGAAGCCTGCGCAGCCGGACTAGGGCCGCACTCGAAAGGAACGTCCAGAAACTCTAGGTCTACGGGGACTCAACCCTATTCATCAATCAAGTTTCCAACAAGTGGAAAACAATAGACCCAGGCTTGCAAAAATACCACGCCTGCATGGAAGACCTCATCACACAATTCGAAGAGGTCACCTTTCACTACTTGCCAAGAGACCGGAACCGGTTTGCAGACGCCCTAGCCACCTTGGCTTCACTCGTGGAGATCCCCGAGGGAAAGGCAATCAAGTCGTTCAAAGTCGGGCAAAAAGAAATTCCCGCCTACTGCTGTGAGATCGAACCAGAGCCCAAGCCCATCAATGAGCAATGGTACAACCAGATCTTCCAATACCTCAAAAACGGGGAAACCGCCTTCATGAACGAGGAAGGTCAATGCAGAGAAGGAGTCAAAGCTAAGAGCTCTATGGCCCTAAAATGCCTAGCCTCTCACTTTGTCATCCTTGGAGACATGGAGGCAGACTGCATACACTTTGTTCGAAGCTGCGACAAGTGTCAACGGTTCTCCAACCTTAATCATCTACCTCCTCACGATCTCTACTGCATGACTATGCCCTGGCCCTTCGCCACATGGGGAATCGACGTCATCGGGAAAATCGCTCCGCCAGGAAGCAACGACCACAAATTCGTCTTGGTAGCCATCGACTACTTCACAAAGTGGGTCAAAGCCAAGTCCTATAAGGTGCTCACCTCCAAGAAAGTGGCACATTTCCTCAAGGAAAACATCATCTGCCGATACGACATCCCGAACGAGGTCATATCAGACAACGGCTCCCATTTCGAAGGAGAATGCGACAGACTGCTGGCTGAATTCAAGATCACACGCTACAAGTCTTCTCCCTACCGGCCACAAATGAACGGCGCAGTGGAAGCAGCAAACATGACCCTCAAACGGATCATCCGAAAAATGACCACCCAAGGACGTGATTGGCCCGAGAAGCTGCACCTTGCACTTTGGGGCTACCGAACATCAGTCAGAACAGCCACGGGAGAAACTCCATTCGCCCTGACATACGGGATGGAAGCGGTACTACCCGTGGAATTGGAAATTCCCTCACTCCGAGTGCTGCTGGAAAACGAAATCAACGAAGTCGAATGGCTCCGAAGCCGACACGACGAACTGGCTCTACTAGATGAGCAATGACTAAAGGCCATGGAACACATCCGAGCCTACCAAAGCAGAATGACTAGAGCTTTCGACAAGAAAGTCAAGTCCCGAGACATCAGGGAAGGCGATCTGGTACTCAAAGAAAAGCCTCCCACTCGAACCAACCCACTGGGAAAATGGGAACCAACATGGATCGGCCCTTTCGTGGTTCAAAGGATCTTCTCCGAAGGTGCCATGAAGCTGACATACCTAGACGGCAATCCCTTCATGAATCCAGTCAACGGAAGCAAACTTCGCAGATACTTCGCCTAAAGAAGAACAACTGTGCATCTCTTGGCACTCCATTGTAGTGTCGAACTACGCAGACCTGAGCCCTCTAGTCCGGGGGAACGTAGGCAACCTTAATTGGTCTGATCTAAAAACACACAAAAAAGTCAAAAGTTTGAATGTCAACCAAGACCTCCATCAAACTACACACTTTCCAAGAGCATGCCCCCAACGTCACCTTGACCAAGTCAAACAACGGTGGCAAAATCAAAGGACATCCGAGGGTCACTCAGCGTCAAACGGCTGACCCATGTCAACTTCCAAGCCAGGGGCTTGTCTTCGCCCTCACGCGCTTCAAAAAAAAAAGAGCTCGAGCAAAGGCTCTCAAAAAAAATTTATAAGCTCAAGTAGAAGCTACAAAAAAAAGAGGTCAAGAGCCCGACGCCAACAAACAAAAGGCAAGGAAGCCACGAAAAAGACCGTCAAAATGACTTGTCAAGGGATCCTCCAACCTCCCATACAAATACAAAACCCAGGCGAAAAGGGATTGCCGTCAAGGCCCAGGCTGCTTCAGTCTGCAAATGCAACAGAAAGGTCCAAAGATGGACGCCGCCAAGGTTCACAAAAGAAACAAAAGGCGAACAAGATATCTTGCGTCTCGACAAAGCTTTAAAAGTAAATCAAAAATCACTTACGATTACAACATTTCTTGATGAGTTCAAGCACGGTCTACTCTCAAGTTCACAACATGCTAAAAGACAGCTTAATACATTTAACAAATAATGTGTCTGCAATGCAATGAATGGATACCTAGGAGGTCATTCCGCGCCATCTGCGCTTGTCCCCTAGCCATTCTTCCCTTTCTTCCCTCATCCGCGGCGAGTCTTCTTTCGCTCCACGCGAGCTAGCTCTGCATCTCTCAGTCCGAGATTAGGGGTCCTCCCCGTAGAGTCAAACAATCCAACAGCTTGCAGGGCTTCATTCGCCCGTGCTTCGGCTCGGATCTCATCCCTGCGAGTCTGTAAAAGAGGACCTCTCTCCGTCACTTGGTCAACTCTGGTCTTGTAGTCAAACAGAGTGTCTCCCGTAATATCCTGAGGGTCAGAACAGGCTTCGCACTCCTAAGGAAATAGCTGCGACGGCAATCGAGCCCCAGAATCGCTTCACGCCTGCTCCCCAAAACCACTTGGGACTGCCCGACACGCTGCTTGTACCAATCCAGGTACTCGGTGGTCAATACAACGCTCTCCCGACGTCGAAGGAGCACCACAGGAGGGAAGCGGAATACTTCCATACCCTTAGAAAGTACAAAAGAGCATTTGGAGCTGCCATACAGAGAGGAGCCACCTCTGCAGTGGCAAGGTCATCCCAGCCCAACAAAGGCTCCTACCTCATCCCGAACTGCAGGGAAACAAGTGACGGAATGTAGAAGGAGGACCAAGACAAATCAGGAACTCTGACAACATAAGACCCTTCCTGAAAGGCCCTCCTAGTCTCGATTCCTCAATGCGGAACCCACCAACGGATCTGATGCGTACTAAGCTGTGCCATCCATCTCTCCCAGGCAGACTGATCCATATCCAATACAAGAGGACGCTGAGCAAATGTCCATGGGCTAAACGACGCCGGAGCCTCACGCATAGCCTGAAGTCTCTCTCGCAGCCACAAAGTGAGCAAAGCGGGGCT
Source organism: Adenophora triphylla var. japonica (assembly GCA_022495995.1). Classification (NCBI taxonomy): domain Eukaryota; kingdom Viridiplantae; phylum Streptophyta; class Magnoliopsida; order Asterales; family Campanulaceae; genus Adenophora; species Adenophora triphylla. The sequence goes on along the minus strand of JAFEMH010000453.1, from coordinate 51,847 downwards.
TCCCCCTCTCATAAACCTATCTCCAGTCGCCAGACGATCAATGCTGTGAAGGGTCTCCCCCAGCACCAATGGCACAATATCCTCTCCGGCCCTGCAATGCCCTACCACATCCAGCAAAGAGCCATCGCAAACCCCAAGGGAGCTGACCATGAAAAGCGTCGCTATCACGCACAAGGCAAATGCATCCCACGAGACATCACTCTCGTCATCGCTCATAAACCGCTCCGACAGTGCAGAAATGTCAATATGACCCGAATCAAAGGTCATACCCTGCACCTCTTCCAACGAAGTCCGAAGAAAGCATGCAAGCTTCACGCTCACGGCAGCACCGCCAATCAAAGGAAGCGAGATGGCTTCCACCTCCGGTCCTCCCATCAAAGCTCAAAAATCCTCAAAAGTGAGCGTCACTTCATTGTAGAAGAATCTATACACATGCCTCCTAACGTGCCAGAACCTCGCGGCAGCCCGCAACAATTCCCAATCAGGAACCAACTCCTTAAGGGACCAAATCGAGCAGAGTCGAAACCTCACCTCGAAAGCCCGCCTCTGATGCCTCATACGGTGTCGCATCCACATTTTCAGCCACTCAAGGAAGTATGCTTGCCTCTCCTTCGAAAGCCTCGGCAAAACTCGTGGAACATACGAAGAATCCATGGCAAAAATGGAGGTTCCTAGAGAAAATAGGGAAGAAAGCTCGAAATGACTGCAAATGGGAAGTGGGGGAAGTTCATACATCCTGAAAACACTTATCTTCTCCCCAAAAGCAAAGAAGATCCGTTCGAACCTTTTTGCATGCCTATGTGGTCCGTTCGGACCTTCTTGCAACCTTGGCCCCACATTTCCAGCAAACAGTACAACAACCACTGTTTCCAGCAGGACTTTGCTCCAAACTGCCCAAATTCTGGCCAAAGCCATTTCCGGCAAGCATACACTACCCACAAATGCACTCCCAGCTCACGTGGCATGCACAAATAATAAACTAGCAACAATTCCTAGGACAAACCCCGGGAATCACAAAATACGACATTACATCTTAAAATAAAATACTTTGCTGTGCAAATACTAGTGTTTTATTACAGGTACCCAAAATGTCTGTTGCTAAACAAAAAAAAGACAAAAAAATGGAAAGAGGGAAAGCAAATGAGCTCTACTCCAACTCCTCATCATCGACCTCATCAAACGTGAAGTCAGGCATATCGGTAAACTCGTCGGTCACGCCCTCGTCATCCGAATACTGGACCCCCTCCTGAGGCAAGTACTCGAAGTAATCGGCAGGATCAAGCCCGATAAAAGGATCAAAGAAGGAAGGCTCCGACGAACCCTCTCCCAGAGACTTCTGCGCTGGCAAGAACTGGTGAAAAATCGGCTGCCGCCGGGCCCCCGAAGACGTCCCTGCATCCATGCTATGCCGCCCCCAAACGGGTCCCTCCTGCTGCGGCCCTGGCTCAGCTCTCGATGGAGGAACATCCACGGAATGCCTCGAAGGCATCGGCTCGTACGTCGGCACACGTCGCGAAGACTGGCAAGACAGCTTCCCCGCCATCTTCTTCACAAAAGACCTCAACGCCACGTAACGGCGGGTCAACGTGTCAAAGGATCTCCCCGAGACCTGCACAAGCAAACAATCAAAAAAATGCTCAGCAAAAGAGATACAGTCATACTCAGCAAAAGAGAAAAATACAGAAAAGATGCCAAAATGAAAAAGAGTAAGCACACTCACCGGCGCATCCGGGTCAACCCGATAGGCAGCAGGAGCCTGCTCAGGCACGGGTACCGACAACCTCCACCTCGATGAGTCGCCCCGTACATATGTAAAGTCCGGCCCAGGCACCGAAACATCTGGAGGACGTGGTGGGCCATCCCACCTCTCTCTCGCCAACACTTGTGGCGCCCTCAGCTTCCTCCTGACGAAGGCCCCGTACTCCTCGCCAAACAAAATAAACTCCTCGGCACTCACGCTGCCTAAGTACCTGTCGTACTCTATCACATCCATGTCACGGGGATGCATCATCCCAAAGGGCGGATCCCTCGGAGCCATAGGGGGCACACCCGGGCCATGCTGCCAGAAGACCATCTCCCCAAAGTACATGACATCACAGGTCAGGCCCCGCAGCATCTTCCTCTGCGCCGTCACCACGGGACCACCCTCAAGCTCGTCGCCTCCATACCGAGCCCAGGGATACAGCTCAAACTCCGCCGAGCTCTCCTTCTCCAGGAACTCCTGCACATCCCGATAGGCGATGGTGAGCTTCCCCCTGTTCGTCCTCCTCCTCCTCAAATGACGGGCCCAGCCCAACATAGTAGGATAGGCCTCCATGGCCTCAGCATCTCGATCCCACGGAAAGCACCGGAAGATCTCATAAAACCACACCTGCAACAAAAGCAGATGAAGCTCAAGGAAAAAGAAAACGGAGAAATGACAAACTGCTAAATCACAAAATAGCAATAAACTCATACCTCTAAAGCAAAATCGAAGCATCCCAGAGAACTGGCCACGCCTCGGCTAAACCGGTCCAAAGCAAAATAGAGCTCGGCCAAGCCTGTCTCACCCCAAGCTATCTCACCAACCCTCTCCAAATCCACCAAGCTCTCTAGCAGAGGAAAAGGAGCCGAGGTAGCATGATTCGAGAACAATGTCTCGGAGAGAGCAAACCACAAGAAAGAGCGCGCCAGCTGCTCAGCCATCACCAAACCGGTGCCCCGGCGATAGGCCCCGATGTTGGCCGTAATCTGCGCCTCCACATCGCCATATAACATGCCCAGGCCCCTGCGAGGAAAAGGCGCGAAGCCCAACAGCTCAGCCAGCGTCCCATCGGACAGCCTGTCTCGCCACCTCACTAGCCCTCCTTTGATGGAAAGCCCGATAATCGCCGCAATGTCGGTGGGAGTCACCGTCACCTCTCCCCAGCTCAGATGGAAGGTATGCGTGGTGACCCATCAATACTCAGACAAGGCAAGGAAGATACTCTTGTTCTTCCTCATCTCCGCAATCCCGGCCAGGTTCTCCACGAACGCGCCCAAACCAGAAGCAAAGACTAGCCTCTTAGGGCTCGGCCTGCCCTCCCTGGAGATATCTGGCAAATGCTGCCACAGCTCAACTACCGCCTCGAGCGATCCCCGAGACTTCATCTTCTTGGCCTTTTTGGACAAAGACCCCTCATCCTACAGGTAAACACAGCAAAGGTACGTCAGTCACAGTACTTAATGCCAAATACCAAAAGGAAACGAAAGCATAAAAAAGTCCGTCCCAACACGGTAAAACAAAAACAACCCGTCACAAAATACGGAACACATTGCACATAATTTTCCACATGTAACCCGTCACAAAACACGGCACACATTGCACAAAATTTTCCCCATGCAGTCCGTCACAAAACACGGCACACACTGTACAAATTTTCTCAAAAGTGGGATTAAACCCTACACGACACATTTTCAAAAAAAAAATCCGTCACAAAACACGGTACACATTGCACATAAACTCCCCACAAAGTCCGTCCCAAAAACACGGCACAAAAATCACATACCCATAATCCTCACATGTCCAATTTCAACAATTCATCACGAATTTCACAAAAAAGCATGGCAATAACAAAAAGCCCCAAATATGCGAAGAATTAAAACCTAGTTCTAGCATACAATAATTCGAGCAAAGAATCAAGAAAAAATTGATTTCTTACCTCTCTGACGGCCCTATCCCGTATATTGTGCACCTCCGGATCCGGATACAACACATCAGGATTCCTCGATGAAGGCACGAAGGAAGTGAAATTCCTTTGAAGGTCCGCCCTTTGCTCAATGGCCCCTTGACCCCATTGACGACGACCTCTCCTTGCTCTTTCTGCCATAACAAGCAATTCAAGCGAAATGCGGAGGATTTACTTGGGGAATTTGGATCAAAATCAAGGTTTTCTATCCCTCTCTCTCGGTTGTTCACGAACTGGAAGAAGAAAAATGGGGATTTGCCTCGTTGCTGAAACTGATCAAATTTTGGGAATTCAAAATTTCACAAAGGTTCGTACGGACCTCTTTGTACACAAAGAAGATCCGTACGGACCTCTTTGCATTTCATGGCCAAATTACCCCTTTGCCCTTATAATCTTTGCCCCTGGCTGTCCAAAGGCCTATTTCAGCAGATTCAATGCAGTTTGGTCCTTAACCCAGCAAAACCATCATCGGCCATCAATGTAAGTCCGGATGTCGCCTACTAAACGGCAAAACAAACCCCGGCCGTCATCATAAGTCCGGATTTCGCCCACTAAACGACAAAAAAAACCCCGGCCGTCATCGTAAGCCTGAACCTCGCCCACTAAATGGTAAAACAAACACAAAAGGCGCAAACGCCTCCAAACACAAGCCCCAAGGCACAAAATGCCCCCAAAACACAAAACGGTGAAACAAACACCGGCCATCAAAGTAAGCCCGAAATCACCTTCTCAGCAAACAAAACTCAAACGGGAAACTCTGGAAAACCCATACGAGACTACGCGTCCCCAGCAGACGAACACCGACAGTCATCGTAAGTCCAACCTTTCCCCAACGAACAAAGCACGAGGCAATCATGCCTCTCACAATCAAAACACGAGGCAATCACGCCTCTCACACGAGGCAATCATGCCTCTCACAATCAAAGCACAAGGCAATCATGCCTCTCAAAACCCACAGTCAGAGGACACAACACGTCCTCACGCATGACACAACCACAATCAGAGGAAAAGTCACGTCCTCATGCACGACACAACCATAATCAAAGGACAAGTCACGTCCTCACACACGACACAACCACAGTTAGAGGACAAGTCACGTCCTCACGCACGATACAACCACAGTCAGAGGACAAGTCACATCCTCACACACGACACAACCACAGTCAGAGGACACAACACATCCTCACACGCGACAGAACCACAGTCAGAGGACAAGTCACATCCTCATGTACGACAAAACCACGGTCAGAGGACAAGTCACGTCCTCACACACGACACTACCTTAGTTAGAGGGTATAACACGTCCTAACCACTATCTGCAGCCCGGAAGGCTTTAAACCACTCGGTTCGGGAGACCGCAAAAATCAGCCACATCAAGATCCCCAGCCCAGAAGGCTTTAAACCACTAGGTTCGGAAGACCGTATAAACCTTCCAAATCACTATCTCCAGCCCGGAAGGCTTTAAATTATCCGGTTCGGAAAAACTGTAAAATTTCCACTCCAGGACACCACTACGTCCATACAACCGACCTATACGGTCACACACAGGACACAACCACGTCCTCACAGTCGACCTTAACAGTCACATCACTTCAGGGCACCACCACGCCCGCATGCACTCACAATTTCACGACGGCAGAACTACGATCAGGCTTGACTCCCGCCAGGGATACGTAGGAATCCTATCACAGGGTCCAGCCAACCGACCTATACGATCACACAGGATGCCACCACGTCCACACAACCGACCTATACGGTCACACAGGATGCCACCACGTCCACACCATCGACCTATACGGTCACACACACAGGATGCCACCACGTCCACACAACCGACCTAAACGGTCACCCACAGGACACTGACACGTCCACTTCCCCACACACCCGAACTATGATCAGGCTTGATTCCCGCCAGGGATACGTAGGAATCCTATCACAGGGTCCAGTCAACTGACCTAAACGGTCACACCTCAGGACACCACCACGTCCTCACGCGATCCAGATCAGGACCCTTATCTTATCGACAACCCCACTTCCTCCGTAAGTGACGTCGCCGAGGGGCTTTTGTAAGTACCCCAATCTGGATCACCCTCTTCTGAGCATCTGGAAAATACCGCAGACTCATTCAAACGCAGTCTCGAACACCCGTAACTCTCAAAAACTTTCAAAAACCCTCAAAGGCCCAAAAATCACCAACCAAATCAAGGGGGGCCTTTCTGGGACAAAAACACAAAAGGACTTTTTAGGAATTATGCAAAAATGGGAAAAGCACAGAAGGTCCATACGGACCTCTTTGCATGCTAAAAGGTCCGTACGGACCTCTTTGCTACCAGACATCATAATTACGAAATCCTCTTAAAGTCCACATTATTTCCTCAAATTTGGGAAAACTAAAACTTTAGTTTTGTACATAGGTCCGTACGGACCTTCTTGCAAATTTTCCTACAGTATAAATAGAGGGCTCCCCCTCCCTCATTTCACACACCATCCTTTTCTCTTCCCTCCCTAAGCCTTCTGGCTCCCCCTCTAAGCCCTTCTGAGGCACTCCCGGTCCCTTTCGGTTCCTTTCGAGGCCTTTCGAGCTCCCTTGTGGTGCTCCGAAGCCCTTTCAAGCGCTCTCGAGACGCTCCCGCGCTGCCCTGAGACACTCTCGAGGTACTCTGAGGCCCCTCGTGGTACTCCGAGGCCTTGTCTGGTCTTTTTTGAGACGTCCCGATTCTTTCCGAGTCAAACCGGCAATTCTGACCCACGCCGAACCTCTGCCCGAATCCAACCAACGATTCCGACGCACGTCGAAACTCTGCCCGAATCCAGCCAACGATTCCAACGCACGCCGAAACTCTGCTCGAGTTCACACTTTACAATCCCGAGGCACGCCGAAGCTCTGTCCGCAGACAACCGACACATCCCGAAGCAATCCCGGTCCATCCCGAAACACTATTCCATCCTCAAACACTATTCTCCAGCGGAAGACAGACACGAACCAATATTGTTAAGGCTTCCTTCCTACACTATTTCAATACATTTCAATAGGCAGTGTACAATGTAGACATCCGACACAGCATGCATTTTTAAAAGCACACACACACACACACAACATTTAAAGAAAGAAGGGGTGTCAAAAGACTCGTTTTTACGAGGCTACTCGGGTGAGCTCTAATATTCTAATATTCTAATATTCTCTTCCCGAGGAGTAACCTGACCTCCGAACTCAAAAATCTCATCACACAAAAACAGTTTATTTTTAAACTGATGCCTTTTTTCAATGTTTTGGGCTTAATCAAAACGGCGTGGCGACTCTACAAGCAGAACACAGCGAGACACCTCTACTGACACAACGCAAACGCAAACGGAATAGCCAGATGCCGGGGCGCGATTACGCTGCCTATCGGATCCGGGCAACTTCCGCGAGCGACAGTGCGAGATGCCGGGGCCCCAGCGCGCGAGCTGGATCCGGGTAATTTCAGTGTGGTACTTTTGGAGACTAGAATCTATTGTCTTCCATTTGTTAGATACTTGATTGATGATCAATGATGAGTCTCCGTATACTTCCAGTTTGGAGATGTTGCGTTCTAGAGCGGCTTATAGGCCGACTGCGCAAGCTTCATATTCTGCTGCATTGTTGGTTGCTTCAAAATTCAGTTTGATAGCTATGGGAGTGTGTTCGTCTTTAGGATTGACCAGGAGTATTCCAATACCATTTCCCTTCTTGTTGGCAGCCCCATCGATGAAGAGTTGCCAGCGGTTTGCGCTGTTGAGTGAGAAGATTCCGTCATCTGGAAATTGCGGATCAGGACCCTTGAGTTCACTGCTTGGGAAGTCTGCCAGTTGATCTGCCATTACTTGACCCTTTGTTTATTTTCTGGTCATGTACTTGATGTCGAATTCAGCCAGGAAGAATGACCACTTGGCTAATCTCATAGAAAGAGATGGCTTGTCGAAGAGATATCTGATGGGGTCCATCTTGGAGACCAGGAGCACTGAATGTGACTACATATAGTGTTTCAGTTTCCCGACTACCCATACCAAGGCGGTACAAGTTTTCTCTAATGGTGAGTAGCTGAGTTCGCTTCCCTGAAGATTTCGGCTTACGAAGTAGATTGCATGCTCAACTCTGGAATCTTTTTGTTCTTGCGCCATCATAGCCCCAATTGACGTGTCTATCACTGTCAGGTACAGGAGGAGTGGCTTATCTTCATGTGGCAGGCACAGGATTGGGGGATTCACCAAGTATGTCTTGATTTTCTCGAAGGCTATCTGGCATTCGGAGTCCCATTTGATGTCAGCATTTTTCTTCATTAGTTTGAACATTGGCTCACAGAGAGATATCAACTGGTTGATGAAGCGGCTGATGTATTGAAGTCTTCCCTTGAAACTTTTCACTTCTGTCAGTGTCTGCGGTGGCTTCATGTCGATGATGGCCTTGATTTTCTTGGGATCTTCTTTAATGCCTCTTTCTGTAACCATGTACCCCAGTACTTTGCCTCTCTTGACGCCGAAGGTGCACTTTGCAGGGTTCAATCTCATGGAGTGCTTTCTAAGTCTGTTGAAGAACTTTCTCAAATCTGTCATGTGCTGCATGTCTGATCCTTTGGAGTTGATGATCAAGTCGTCGACATACACTTTGATTTCTTTGTGAATCATGTCATGGAAGAGAGTCATTGCGGCCCGTTGATAAGTAGCCCCAGCATTCTTTAACCCAAAGGGCATGACTGTGTAATAGTATGTCCCCCATGGAGTGGTGAAAGCAGTCATGGCCTGATCTTCCTCGGACATCTTGATCTGATTATATCCAGCGAAGCCATCCACGAAGGATTTTACTTCAAAAATTGCCGTGGTGTTGACCAGCATGTCGATGTTGGGCAGTGGGAATTCGTCTTTAGGACTGGCCTTGTTGAGATCTCAGAAATCCACACATCATCTGACATTTCCATTGGCATTGGTGACCATCACAATGTTGGAGAGCCAGGTTGGGTATTCTTACTCTGATGAAGCCGACGTGGTGCATCTTCTCAATTTCTTCTTTTACTTGAAGGGACCATTCTGGCTTGATCTTGCACAGTTTCTATTTGATAGGCTTGGATTCTGGATCCAGAGGGATTCTGTGCTCCACGATTGAGGGATCGAGTCCTGGCATGTCTTGGAATGACCAGGCGAACACGTAAACATATTCTTTAAGGAGATCTGTTAGGGCTTCTTTTTCTGCATCGGAGAAGAAACTTCCCACTTGTGTCTCTTTAGGCTCTTGCACTGACCCCAGGTTCACTTTAGTCATAACCTCTTCGGCAGCTTGGGCCCGATTGGCCTCTTGGTCTACTACACGCTTGAGAACTTCTTTAATGTATTGTTCATTTAGTGTGTCTGCTTCTTTATCAAGTGACTCATTATTAACTTCTTTTAAGTTGTTCGTTAACTTATCAGTTGTTAAAGTGGCAATGAGGAGATAATCCGAAAGGTCGAACTTTTCATTTAAGACGAACGGGAATACATTGTTGGCTACATTATCATAGTCTTCTGGTGTGAGGCCGTCGAACGACTCAGAGGACTGGATTTTGATAATGACTGACTCAGAGGGTTTAAGACTAGGTTTAGGGAGATATGGGTGCAGGCCCAGTTTGTCTTCCATTTCTGACTGGCTTGCCCTTGGTCCGGTGAAAGCCACCCAGTTTTTTAGTGGCAATGCTGGATGTTTGGTGAGGGTTCGGGGGTCGAGAGGTGTAAGTGCTCCAATTTGAGTTGTTAGCATTTTCGTTAGAAAATTAACGAAAGTCTTAACATTCCTAACATTCCTAACAATTCCTAACCTTTCTAACAAAGTGAGGGTAGATTAGGGATTGTCATTTAGAATTAAGCATGGAAAAGAATCTCAAAAAGAAAAGAAATTGGAAAAAACCCGAATTGGTAAGCTGAAAAACAGCAACCAGTTTGAAATTTCAAAAGATATTCCTTGTGTCCAAAGCCTGGAGCTGCATTTAATGAACAGTGCACGCTTCCACTATGGTCCGCGCGGATGACTTTGGAATTTTCAGAAGCCTATAAATTAAGCCCTTCAGTCTCACAAAAAAAGAGAGAGAACACAATTCACAACAGCACCTTGGCGAAAATACTTGAGAAAACAGTGAGAATTCCCTAGAATTGTCACCTTTTTCTCTTGACTATTTTCCCAAATCTCACTCACTAATCACTCTCAAATTCAAAGCCTCAAACACTCTTACATTCAAGCCTAAAACTCAAAAATCAAAAGAAGATAGGTATAACCTCCTTCTCCCAACCCTAAATCTCTTTCATAAATGCATGCATCTCAAACTTTGAAGATGTAATTTGTTCATTTCTTGCTTTAGATCCAAGAGGATCACCATGGAAGTTCATCTCCATGGATGATCCTCTACAATGATCAACATTACTTTCAAAGTGTTTTTACTTACTTGCAAGCACATTTTCAAAACCCTAAAAATCATTTTCATACATCAAATCTTGATTTCAAAGGATAAAATTCCCCTTCCCAAGCAAATGAAATGCTTAAGTCCTAATGTACCCTAAGGATGGCTTGATATAGTAGATCACCACTAAAATGTCTAGTGACTACTAATCAAATCCTAAGGAGATGGGGACAATCATGGATGCCAAACCCCCTTTAAAATCATGTTTTTCTTCAAGAGGAAGTTGCTGTCCAGTAGCCTTTCTCTAAGACCTCTGTCCATGGTCTAATTTTTTGGACATAGAGAAAATTGTAATTTGGTGTTGACTACAAAATATTTTTTGTATCCAACATCCATATATTTCCAGACATATTTTTACTTTATTTTTTGCGTGAGTAAAACTCCCTTTTTCAAATTTACTTTTAAAAGTCAGTTCCTCAGTCTCTGGAAATCCAGATTTCATATCTGAGATTTCCAGAAGATTTTGGTCTACCAAATCATCTCCAAATGGGAAAGTTTTTTTACATAAACATTATTTAAGGTGTTTTTAACAACTTTCATTCTCGAACTTTCCCCATATTTTGAAGTTTTAAAGCCCTTAAACCCATTTTAAAATCAAGTGTTCACTGCCTTTTTCATTCTGGCAGAATTGATTTTCAACTTCAAAAGGTCTTTTGAGTACCAAAACTCAACCCTAAAATCACACCAAAAATCATGGGATTTGTTCAAAGTCTTACAAAGAGTCCTCAATTTTTAATTTTCAGTTTGAACTTATTTTGGCCAAAAAACACTCACACACACAAATGGTTTTTAATGCTTGGAAGACTCGTTTTACGAGGCATTCCGGGTGAACACTAATGTTCTTTCCAGCGTGTAACGTGACCTCCGAACCTAAATCTCTAATCTCGGGCATTTTTCAAAGTTTTGGCCCTTAAAACAAAAATGGCGTGGCGACTCCGTGTTTTTTCGATTTATTTTCAAAGAAAAGAAAAATACCAATCTTTCGAAAAAATGGCAACATCGTTACAGTGGCGACTCCGCTGGGGACGAAACGAGTTTTATCTTTTAAAAAAAAAATAAAAACTTTTGAGGGTCAAGCTTCCGTCCCGGCATTTGAAACTGTTTGTTGTGTGTGTGTTGATTTTTCACATTTTCGTGTTGTTTTGATCGCCTCAGAAAAAGTCAAAATTTTGACTATCGGACCCATTGACTTGAGTTTTGAATTATGTGTTTATGTGCTTATGTGTGCATTTACTTTAAAAAAAAAAAAGGATTTCCAAAAAAAAAAGACTTCAAAAAAAAAAAATTTCAAAAAAAAAAATCATTTTCAAATAAAAAAATCATTTTTGTGCATGCATCATACTTTTTAAGACACATGCGAAAATTTCTATTTTACTCAGAAATAGAAGATAGACTGCTTGCACACTACGAGCACGTGACCTTACACTGCACACTACGTCCCTAACCCGGGGAAATCTCTGTAGCGGCCCGTTTGGTCTTATTACGCCTCTCGGTGCAAGCACGGGACTACCCAAATATCCCATGGAGCCTCGTGTCGACCATGCACTTGTCCGTGACACACTTTGTCCGAGACCCGGTTGGTTTTTAGTCCGGGTACGTGTCATGCCTGTACGTGTATATACCTTTCCTTTCAAGCCTTAGTCGGCATACCAAGTCAATATCTTTCGGGGACCTAATCGGTCGAAGTTGCGGTTTTCCGTCACGGGCTTTGACCAGATATTGACTGGCGCCTTGACTTTGACTCTGACTGGCACAAATTATACACTGACTCCCAGCATGACACTGAGTCATCAAGGATTAACGGTTATTCCATGCCTAATTACGGCCTAATTGACGACAAGTCAAGATCAATCGTAGACGTTTATCAGTCCGAATCATGCCGACTTTTTGTCGAGCCCTCGGACATGATCTTGACTTTGACGTCAGCTTTGTCCGTAATTTACATCGAATGTTCGTTAAGACTCGATTACCCGCCAGACTTTTAGGATCGTTTTTCTTTCGATCGGTGGGACCCGCTTGCCCTATAGGACCCTCGCCCGGGGCTGTCCGCCTTGGGAAGTCGAAATACAAGTGGAATACGAGGGGCTTATAGACGTAGTGATGGGGCCCACTGATCCAGGACCCAGAGTAGTTTGCGAAAAAGAAGAGCAATCTTTTCCAATCAATTAGGTTAATAAAACATGTTTTAAGTAAACAAGAACAAATAACTGCATGTTGCATGAGTCCAAAAGCCCAAACACCTACCCTCCTTCTATCCCCAGACATCTGAACCCTCGTGCCTTTTCCCCCGCAGCTCCTCACAAAGCTTGGTTTCGGGCACCGGGTCACCGTTTGATCAGTTGGGAAGAGTCAAGCGCATCGTCAGCTTCACCATTTGTTCCGACTCCGGGTTTCAGAATGTCTGCATCAGCTGGTAATGACGGGGACAACGTCACTCCGCCTCCCGGGACCCCTCGAGCAATGAAGAAGTGGAATCAGTTAGCCGAACAGATGAGACTGCAGCTAGAAGCACACCTGAATAGCCTTGTGGAGGCTATTAAGAGCCACGGTTTGGCCGCCAGCCTCAATCCCAATGGCACTTTTACCGTAAAGAAGAAAGAAAGCCCTCCTCCCACTCTCAGCCGTCCTGGATATGTCAAGATGCCACCACAAGATTCCTATGTCTCCACCGCCGGGACTCCTGCCCGTCGACTTACAGGGCAACTAGCCCCCAAACAGCAATTCAAAGGGCCGCCATTCCAACAGCAGTCAGAGATGGAGCAGCTCGGCATACCTCAGCAGCCATCAGGTGTCCCCTCTCGGAGTGATACCGATCCCGCAGAAATCAGTAAGGGGAACGGAGATTGGGAAAAAACAGAGGAAATATGGTTAGCCATCAGGGCTCTCGAGGAACGCCAGAATAAACAGCAGGCCTGGATCGAAGAGGCCACACGTCATTTCGGAACATTGTCAATCCCCCAACTGACTGGGGCTCCCTTGAAGGACAAATATGTGCCTGTTCCCCCGGCTCTTAATACCTCTCATTACCCGGCGGAGTCCAACCATTTGCTTCCCGATGAGCCCAACAGCAGATCTCCCCGGACCAGTTCAACTCAAAGTCATTCCAGCACCGCTCAACCCGAGGTCCCAAATCCACCACCAGCCGTAGAGCACATTTGGTGGGATATACGCATCGCCCGACCGCCTTGAAATGGACTATCGGGATTGGATACACGAGGACCGTCCTCCTAAGAAGAAGAAAATTTCCTCCCAAAGAAAATTGAAAGAGAGGTTCGAGGCCGATGATACCGGTGGGTACGCTCGGGAGCCATGCGGGGATTTGATTACTATGTACTCTACTCCAGCCAGTCTTCCCCAAAGCAAACAGGGGTAGAAAAGACGAAAAGCCTTGCCAACGATAAAGTTGAGACCTTCGGACACCAGAGTACTGTAGATCTGGGTAATTTTACAGCCAATCAGAAGTCTAACCCCCCGCGGGGTCAGCCAAGATTTAGTTTGTCCAGCTTCCGAGCGCATACCGACAAAGAAAGACCAACGCCAGTTTGGCGCTCGCACTCAATCAATATGCTGACTGGGGATGGCAACCGCCACAAACGGCCTCAACATAACCCAGGGGCTTCACCAAAGGTTCTACCCCGCAAGAAAAAGGCACGAAGTGACTGGCTTGATGACTCTCTTTCTCCAGACAAAGACCAAATCTAAGATCCCCGACTATATGGTAGCATGATCACCTTCTGCGACGAAGATTTGCCAAGAGATGTCTCCAAACACAATGAAGCCTTGTACATCACTATTCGGCTCAACACCGTATCACTCCCTGGGGAATTGGTGGACAATGGATCGGCCGTTAACGTCCTTCCCCTCATCATGATGAGGGCCCTACGCATCAATGAAAGGCACATGATCCCATCTACACGGTCAATCAAGGCCTACGATGGCACGTCTCGTCCCATCTTGGGGACGGTGGTTCTGGAACTCTGGTTCGAAACCCAAATGGTACCAGCAAAATTCCATGTAATGGACATCCCATCCGAATTCACAGCTCTGTTGGGGTGCCCTTGGTTACACCACATGAAAGCCATAGCTTCCACTCTCAATCAATGCTTCAAGTTCATTAACCGGCTGGGGGATCTTGAATTCATTAGGGGTGAAAGTTTCCTCATAGGGAACGAAACCGAGACCGTCGCCAAGCATGCTCGCAGCCAGACACCGGGGCTACCTCCTCCGAATCGACCAAGGGACTATCGGGGCAAGTCTCATCAGAATCCCCCAGAATCTGGTGATGCCAACTATGTCAACGAACTCAAGCGGGCAGACCCTGAAGCAGTTCGATTCATCAAGTTCAATTGCCATTTCCAACATTTGGAAGCAGAATGGAAAGAAACACTGAGTACCGCCATGATACGAGCACACAAACCTCCAGTCTCCAATCAGAGATTTGTCAGCATTCTTCAAACCCATTCTCTGGCCTCGCCAAGCGAAGAGATTTTCATGATAAAAGTCGACAAGTATCGGCAGACTCGACTCGAATGTATGAACATCGTATGGGACGTCCTCCTCGAGGAGCTACCCGCTAAGCCTTTCTGCTCGAGCATGGGGCATGAGATTTTTCCAGTAGCACACCAAGACGCAATAGGTCCTTACATCTGGATTGAGCGGTCAGACTGTGACGAGTTAGAATTCTCCAGAATCGAGGATGCGGCAGATCTGCAAGAAGATCCCTACATTCATATGCTCAGTTTTCAGGTGCCGGACCCAATTGATTCTGGTTTAGACAAAGAGATGATATCAATGATCGGGGAAGGAGAGCAGAAACAAGATAATCCCCGAGTCATGAGGCCACTGACAACGATGCCATTAAGGAATTGGGAAACTCTCTCGGGCCCGTCCGCGACCAAAGAAGAAATGATCACCAAGCTTGGATTGGTCCCCCGTCCCTTTGTGTCAACCTTTGTAAATTCCTCCGAGTCTCTCATTGTTGAGTTTGAGTCTCCCGAGTCGTCCGATGGCCTTACGCCTGAAGACTACGAAATTGTAGCCAATGCTGTATTTCCCTTCGTTCTTAATGAAATGATGGACCTTTCTGAGTATCCCTTGATTACCGCTTTAACTAATGATAAATTAACTAATAACTTAAAAATAGTTAATAATGATTCACTAGATAAAGAAGCAGACACATTAAACGAACAATATATCAAAGAAATCTTTAAGCAGGTTGTTCGAAAAGAGGAAAATCGAGCCCAAGCTGCCGAAGAAATTTTGAAAAGTGTGAATCTGGGAGCTGCGGAAGAGCCCAAAGAGACGCAGATTGGTAGTTTCTTCGAAGGGAATGAAAGGGACGCTCTGATTGAGCTTCTAAGAGAATTCGTGGATGTATTCGCATGGTCCTATAAAGATATGCCAGGCCTCGATCCTTCCATAGTTGAACACCGAATACCGCTCGACCCAGAAGTCAAGCCAGTAAAGCAGAAACTAAGAAGAATTAAGCCCGAATGGTCCCTATAAGTGAAGGAAGAGATAGAAAAGATACTCAGAGCAGGGTTCATCAGGGTCATTGAATATCCTACATGGCTTTCCAACATAGTAACGGTAACCAAGGCCAACGGAAAGATCCGATGTTGCGTAGATTTCAGAGACTTGAACAAAGCTAGTCCAAAAGATAATTTCCCCCTGCCAAACATCGACATTCTGGTAGATTCCACGGCCAACCATGAAGTTAAATCCTTCGTCGACGGCTTTGCCGGTTACAACCAAATCAAAATGGCAGAAGAAGATCAAGCCAAGACAGCCTTCACAACCCCTTGGTGTACGTACTGCTACACGGTCATGCCGTTCGGACTAAAGAATGCTGGGGCTACGTACCAGAGGGCAGCTATAGCTTTGTTCCATGACATGATCCACAAAGAAATTGAGGTCTATGTGGACGACATGATAATACACTCCAAAGGCTCGGATGGCCAGCACTTTGCTGATCTGAGAAAATTCTTCGGCCGCCTCCGAGACCACAGCATGAGACTGAATCCAGCCAAATGCACCTTTGGTGTAAGACGAGGCAAGGTGCTAGGATATATGGTGACAGAATGGGGAATTGAAGTAAACCCCCAGAAAATCAAGGCCATAGTTGAAATGAAGCCACCCCGGACACTGACAGAAGTAAAATCCTTCATGGGAAGACTGCAATACATAAGCCGCTTTGTAAATCAGCTGACCTCGATCTGCGAGCCGATCTTCAAGTTGATGAAGAAAAATGCCTACACAGAATGGACTCCAGAATGCCAGCTCGCTTTTGAACAGATCAAGGCATACCTTGTGAATCCCCCGATCCTTTGCCCGCCACATCAGCAAAAGCCACTGTTGCTATATCTAACTGTCACGGACACAGCAATTGGGGCTATGCTAGATCAAGAAAAGAAAGATTCCAAGGTCAAAAATGCCATCTATTTCGTGAGCAGAAAGCTTCAAGGGAGCGAACTCAATTACTCTGCTTGTGAGAAGACTTGCGCAGGCCTGGTCTGGGTAGTGGGAAAGCTGAAACATTACATGCAATCTCACCCGATACATCTCATCTCAAAGATAGACCCTGAAATTGTCACGGCTTGAATCACAAGTGATATCCAAGGTGATAACAGCACCAACGATAGCACTTGGGATGGCACACACACACACTTCGAAAATAAAACAATTTTGTAAAAGAGTTTGCAGCGGAATAAAAACACCAAAATTGTTTTTCTCAAGTTATATAAATATAACTTGAGAGTGCCTCTTAGGCAAGACTTTATAATCACTATGAATGAAGTTACAAAGCCGAAAGTTCCCTATAGCTATATCTATTTTAAGCTCTATGGAACAAGAGATAAAGAACGGAATCCTATCCTAGCCTTCACACACCTTGACACCAAGGTAATCAAGTGCGAAATTACAAGGGAGAAAGGATTAAAAAGAACCAAACAAAGAACTCTATCTCTAAGCTTTTCGAAGGTGTGAATGTGATGAAATAATTGGCATGTCTTCAAATAAACCTTCCAAGCTTATTTATAGTCTTCAATTACTTGAAGGCTACTTCAATAACAGCCTTGGGGCTGGTCTTGCACGTGGAGGAAGTGTAGGGAGAGTGGGTTAATTTGTTTCCACAATTCTAGCTCCCACTTCCTATTTTGTAGCAACCGAGTTGATTAATCCTCAAGCCATGCTTCCACGCCTTGTACTCCTTTGCTTTATCATCCTTGTACTTCTTCTATAACTCAAAGAACAACCTTTGACAAAGTCTCCATAAGATTTGTTGTTGTTTGTTAAAGTTACGAATTAATACATAAAATGTATTAATTCTTTTCTTCCAATTTCCACACGTGTCTAGCTCCTTCTTTGATGCTATTGCACCCTGAAATATAACCATAAACCATAGACTATACAGACCATATTAGCACGTTAGTCCATTAAATAACAAACAAGAAATATACAACTATATAATTTTCAGTCCAGGAAATCATCTGCGATATCACCTGGACTTTTGGGAAATCATCTGCGATATCACCTGCAGATTACACTAACAATCTCCCCCTTAGTTGAATATTTCTTTCCAAACTCAATGTGCTGCTGTCCTGTAGGATTAGTCTATATACAAATGTACAGAGCATAGAACACAGAATAATATCTCCACAAAAATAATTAACTCCCCCTTAATCAAGGAGCTAATCCTAAACAATGATTTATCATAATAAACTAATTTATTTCAAACTTTAAAAAGTTTTCGAAATAAACTAAGTAACCATTAAAAACCATAACCATTGTAGCAAATATCATCCAAAAACTAGCAAAAAAAACAACCTAGCAGATTAAGTTATTAACAAACCAACTAAAGTGTTTTAGCAAAAATAAACAAAATAAAAGTAAATTGTTTAAAGAACCACCACCATCACCAAAATCAAAACATTGTTTGTAGGACCACCACAAAAACAGTCACCCATATGATAGTGGCAACATCAACCTTCAGGTTTGTCAACCTTCAGGTTCAGCTTTCTTCTTCTTCAAACTCCTCTTCTTCCTCCTGATCTCCTTCCCTATCACTTCCACCATCACTTGGGCCGATCGGTGGTAGCACTGCAGATAGCACCGGCTTCGAAGTTCCAGCGGCAGATCCTCCCCCTGTTTGGGAAGAAATTTCATCAATAAAAGCATCTGTTACCTGCTTAAACTTAGCCCATCCCTCAAGTTCTCCTATTGCACTTGACTGTTTGTGCGGGAAGTTGAGAACCGTAGTCTTTGGGATTGATGGTCCAGAGTTGCCCAAAAGATTTATCATGTTGTTCGAGAATACTTGCGGCATCGGTTCTGCAAAAGTATGAGGGGCAACACTGGGAAGCACTTGGGGTATCACGTGGGATAGCACCGGGAGGAAAGGGGGTTGTTTCATCGATTTGTTCCAAGGAAGATCTTTTGTATACCTTTTACCCTTTTTCGATTGTTGATCAATGGTATAATACTCGGGTTCGATGGTGAAAACATCGAGGCTTCAATGGGCAAGGATTGAAATACCAAAACTTTGAAGATTAGAGAAGGATAGGGGAAAAAGCTAATGTTCACTTCCTTTTTCTACCCCATGAAGCTAAGTGTTTAAACACTAATCTTCCAAAGTTAATCCTTAAATTTTTACCCAATCTATACAACACATTCGCATGCTCCAATGTCACAATAGGTTCATTAGTTGTAGGAAGCCAATTGAAAATGCACGAGTTTGTGTAGTATAGAATAGAGAGAAGATAATCTAGAAGCATGAAGTTTCTCTTTCAAAGGCCAAGACCGGCAGTTTGTTGTGAGTGAGCAATTTTACCATTTCATCTCTATTGACCCTAATGCTCTCATCATCTACATTAGGGAGGCCTAAAACTTTGTTAATTAGGGTGGAGTAAAAGAATAGACTCTTCCCTAACAAAAACTTTTCCATATTTAGCAGACCCTTCATCATCCAAGTGAGCATGCAAATTGGCAAAGAAATTGCGAATGACACTCTCAACAAAGCGATGCATGATTATTAGCATTAATAAAATTCCTGTCCTTTAAAAGCCGAACCACTCCTTCCTTTTCCAACCGACCCTCATCAATGTGCTTCTCTTTTAAAATTCTCTTACTCAGACTATTCAACCAAAGTTCCATATTTTCCTTTTTATAATATTCCAAAGTAAGAAAAGGTTTTGGAAAAGCTTTATCCTCTTCGGTTTGAGTAACCTCATTACCAGAATTATCACTAGTGGAATGTTTAGGAACAGCAGAGGGGGCAAGTGTTACCTCGAGATGATATCCTCTTCTTGCTAGCACTTACGGTAGCACTCACGGTTGCCCTTGGCCTTCTTTTCGATAATCGAGAGAGAGTCTCCTCTTCATCACCATCTACCCAAGCATCAAATGAGTCCACAGAAGGCTCCTTTTCCTTGTTTGCTTCAAAGTTCTCGTCACTCATATGGGGTGAGGACACATCAATAGAGCTTTACGAGACTTCAAGCTGGATCAAGAGAGGTATTTGAAGTTGCCTTGGACACGATTGATCTAATGCGGTTGGAAGACCTCCTTTTTGCGATTTGGGGAGACTGACTTGGCAGTTGGGGCTTTCCTCTTCCTTTTTGGCTCGGTAGGGATGAGAGTCACCTTAGGAATGCCTTGATCAAACGAGGTAATGGGGCCAGAGGTAGGAACAATCGCCATTGTTGGTGGAGAAGAGCTTGGAGTGATCATTGGGGAAGTTTCCATGGCCACGCGAGATGCCACGGATGGAGCAATGCTAGGTGAGATGTCCATTTGGTCCGTGTGGGAAGATTCGGTACTAGCTTTGGATGGAGATGCCATGGAGATTTGAGAGAATTTTTGGAAAGAATTTTTGACCTAGGATTTTTGGGAGAGAAGAAGACGCTGAAAGGAGGGTTTTAGAGAGATGAGGGTAACGGTTAGAGAGAGGAACGGAGAAGGTTGAGTGAAAATAGGGAGGAAGAGATTAAATGGGAAACAAGATTTTAATTTGATTTGACATATAGAAACCTATCTAATCAAACCCTATTTTCTCTCAAACTAATCCCTATCCACACAAACCGAATTAAACCCTAACCACTCCCTTTTAAACCTCAACTCTTTTTAAATAAAAACAACACGGTTGCAACATTTAAAAAATAAAAGAATTTTTTTTTTTTTAAGTAAAAACGTAAAAAACAAAAAATAAGTAAACTAAATAATTTGTAACTAAGCCCAAAACATTATATGCACAAATTAAATAAATAAGGTTTAGTTACTTAATTAAGTTTACCAAAAATAAAGGAAACTTGTTGAAGACGTTTTCAAAATCGTAAACTCTTTAATTAAAAAGACTTTCAGATTTTGAGAAATTAATCAACAATATTTCGAAAATAAGAAAATAAAAAACTAATATAGCACACACTAATGTGTTAAGGCAATGATGGTAACACGTAGGATAACACATATGATATAAAACCCCTTGATAAATATTTTTCAGTTTCAAACACTTGAGGCATAACAAGCTGAGCATTTTTCAACATGCACTTTAGGCATTATATGCCTATATTCTTTTTAAGTACATTGCTTGTTTGACACGTCTCAATACACTTCTTTAAACAAGAAAGCATCGTAGTAACGAGCTCCGTGCTTCAAGTTATATTTCAAGTGTAGAGATCAAGTGATCTATGCCTTTCAAGTAGGGTACACTGTAGTAGCGAACTCCATGTCCCTAATACTTAGCATAAATCACCTCATACATTCTCATTGGCAAGAGTACATCGTTGAAGCGAACACCGTGCCCCGAGCTCGAGAGAAAATGCCTTTGCCTTTTATTTATCAAAAAGAAAAGATTAGTGACTTTGTCACTTTAAGCATATGAAGGGGAATGATATCAGACGTGCTAACCTAAATAATAACCTACCATAACAAAAAGGTCAGCATGTGCCACCGTTAGAACTAAGCTAACCAGATTAAACAAATAATAAAGCATTTTTTTTAAGTAAATAACCAAAGAAAAAATACACTAATATACAAATGTTACCCTAAGTGATAACATCGCACAGGGTAGCACGTGAAACAGAGACTCGGAGATTACAAAGACCAAGAGATCTTTTCAAACTAGAAAATCTCTCGTGGTCTAAGGCCTTGGTAAAGATGTCAGCCAGTTGATACTTAGTATCAATATGATCAATGTTAATTAGGCCTTTATCTACCATATCTCTAAGAAAATGATGACGTATGTCAATGTGTTTGGTGCGAGAATGTTGAACTGGGTTTTTTGAAATGTTGATAGCACTCAGGTTATCACAGTACATAGTCAAAGAATTACTCTCTAGGCCATAGTCATCTAACATATGTTTTAGCCAAATAAGTTGTGAACAACAACTACCAGCTGCAACATACTCAGACTCAGCTGTGGAGAGAGAAACACAATTTTGTTTACGACTATACCATGAAACTAAATTGTTGCCCAAGTAAAAACACCCCCCACTAGTACTCTTCCTATCATCCATATCCCCCGCCCAATCCGAGTCACTAAAGCCAACCAAATTGATATTAGTATCCTTACTAAACCAAATCCCTAATTCACTTGTTTCTGAAACATATTTAATTATCTTTTGTGACAATTAAGGTGAGAGACTTTAGGATTGGCTTGATAACGTGCACAAACACACACGCTGAACATGATATCAGGACGACTAGAAGTGAGATAGAGAAGGCTACCTATCATTGAACGATAAAGAGTAGGATCAACATCCTCACCTACTTGATCTCTACCAAGTTTGAGAGAAGAACACATGGGGATTTTTGAACTTTTTACTCCTTCCAACCCAAACCTTTTTACTAGGCTCTTTGCATACTTGCTTTGTGAAATGAATATTCCTTCATTTGATTGTTTCACCTGCAAGCCTAGAAAGAATGTTAACTCTCCAATCATGCTCATTTCAAATGTTGATATCATAGCTTCTACAAAATCTTTTAAACATGTTTGAGAAGTAGAGCCATAAACTATGTCATCAACATAGATTTGAACAATGACTATTTCTTTGCCATGCCTTAGGATAAATAAGGTCCTATCTGCTTCACCTCTTGTAAAGCCATATTCAAGTAAAAAAGAGGTTAAGCGACCATACCATGCACGTGGAGCTTGTTTCAAGCCATATAAGGCTTTATCAAGTCTATATACATGGTTTGGTAGATGAGGATCTTCAAATCCTTTTGGTTGTTCAACAAAAACTTCTTCTTTTAAATAACCATTTAAAAAGGCAGCTTTAACATCCATTTGAAACAAAGTAATTTTTAGAAAACAAGCTATAGCCAAGAGGAGTCTTATAGATTCTATTCTAGCAACGGGAGCAAAGGTCTCATCAAAGTCAACACCTTCAATTTGGGTGTAACCTTGTGCTACGAGACGAGCTTTGTTCCTAACAATATTTCCTTGCTCATCGATTTGTTTTTGAAAATCCATTTAGTACCAATAACATTTGTATTACTAGGACGTGGTACTAAACACCAAACTTCATTACGAGCAAATTGTTCAAGTTCCTCTTGCATGGCATGTATCCAAAAATTATCTTTTAAAGCTTCGAAATATTTTTGGGTTCTAAAGAAGAAACAAAACAGAATATTTTACCTTGTGGTATGTGGTGGACATACACACATACCTTGCCATTTCACGGTCACTAAAATGTCCTTTGTTCCTTGTTCGTACCCCTTCACTAGCTTCCCCAATAATTTGAGAGGAAGGATGGTCTCTTCTGATCCTAGCTGGTGGATCCCTTCTCAAATCTTCATGCACATGAGCATCATCATCTCGATCGTTCATCCTTTTCGATTCTTTGGATTGGTTTTGGGTGATTTGGGAGATGCTATCCCTTCGGTGGCAACACTTGGGCCAAAGACTGGGTATCACTTACTTGATTTTGATTCTCCAGTTCTTCCAGCAATATTAATGGAGATTCCTGTACTCCATCACCTGTAACACTTGCTAAATCATCAAAAACAACGTTAATTGATTCCTGAATGGTTTTTAACCTAAGGTTATAAACCCTATATGCTCGACTGTCCTGAGCATACCCAAGAAATATAGCCTTATCACTTTTAGAGTCAAATTTAGCTAAGTAATCCCGATCATTTAGAACATAACACACACACCCAAATGTATGAAAATAATGAACCTTTGGTATCCTACCATTCAAAATTTCATAAGGTGTCATTCTAGTACCAGGTCATGGCGAGTTTTCTGTTCCTTTACTTCAATGACCTTGTGAGTCCCTTGTAGTCGTTTCCCAAGAACAAGACCAGGCAGGTAGTACATCTTTCTCATCATTTTCATGACGGGAGGGATTTTGTCTCGAGTGACAGTCAGATCCATATTGCAAACTTGAGATTTAGGAGATTCGACTATGAAGCCGGTTAGCATGAAACCATCTTCATCATGCTTGATTTCCAGGATGGGTATTCCACCTGTGTCAGTGCCTTCCAGAGTGACTAGGTCTCTATAAATGGTTGTTAGATCCCCATCTGAAACGAACTTCACATACTGATGAAGGCTTAAAGCGACCCCATTGACTTGGTGTAGCCAAGGTCTTCCCAAAAGAGCATTAAAGGTGATTGGGATATCAATGACTTGGAATTCTACAGGTATCATCTTCTTGCCAAACCACAGGTTCAAAGTAGCAGCCCCTGTACGAAACGTTGATTCATAGGCCTTGACTGTAAGGGAGGAAGGCTTCAGATTTGTGGGCTTGATGCCGAGCAGGCTCATGATCTTTGCTGGAAGGATGTTCATTCCAGACCCATTGTCAACTAAGACCCGAGGGAAGCATCGTTCATCCAACTGGACCATAATGAAGAGAGGTTCATTATGATTGGCTCCGAACTGGGGGAGATCAAGGTCAGTGAAGGTGACTATGTTTCCATAGTGGATGTTCCCAATTAGTTGCACCACATCGTCGGGGGTAGCATCAATAGCGACCAGTGTGCGGACTCAACATTCCTCAAATTTCAGCTTGTGGGGATAAGATGAGGTGAGTAAGGACCATAGAGAGATGTTGGCTTGAGTCTGTATCAACTGAGTGAGCACAGGATCCTCTTTCTCTGGGTCAGGAGTTTCAGCTGTCTTGGCATAAGGGTTACGGTTCTCCCTGGGTGCTTGATCTGCTGACTTCTTTTCTGTCTTGGGATTACCCTGGTGGATTTGCCCGGATCTGGTCAACATGTTCACTTCTTACTCCGGCTTATCTGTTACTTATTTACAGGACTCTTTCAATGCTGCTAGGGTCAATGGAGGAGCTTGCTTAGCAACTGGCTACTGGCTCTGACTGATTTTGTTACAAGTTTCCCGGAGCTTAGCGATAGTAAGAGGCTGAGCTTGGGGATAGTGAGTATTACCGGCTTCTGACTGGGCAGCCTTCCAGATCGCTTCCCAAGTTACAGGTTTCTGAACCAAGGATTGTGCCGTCATTCCTTGAATGGCCCATCTCTAACGACGATTTAATTGCCATGTAGCGAAAGAGGCAATCCATCCTTCTATATTTTCTTTAGTCAATTGGTCAACCGGACAAAAGAGATTTTTAGAAATATATACCTACAAGGGCATGTTTTCAAAAAAGGTGGGGAGGCAAGTCTCCGATTTGTATTACAGATTAATGAGACTAGTACGTGGCATTGTTAAACCATAATTTATCCCAGGCTCCGATAATGAAGTGTTTTACGGGAAGGTTAATGATTTCCAGCCTATATACTGAGTATCACACACATTTTTTTTTGAAATGGCCTCATTTGCTGAGGGCACAAAAGAACTCATTTTGGGGTTTGGCTCTTTTGAGAGAGCATGGACGTGGAAAGGTGTATGGAAGCCCTTGCTGACAGAAATCAGTGTTTAGCTCTACTTCCCCTATAATGAAGAAAAAGAAGACTCGTCAAGACATCTGAAAACGTGTTTTATCCAAAATGATCACAAGACTGCCCCAGATCCTTTATCAGTTTGAAATGCGTTTATGATCGGACCATTTCTGGTTGCCTACATTCCCCTCGTTATGAGGAGCTCAGGCCATCGTAGTTCAAGCATTGAACAATACGAGTGATCATTTGAAATAAAACCATTTCATTAAATATAAAATAGTGTCTCGAGTCTAGCGAGAAAAGAAAAAGACTCATACAGAAGTTAGATGTTTAACTACCCTGTCCATAATGGACTACAATATCAGATGTCTACAAAGGACTTAGGTGAAAGGAAAATACTAGAGCCTACAAAGGTTGAGTAAAAGACTATTTTAATATTTTCATTTAAGGATGGGTAGCCCCCACCATAGTTACTCTTCATTGGTGCTTGGATCGCGGGCCTCAAGATTGGGCAGTCATCTGTGTCGCGGCTTAGGTTCATTAGGGTAGAGGACATAGTAGTTGAATTTCCCTGAAGGTTCCCCGAGTGTCCCTACACTGGCATCAACGGCTTCGAACCTTTCCTTCAACTTTTGCTGGGAGGAGGCTTTCTTCTTTTTGGTAGGGCGATTGAAATTACCCGGGGTTCGCGCGAGGCGACCGCGGTTATCTTTCGCGGGATTTTTGGTGTTTGAGACCTTGCTTTCGGGAAGGAGAGGAGTCGCCACGCGGTTTTGTATTTTGAGCCCAAACGTTGAAAAACGGCTTTGTGAAAATGGTGTCGTTTTTATTGGTAACAAAAACTTTGGAAAAGTCTTTGAAATGGGGTGTTTAACGGGTTCCGATTAACCTGGAGCGGGCCAGTTAACGGATTCCGGTTAACTTTTAACGGATTTTGGCGATCCGAATTTGGGTACTTACAGTTAGCTCCTCAGCGACGTCACTTTCGAAGGAAGTGGGGTCGTTGAAAAAAGATAAGGATCCAAATCGGGGGATGCCTTACTTGAAGAGACTTGAGAGGTCAGCTGGCTGGAGCCTTAGGGAAAGGATTCTTATGTATCCCGAGCGGGAATCAAGCCGATCGTAGTTCGTAGGTGCAAGGAGCCACGCGTGGGGGCCTTGACCTAAGTGAGACTGTTGTGAGGCATCTGAACCTGAGTGGGACCATTGCGAGGTATCTGCACCTAAGATTTTTGAAACCTTCGAGGGCGTGTGGCGCCTCAGACCGAGATTACTGAAACATTCGAGGGCGTGTGGCGCCTCAGACCGAGATTACTAAAACATTCGAGGGCGTGTGGCCCCTCAGACCGAGATTACTAAAACTTACAAGGGCGTGTGGCACCTTAGACCAAAGTTACTGAAACTTACGAGGGCGTGTGGCGCCTCAGACCGAGATTACTAAAACATTCGAGGGCGTGTGGCATCTCAGACCGAAGTTACTGAAACTTATGAGGGCGTGTGGTGCCTCAGACTGAGATTACGAGGATATGTTGGTCCTGAGATGAAGGCGTTCGTGCCTTGAGATTGATTTTGTAAGGCGTTAGTGCCTTGGGTGCTGGACTTATGATGACGGCCTGGTTTTATCCGCTGGGGATAGGGTGGCACTGATGGGAATGGTTGCGTTAAACTGGCGTTCTTAACAACATGGAAGGACTGACGTTCTAACGACGGGGTTAGGAACGGAATGTGGTCTCGGGAGAGACTTACACATTGCTGGGAAAAGCGCCCAGAGTTCTAACAGAACTAGGGGGATTGATTGGCGTTTCTTCTTAAATGAATGGTCTTAGGATCCTGCTGGGGAGGAATGTTTGGGCTTACGATGATGGCCGAAGGGGGATTGTTGTGCGGGCTTGTTAGTGTTATGCCCTAGGCCTATGATTGATAGACTTATGTGTTGACATTATTTATTATTATATGAGATGTTTATCATTTGATTATTATATGTTTTGTATATTTGTTTATAATAATCTCCGTCCCTAATTATTAAGAGAATAATTGGTATAATTGTCAATGGATAATCATACGATGATTATATGCATAGAGATGCACATTGAAATTATGGGTACTTGTTAGAGAACAAGTGACTGGACATGACCCGCATGAGATTTATGTCATGGTCATATGTCATAATTAAATCTCATAAGGTTACTTCATTTAATCCCTAGACCTGAGATTATCATGACCTTACATATGATGAAAGTCATGTTTGATTTTAGTCAAACGGTATCTTAACACGATATCTATAAAGGCTATCTTTGGCATGATCGGATTCATGATGGGAAGGATGATAAGTCAAGATGGAATTTGTCCCTCGGAAGAGAGATGTTTTGCTTGGGCCCCTCGATGAGTGATAATGATGAAAGTGTATGGCCGTACCCCAATATGATTGGAACTATCATTATACTCAAGATCGAGAAAGCATTGAACAAAGACAAGTTGACAAGGACCATGACTTGTGTTCAATATAACATCGCGAGACAAAGGGAGAAATGGAAGTGCACCGTTGGAAACGTGAACTCTTACGTTACATTATTTGGGTAGACATAATGGCTTGCTAGAGTCCGCTTATGTCTTATGAGGGTCGATATGATCGAACTCATTACCAACATAATGTAATCCTATTGGGTCACACACAACTAGAATGAATTGATTAAACCATTGTAAGAATGATTGAGAAAACTCCTCAATAGGCTTGTTAGGCCGTGCGACAGAACAGGCCATGTGCTGTGTCTGGTCGTGCGACACAACAAGCCACTGAGGCGGTTTGACAGAATCCTTTCCTAATATGATTAGGATTCATATTCTATACTAATGTACTATAAATATGAACGTCTGTCAACCCAAGAAAAAAAGCCGAAATTCTCAAAAGAAATTCACAAACATATTCTCAATATTATTCCAAGGGTTTATAGGATCTAGCAATCTTCAAGAAATTGTTCTTGGGTTCATTCAAAGGTGTGGATACCAAAAGAGGGTCTTCGCTCGTTCATCGATCAAGGCCTAGAGTTCAAGCAATCTGAAGAACGAAGTTTGTGATTTGAAATCACATAATCAAATCGTTCGATAGCTCAAGAACGGAAAGCGTTCAAGGTTGGTTACATCAATCTCATAGTTTTCAAGTTAATTGTATAGAACGAATCCTAGGGCTTCTTGGGTTTTATGTTTTTAATGCTTAATTCCGCTGCGTATGGACCCGTAAAACCCAACAGGGCTTGCCTTGATTGCCGCTGAAATGAAATGGTCGGGCTTACGACGACTGTCGGGGAAGCAAATGTTCACTTGCTGGAGTGAAAAGGTATTCGGACTTACGAAGATGGCTGAAGAGGGATTGTTGTGCGGGCTTACCTTGATGGCCGCTGAAATGAGATGGTCGGGCTTACGACTGGAAGCCGGGGAAGCAAATGTTCACTTGCTGGAGTGAAAAGGTATTCGGACTTACGAAGATGGCCGAAGAGGGATTGTTATGCGGGCTTACCTTGATGGCCGCTGAAATGAGATGCTCGGGCTTAAGACTGGTGGCCGGGGAAGCAAATGTTCACTTGCTGGAGTGAAAAGGTATTCGGACTTATGAAGATGGCCGAAGAGAGATTGTTGTGCGGGCTTACCTTGATGGCCGCTGAAATGAGATGGTCGGGCTTACGACTGGCGATCGGGGAAGCAAATGTTCACTTGCTGGAGTGAAAAGGTATTCGGACTTACGAAGATGGCCGAAGAGGGATTGTTGGCGGGCTTACCTTGATGGCCGCTGAAATGAGATGGTCGGGCTTACGACTGGCGGTCGGGGATGAATGTTGGTGAATACCAGTGAGAATTTTGACGTCTGGAGACGGAATTGTGATTTAACGTCCGAATACGGTTTGAAATTTAACGTCTGGTGACGAACGTTAGTGAAAACTAACTGAAAATTTAACGTCTGGAGACGGAATTGTGATTTAACGTCCGAAGACGATTTGAAATTCAACGTCTGGAGACGAACGTTAGTGAGAACTAACTGAAAATTTAACGTCTGGAGACGGAACTGTGATTTAACGTTCGAAGACGGTTTGAAATTTAACGTCTGGAGACGAACGTTAGTGAAAACTAACTGAAAATTTAACGTCTGGAGATGGAGCGTTAGCGAGAAACTAACGGGACTTATCCTCGGGGAGGGGGAGTTAGAAAGGTCTAACTTGGGGAAATTTTACACTTTTGGGGGCCAAAAGGGGTAAAATTGAAACTGTGAGAAGCTGAGGGGCCAAAGTGGCAAGGAATCTTTTCAGCTGCAAAAGAGTCCGGCCGGACTGAGACTGAATTTGATCAGGTTCAAATCAGCAACAGGCCAATGCAAACTGGTACAATTCTCCATTTTTTCAGTCGAGGAAAGAGAGAAAAAGAGAGAAAAATCCTTCCCCATTTCGCAAGTTTTGTTCAAATTTTCGAGGGAAAATCATCATGGATGCCGGTTTGGAACCAATGGCTCGCCATAGGAGGACCGACAATGAAAGAGCAAGGTTAGTGAGGACCATTCAAACCACCGCTCTTCCCGTGGATCCAACGGAGTTTTATCCGGCTCGGGACACTCACAAATTCAAGGGAGGGATCGAAAGACAGGTAAACTTCCTCTAAATTCCGTTAATTTTCAGAATGTGCATTCTTTAAATTTTAGGAATTTGATTAGAAATGAGTTAGGGTTCTTGGTGCCCGAATTGGGGCTTTTGACTTTGCTATGCGCCTTTGTCGAAATTTACTAGAGTTTAGTTCAATTGACGTTATGGGTAGATGACATAAAAATTTTGGTTGCAAAATTCCATGTCTAGAGGTGTTTTCCGAAATTAAAGTAAATTTAATTTGGGACGGAGTAATTTTTCGAAATGTTTGAAACGATTGAAAGTTCCGAATTTTGACGGAGTTTTCGAGATGTTTTGAAAGTTTCGAATTCGACGGAGTTTTCGAAATGTTTTGAAAGTTCCGAATTCGATGGAGTTTTCGAGATGTTTTGAAAGTTTCGAATTCGACGGAGTTTTCGAGATATTTTTAAAGTTTCGCATTCGACGGAGTTTTCGAGATGTTTTGAAAGTTCCGAATTCGACGGAGTTTTCGAAATGTTTTGAAAGTTCCGAATTCGACGGAGATTTCGAAATGTTTTGAAAGTTTCAAATTCGACGGATTTTTCGAAATGTTTTGACCTTTTAGGGATTTTGGACCGTTAATATTCCAACTGGGATGGACATATTTTAGGAAAAAGGAACTATATATGGGTTTCATCATCTCGACATGCGTTCGTGCACTCTGTTGATGTCATTTCTGTATTAACGTACTTTTACCGTGTTCACCTGCAGGAGCGAGGGCCGATTGACGTTCGCAATTTGAAGAGCAGGGGAGCCTTCGAGGCAGTTCGAGGTTTGTGGGAGATACTCCCAGACGAGGCTCGGGACGGAGAGAGGAGTCCACAGCAGTTTGTCGTTGACTCCGATTTGGCTGGGTTTATCAGCGCAGTAGCCGCGGTGGCTTCGACGCAGAGGGCGAGGGTCTTGCACGTTGCCCTGAGCGAGTACTGGTGGGACACGACCCACACTTTTCACTTCAGGTGTGGGGGAGGCGACTATGACTCCCACTAACTTTTCGGAAATTACGGGGTTGCCATTCTGGGGCAACACACTAGTGTGGGTGGATGGCTACACCCCGGGGCAGTTGTCGGAGCTGCTGGGTTTTGATATTACCGATGCTAGGGGCTTGGGTATTCGGTACGGGCCGATGGAGGCTCATCTGAGGAGGGGTATTGTTGCTTATTTGGAGGGGTCTCCGAGGATGACTGCAGAGCGTCTGGCTCGAGGGTTTTTATGGTTTGCTTTGTCAGCTGCCCTGTTTCCTACTTCTGACACATCATGTAACTTCCCTCTGCTTGGCTCGCTGACTGATCTGGATGCCGTGAGAGGGTTCGCATGGGGGGAGGCTGGACTGGCCGAGCTCTACCATGCTTTGGATAGTTCTCGCGGGGAGAGGAGAACACCTTATGCTGCTTTTTGTTTGCTTTGGATGTAAGTTCCCATCTTTTTCTCTTCCTTGTCTCATTTTGTACTCATATGTATCTGCTTTGTAGCTGACATAACTTTCCATGTGTTTGACAGGTGTGGTTTTGGAGGTGTTCCACCCGCAGAGGTGGGAGACCAAGGAGGAGTATCAGTCCTTGTTCCCTGCCATGTTGATTTGGCAGAAGGCGGCGAAGAAGCCGACAATGTCGAGGGAGGGTACTCGACTGACTTACGAGGAGGTGTCTCTGGCCATGAGCCGAGAGTTTTTCGGGCGGATCCAGCTGACTTGGTGGAACCGGATTAATGCTTTTGTGGTCCAGGCTGCTAGGGAGGTCACACGCCGGCGGAAGCTGCTGGTGGGGCTTCATTGTAATGCAATGTACTTGGGGGAGAGGGTGACCTATCAGCATGGTTCGGGGTCCCTTCCTTTGGTTCCGATGGACCCACCTCCACACATGCAGCATCCTTCGTTGATACCGATGAAGGATCTGGAGCGGTACTGACAGGGCGTGTTCTATACTGAGTTTATCATAGAGGGTGCGACTATGACATCTTCCTGAGGACAAGGCTGAGGAGCCCGCAGGTGCTGCACAAGGAGGGCGAGGGCCCTGCATATCCCCGGGATTACCCGCTCCCTCGCGCTCGGCTGGCGTATGAGGGCTTGATGGTTCTCACAGGCGATTGGTGATCCCTATTCCGGAGGAGACGAGGCCTCGGTACAGAGTGGATCCAAATGCTTTGGTGAGTGCTTTGATTTTCTGTACTTGATAGTAGCATTCTGCAAATGTTGCATCTGTGCTGTCTATTTGTCTTTTGACGGCTTTCCTGATTTGCAGGTGTCTGGTCGTACGTACAACCAGGCCGTGAGACGTTTGGACGGGTAGGCCAACTATGCCAGGAGACTCGTGGAGTTCCTGCGGTGTAATTTCCGGAGGAGTGCGGCTGTGCATGAGCCGATGCCATCTAGGTCAAGGGACTCGTCTGCCTCCACGACTGGTGGGGCGGACTTTATGCAGGGGTTTGGCCAGTTCTCTGGTGAGACGGCGGGGTTCGGAGCTCGTCACTCTTCGCTCTCGGGGCACAAACAGGGAGAGTCCTCGAGGACACATGCGCGGAGGCGGCCTTTCTCGTATTCCCGCCTTGAGGAATTTGGAGATTACCTGTCCACGGTCAATCCGGCTGCTACGGGGTAGTATTTCGAGTCCTCGGATGACGAGCAGGACTCGGAGTAGTCCTCTTTTGATTTTGTTAGACAAAATGTGTGTATTTGTAGATACCCCATTCTGAACACATCGGAACATACTTATACCACTCTAAGTCTCGCTTTGAGTCAAGAAGTAGAAATCCACCATTTCGTCATGTTTCGTTAAGTTTTGACTAACCACCGTTAGTTTGGGACTAAACTGCATACGAGATAACGAGGATAGGACAAAACTGTCCACATGAGCAATATCTCGCCGCGAGATGGCGTGTCTCGCGCGAGATATCTCCCCTCTGCAGATTGCAGACGACAGTTCCCTCGTCGATTTCAACCTCTTTTCGGGATAAAACTTTATCTCTCCGGCCAACCAATAGAATTTGGAGTCTGGAATCATCTTGAAGTGTTTGATCTCATCTTCAACACTTCCCCAACCCCTATAAATACTTGGTGACTTCCAAGGTTCAAGAGGTCCAAGAATTTTCACAACACACACATTTTGTTGGTTTCTCTCCTTGAAAGAATCCTACAAAATCACCCTAAAAAACTCACCTCATAGTTTGTTTGTCAACCTTGTTGATAAACAAACATCAAGCTCCAAGTCAAGGATCGAGGCGAAGCTCTGTCCGTATCAAGAGTCGACTCTAAACTTGAGTCAAAACTCTGCCCAAATCACCTCACGCAAGGTAACCCCCTAAAATCCCCTTCTAATTGACTGTTAGAGTGGTATAAGTCCATAGAATCTAGGATCGGCCTAGAGCCTTTCCAAATCATGGAGACGGTCTCGAAGCAATCGATCCTACATTCCGTTTAACCCCGTTAAATGGACATTTTTTTGTAATATTTAAAATCTTTTTCCTCTTCTTTTGAAAACCTCTCTTTTCTTTAGCAAGACCGATCTTCGGATTGGGTGAAATGGATGCTCCTTGACATACCCATTTCATAACCTAAGCCCCGAACCCAAATCCTTTTCAAAATGGTTTTCCTATTTTCTCCAATCGAATAATATAGGTGGCGACTCAAAAACGGAAAGGATAGGGATAAAAACACATCATCTCTCTCTCTCTTTTTCCTCACAACGCTACAGTGGCGACTCCGCTGGGGACTTAAAATTAAGAGGCTTAAACTTGCGTCAAAATTTAAAGAGAGGTTTTCAAAAAAAAAATTGTAAATTTGAATTTTTTACTCTCAGATGAGGCATATCTCGCGGCGAGGTATCATATCTCGCGCGAGATATTGCTTCGGCAATCTGGTCGTTTTCTGGTTTCTCCCGTTTGTCTCGTAGTCCAAGACGAGAGCCGAACATGCAAGGGGGATCCCAGAATTCATTATCTGCAGAGTTTCCACATCTTAAGGCCTCCCTTAAGATGTAGAACTCGAATCGTTTTCCATTTAAATAATTGATTATTATTTATAAACTGCGTGCGATTGGGTTTTATTTAATTAAAGTCCGGTCCATTGGGGATTCGGGAGTTGTAAATTGAATTATTTATCTCTCTTTCTCTCTCTTTATGTGGAACTACGACGGCCTGAGTCTTCCTAATTTGGGAGAAACGTAGGCAACCACTTGGTGCGGCCACTATCTGTTTTTCTTTTTATTTTCAAAAAAAAACTCTCTATTTTACTCTATCACCTAGATTGACTATCACACACGCGCACTCATATTATAACTGTCATTGCACTGCATACCCTCTATAAACCCGGGACCCACACTAAGGACGGATGACGGTAACCACCTAGTCGCCGGTCTCTCGAGTTGGACAATCCCACTCCGCGTATTCAATCCACTTAGATTGTCATATCGCGGGAGCCTAGCCTTCCGGCCACTGCATCGCCACATTCTCATGTAGATTGACCTTTTTAGGATCACTCAGTGACCAGGTCGGTTTTGACTCGGTGATCTTTTCTTGTTTTTGACCAAAACAAAGCCATGCAAAATTGACAATAAAGAAGGATTCGAAAAGTCCCTTCGGAAAAAGTCCCTTCGGAATGACCCTTTCGGATGTCCCTTTGAAAAATACATATATGTATAATCCTTCGAAAAAAGATCTTACATGGCTTTGTTTTACAAAAATCGGATTGATTGCTTAGTTGTTAGGTTTCGATAAAGGCCTTAGAAACCCCTCAAAACGGACTTTCCGTTCCGACCAAAAATTAGGTCTAAATAAAAATCGACTTTCCGTGTGGTTATCTCGCGCGGGACAACATATCTCGCGCGGGATAATGCTTCTATTTGCTGAATTTGAGCACGAGCCATTTTGAGCTGCTTCCAGGCTCGTTGGGGCTAGATCTGATATACGCATCTCTTACGTCGGTTTTCGAAGCTACTCAACTCCAAGACTCCCAACACAATGTCCGACGTCGACAACATTCCGGGTAACGAAACTCTGTCTGAAAACAACCACAAACTTCTGGAAGAAGCCAATGATCGCCTAAAAGTGCAAGCTTCCCAAATCCACACTCTCGTGGAAGAAATTCAAGAGCTTAGGGCTGCACTAGCCAACAAAGAAAAGAAAAAGAAAAATGATTCTTCCTCCGGGGAAGAGGAGTCATACACCAAAAGGGCCAAGGGTCGCCGCAAAAGCAAAGGCAAGAAAAAGAGGTATGAGTCTAGCTCGTCATCTTCCTCATCTGACAATGAAAGCTACACATCCAAGAAAGGAAGCAAGGGGCAAAGCAAGAATGAACCCCTTACCATGGCCATGCTAGAAAAGAAACTTGCATCCCTCGATGTGAGTAAGGGAGCCTCGCTCTCTATTGATTACGATACCCTTCGTCAGTCCATGTCAAAGCTTCCTAGAAAGTACAAGACACCCGACATTGCAAAATTCAATGGCACCAATTGTCCCAAATCACATTTGGAGACCTACTCTTGGGCCATGCTACCTATGGGTGTTGATGACTACCTTTTAGCCCAATGCTTTCCCCAAACTCTCGATGGTGCCGCAAGAGATTGGTATATGACCCTTCCACTCTCTACGAGACTCGACTGGCCACTCGCTAGTTGTACTTTCCAAAAGCAATACGAGGACAACTCCACTTATCGCACCACTAGAAGGGATCTTGAGCAAACCAAGCAGCTTCCGAACGAATCCTTCACAGATTTTGTCAAAAGGTGGAGAACCAAACTAACCGAAATTGTTGATAGGCCCAGCCTAGGCAGGCAAATTCACATCCTCATACAATGCCTTAGAGAGGAATATCAAGACAAGCTAGCCGGCAACTATTTTCCTAGCTTCGCCGAACTTCACAAGTCGGGCATTCGGATAGATGACCTCATCAAACAGAAAAGAGAAGTCAAGAAAGAAAGTGGATTCCGTTACAACAAGAGCTCTTCTTCCTCTTCCAATCCCAAGGATGCATCTGTCAATGCCATTGCCTTCAATCATCCGGAAATGGTAAATACTCTGCGGTACCTCCACCACAAAAGAAGAAGAAGGATAGACATTATGACAAGCTTGAAGGAATCACCCAAGAAGAACTCTTGAAGTGCTTGTCAAGAACGGGAAAATCAAACCAAGAGAAGGTGGGCCTCCAAAGAAAGACCTTCACGCCAACCATGCTCATCACCTCTTACGCAAGTACCACAACTTCACCGGTCATGACACCAACTCCTGCTTCCACTTGAAAGATGTCATCCAAGATTTGTTCGACGATAAAGAGATAGGATTACCTAATGTTGTTACTAATCCTTTGCCAAACAATGAGGTCAATCTGATAGAAAGTAGCTTCGAGGACCCTACTCGTCTAGCCACAATTGTGGACGAGAGCCCTCTTGAATTTAATAAATCTTCTTTCTGTTATATGATGTCTTGGGAGGAAATCTTAGAACAAATGGAAAAAGGGTCTAAAACAGTCAACCTACTCACACGATCCGGTCGTGTGATCACCAACAAAGACCCAAGGGATGAAAATCCTCCAAAACATGCCAAAGCCCCATCGCCAAGCGAACCGGAGGATCCTCTCTTAACTCAGTTAAAGAAGACACAAGCAAACATCTCAGTTTGGGATCTCATAGGAGCATCTCACAAGCACCGTGAAATGTTGAAAAAGGCATTGGCCCAAATGACCATTTCCTCGGAAGCAACACCCGAAGAACTCACCCAAATGATTGGCCAAGTGCAATTTGGTAACGTCATCACTTTCGCGACTTGGACCTCCCGTCCTATGGGAACAATCATCATGAGGCCCTCTACATAGCGCTAAGGTGAATGGGTACCGAATGCCACGCATTTTGGTCGACAATGGTTACGCAATCAATGTCCTCCCAAAGAAAGCCTTATCATCCTTAGGCCTCACCCACAAAGACCTCAAGCCATCCGGGCATCTTGTAAGGGGGTACGATTGTGCTTGCTAGAAGCTGCTGCGGGATCGGTCGTGATACCTGTAGAAATGGGGCAAGTCACTATGAACATCGAATTCCAAGTCATCGACATCCCGGCATCCTTCAACTTGCTTGCTTGGTCATCCTTGGCTACACGACATAGGGGGTGTACCTTCCTCCCTACACCAATGCATCAAGTTCGAGACACAACAACACGATAGTCACCATACACGGAGAAATGGTTCTTGCTAGTCCTATCCTCGAAGTACAACATAGTACTTCGATTTCTGTTCGGTGGCTTTGAGATTGAGAAAGAAAGCACTTTGTGAATGTCATAGAAACTTGCAACGAAAATGACTACTCCAAGGCACTTTGGTTTTCCGGAAGCCTTCTGTACGGAGAATGATGCTAGCAGGTACTTTCTGGGTGGGGCTTGGAAAGCACTTACAAGGGATAACGGAACCGCCGCGGTCCCCCGCCTCACACAAAGCATGGCCTAGGATACATCATCTCCATCCACGATGAAGATGACGAAGAAGAGTGGGGCTTCACTCAAATCAAGTGGGAAGGAACCACCTATAAAGGCTGCGACGACCCAAAGCCCAAGAATGGCAACCTCGAAGCCATATCGAAAGACACTCAATGGCTACTTTGTTCGAGAAGGGGAAAGTATTCCCTACTTTATCTTTTCGAGAACCATGGGTGATGATAAAGGAAAGCGCCAAGCCGGGCTTTGAAATCTTTAGCGGCTGCGATGCTTCTCCAAGATGAAACGAGAATCCGTCCCACTAATCCCTAATGATTTGTGGGTCACGAAGGCAGAAATGACAAGTGAATGGGACTTTGTGTTGGGAGAAGACATGTTGCGACAGTTCAAGACTGTGCCGGTTAGAAGACGGCAGATCCATGCAATATCCAAGGGGACGCTCCAACTACCGACTACACAAGGCGATACGAAATGTGATGAGCCAATTCTAAGCGGCACGTCACCGGAGGACCAGTTGTTGATGAAGACTTCATGATCAAAGAGCTTGGTTGCACTCCCCATCCGCGAGGAAGATAGGCCCGTAGCTTTTACATTAGAAGCGAGGCTCCGCCTCAGATGAACTTCGCTCAAGAGGAAATCGAGGCGGTGGCTGAACATGTATTCCACTTACTTCCTTAATGAAAACTTTGATCTTTCAGTACCACGAGATTGCTAACATCGTGAATGATGAATTAACTAATAATAATCAATATAACGAACACGTTAATAATGAATCATACGATGAGATAGATCAAGAAAACGAACAAATCTTAAAAGAATTAGCTAAGCAAGTAGGTCGTTGTGGAAAGAATGGCCCCGTTGACGACGAGGAAATGCAAACGGTTAATCTTGGGACAACGGAAGACCCCAGAGAAACAAAGATCGGCAGCTTCTTGAGGGGAAGATAGAGAAACCTTGACACGGCTCCTCGAGAGAATATGTCGACGTCTTTGCTTGGTCCTACAAAGATATGCACAGGTTGAATCGGTCGGTTGTAGAGCACAAGATACCACTGCTACCCAACGCCAAGCCAGTCAAGCAGAAACTACGCAGAATCAAGCCGGAATGGTCAATGCAAGTGAAAGAAGAGATCATGAAGCTCTTGAATGTAGGGTTCATCAAAGTGATTGAATATCCAGAATGGTTAGCAAACACGGTACAAGTCGCCAAGTCGAATGGGAAAATACGAGTCTGTGTTGATTTCTGAGACTTGAACAAGGCATCCCCTAAAGATGACTTCTCGTTACCGAACATAGACATGTTGGTCGATGCCACGGCTGCATACGAAGTCCGCTCATTCGTCGACGGTTTCGCAGGGTATAACCAAATCCTCATGGCAGAGGAAGATCAGCACAAAACAGCATTCACCACGCCTTGGGGAACGTTCTGCTACACGGTCATGCCGTTTGGTCTCAAGAACGCTGGGGCTACATACCAAAGAGCAGTCACGACACTATTCCATGACATGATCCACAAGGAAATAGAGGTATATGTGGACGACATGATTATTCATTCAAAAGGGATAGATGGTCAACACTTCAGAGATCTTAGAAAATTCTTCAATCGACTGAGACAGCACAAGATGAGGCTCAATCCTGCCAAATGCTCATTCGGAGTGGTCAAAGGGAAAGTCTTAGGGTACATGGTCACAGAGCGTGGCATAGAAGCAGATCCCGCCAAGATAAAAGCCATTACAGACATGCCTCCACCCAGAACACAGAAAGAAGTAAAGGGATTCATGGGCAGGCTTCAATATATCGGTCGATTCATCAATCAGCCGACTACGATGTGCGATCCTATCTTCAAGTTACTTAAGAAAAACGCACCTCAAGAATGGACCGAAGAATGTCAAGAAGCATTCGAGGAAGTTAAGCGCTACTTGACTTCCCCACCTATTCTAGTTCCACCGCACAAGGAGAAGCCCTTGAAGTTATACCTCACGGTTGCAGACAACGCATTAGGGGCTATGCTCGCTCAAGAACGGCCCGGCCTCCCACACGAGAGAATGCCATCTATTTCGTCGGCCGAGATTCCAAGGCGGCGAAATCAACTACTCTCCACTCGAAAAATCTGTCTTTGCTCTTGTTTGGGTATCACAAAGGTTAAAGCACTATATGGAAGCCTTCCCGATCCGCCTCATTGCAAAAATGGATCCATTTGAAATATATCCTAGACAAATCAAATTTGTCTTCAAGACTGGCCAAATGGTACTTCATGCTCGCGGGATACGACATCACTTACGTCACTCAGAAATCCGTCAGGGGGAGTGTATTCGCGAGATCAGGTTGGCCGAATTTCCTTGCGACGAAGTGAAGGGGAAGACCCGCGATTCCACGATGAGGACATCATGAGTATAGAAGAAGAAAATAAGTGGCAATTATTTTCGATGGCGCGGCCAACATGGGAGGGTTCGGCATTGGAATGTTATTAGTAGACCCTAACGACATCTACACTCCACTGGCAATACGTCTTGACTTTGACGCCACCAACAACATCACAGAATACGAGGCTTGCATAGCGGGACTTGAGGCAGCTCTAGAACGCAACGTGACCGAACTCGAGGTATTCGGGGATTCCCAATTGATCATCAATCAAACATTGAAGAAGTGGAGGGTCCAAGATCCAACCCTTCAAAGATACAATGCCCATCTCCAAGAGTTGGTGCAACAATTCCAAGATGTCTCATTCCATTACCTCCCGAGAGACAAGAATCGGTTTGCGGACGCATTGGCCACACTTGCCTCATTGGTCGAAATCCCTAAAGGAAAAGCAGTCAAACCCTTCAAAATAAC
The DNA here is from genome assembly GCA_022495995.1 of Adenophora triphylla var. japonica. Taxonomy (NCBI): domain Eukaryota; kingdom Viridiplantae; phylum Streptophyta; class Magnoliopsida; order Asterales; family Campanulaceae; genus Adenophora; species Adenophora triphylla. The sequence continues at coordinate 11,966 of JAFEMH010000453.1, read as the reverse complement.
ACGACGCGCAACTCCTGCATACTGCGTCGTTATAGATCTCCACGACTGCAAAGACAAATGGTTATCCGAATGTGCATTGTTGGGAGCTCCGAAGAGAAACCATGGTATCATGACATTTGGCATTTCATCCTAGATGGAACCATCCCACGAGGCAGGACCCGAAGACTCAGATCGCCCTTAAGAGGTTGGCCGCTAATTACGTCATCACCGCTGGCCGCCTATTCAAGAAACATTCCCAAGGGAACCTCCTTTGTGCCACCGAGGAAGAGGCCCAAGAAATCATGGACCATGTTCATCAGGGCATATGTGGAACCCACATGAGCGGAAATATGCTCGCCAAAAAGATCATCAGACAAGGGTATTTTGGGCGACCATGGAAGCCATTGTACCAAAATGGTTAAGAAGTGCCACAAGTGTCAGATACACGCCAATCTTCAACATGCACCGCCTTCCTTGTTGTACCCTATGACTTCTCCTTGGCCATTCTCTACATGGGGGATAGACGTGATTGGAAAGGTCACACCCATAGGAGCCAACGGACACTGCTTCGTCCTAGTAGCCATCGACTACTTCACTAAGTGGGTTGAGGCCGCCTCCTACAAAGTTTTGAATGCCAGAAAGGTTGCAGAGTTCATCAAGCACAACATCATCTGCCGGTACGGGGTTCCGCAAGAGATGATATCTGACAATGGGTCACACTTCGAGAAGGAAACCGATCGTCTCCTAACCGAGTACAAAATCACAAGGCACAAGTCGTCTCCTTACAGACCTCAAACGAACGGAGCAGTTGAAGCCGCGAACAAAACAATCGAGACTATCATCAGAAAAATGGCAGTCACCGGAAAAGATTGGCCCGACAAGCTACCATTCGCACTATGGGGATACCGCACTTCGGTTCGAACAGCTACAGGAGAGACTCCCTACGCCCTCACATTCGGAATGGAGGTTGTCTTACCGATAGAATTGGAAATACCGTCACTACGGGTTCTCCTAGAAAACCAAGTGAACGAGGTCGACTGGCTAGGAAGCAGATACGAAGAATTGGCCCTGTTGGACGAAAGAAGGTTGAAAGCAGCCGAACATACTCAAGCTTACCAAAGAAGAATGGCAAGAGCTTTCAACAAAAAGGTCAAGACAAGGAACATCAGAGTAGGTGATTTGGTTCTCCGTGAGCACCGTCCCGGACCTTTCAACCCGCTAGGCAAGTGGGGACCAAGATGGATAGGACCCTACATTGTGAAGAAGATATTCTCTGGGGGAGCCCTTCAGCTGGTGGACTTAGACGGAGATCAACTACCGAAGCCGGTCAACATGGACAAGCTTAAGAAGTACTTCGCGTGACTTGCCCTCCACAAAAAGGAATCGCTCGCTAGGTTGAAAATCCCGGAAAGGACGGCCTAGGCAAAAATTAGAGCTAGCACCAGAAAAGAAGCCCGCTAGATTGAAAACTCGAAAGGGCAGTCTAGGCAAAAGAAAGGGTGTGCGTAAAAAAAAAGGGAGGCTTATCTCGCGCGAGATTACCCCTCGGCACGGAGCCGTATTTTGTCCTTTTCTCAAAAATGAACTACGTTAGACCTGAGCCTCTTATTTAATTGCTGTAAAAGAGGAACGTAGGCAGCCTTCGGGTTCGGTCTAATCAAATAAATAAATCTAACTTTTGTCCTTTATTAATCGAATGCATTTTCATTAATGACAAAAGGGAAATACTAACCACAACGACTAATTTGCTAAGCTAACAACCTTGAAAAAATACTAATAAAGCAAAAATAAGTGATCTATCAAAGCAATCTCTTGGTACTCCTTAAGATCTAGCCTTTCATTGACTTGGTAGGCCGGCGGACATGATCTCCACCGTCGTCGTGATCCTCCTTGCGCTTTGAGCCCCTCGAAGCAGAACATCCCTCGAGGCGATCAAAAACAGAGTCAAGGCGATCAAAGGCAGATCCCGACAACCTCTTGAAGACATGGGGCCTATCTAAAGCTTGCGTCTTTCCAGGCATCCCTTTACCTCGCCTCTCGTACCAATCCCCATCGAGAAAATCCTGAGTTGGATCAGTTCGCACATTAGCAGGATCAGACTGAGCCTCGCTCCTTCGCAAAATACTGCTAGCTACAAAAGAATCTCCTAGCAGTGAAAGCCGCAGATCATCAATCTTCTCTGCACTAGGGTGACCGGTATGAAGAAACCAATCCAAGTACTTATCAGACAAGAAGATACTTGCATTAAAAGTCCGAAGGTTCGACCAGCGATCCCGACTAGTTTCTTCACCCCATGCTTGAGCTAGCACCTGCGCAAACTCTACACCAATATAAGACACTTCACGAGAAGCTCCTTCGAAGAGATAAGTGTCCTGCTGCTGACCAAGCTGACGGAGCACCCGCTTGGGAAAATAAAAGGAGGTATCTCGCAAACCCGGAAGAACAACCCAGTCAAAACCCTTGGTATTGGCAACATATTTGTTCAACCTCCAATAAGGTGGACACCAAAGAATGTCAGCAGTCTCGGTCTTCGCAATCAACTCAGCCCATTCATCCACTGAAAGATCCTTGATCAATAACTTTCGCGTATGATATGTGAAAGGGGAATATTCCAATGGGGGACCCACCAACTTGAGATGCTCCACTAAGCCAAATAGTCAACGAAGAGGACTCCCTTGAGTCATGACACCGGTCTGTGCGGCTCGTCAAGACCATGCGGGGTCTCACCCAAGATTAGCGGAATAATGTTCCTAGAACGTTTTCTAGCTGCGAACAATTTCCACAAGTTGGGAGTCGACCAAGCCGTCCCTACATGTAAATAGAACATCTCCGAAAAGAAAAAGAGCCAAAAGTTCCGTTTATAGACATGAAAAGCGTCATCATCGGAATCACCGCTGAAGCGTCCCGGAAAAGAAGAGCAATCAACCCACTTGCGGTGAACCAACTCATAGCAAGTATCGAGGGGATCCTAACAATTCGTTCAAAGCTTTCGAATGATTCCTATTGTACTTAGGAACAGCAATCTCACCGATCAAAGGCATATCCAAGATAATAGCAAATTCCTCCACGGTAGGCACCATCTCATTCAAGGAAAAATTGAAAAAGATGAATAGAGGGATCCCAAAATCGAAACGGCACCACTGCAAGAGATTCCAATCCGGTTGGAGGTTCTTCAAGGTAAAAAGGATTCTGAATCCGAATTCTGCAATAAACTTATTGCGAGATCGGTTGCGAAACGACCTCACAAAATCCCTTGATGCTTGCTTGAAAGCTGCAATCACTTCAGACGACATAGAAAAATCATCGACAATCATGGACGTTGGGGCAATCTCCTTGGAAGCCATGGATCGTAGGGTTGAAGAAGAAGACAAGAATTTCACCCTAACAGAATATCTCTAGAGTTTGTAAGGATAGAATGAGGTATCTGGCCGGACTACAGGGTGATTTTATAGGGAAAACTGACAAAATCCTATTCGGAAAAGAAGAGATCTCTGCCTGACTAGCGTGTCTCGTGAGAGACATCTTATCTCGTGCGAGATATTGCTACGTAAAAATAGCAACAGTTCTGCTCAAACAACAATCTAGCCCCGACTCGACGAAGCAAGTCTCGAAAAACCTGTGTGTACAGTCCATAACATGCAGTAAAAACACCAAGATGAGGGCTCAAAATTGTGGCCTAACGGCCATTCCATTCCATTTCCAAAAACATGGAAAGTCGAGAAAGTTAATTAACTAACTAATTAGACCTAGGATTAGGGGTTAAGAAAAACCATTGTTTGTGCTACCTACTTGTTCCTAACAGGTACCAAAAGAAAAGAAAAATTATGCAGGCCCACCCGGCCAATATATACAAATCATCAGAAATCAAATAAAGAGAAAAGGAGGGGATCACGCCATCAAATCGCCCGAGCCGTCGGCACCTCCGCCATCACCACCATGGGGGCTGCCATCCCTCCTCGATCTCTTGGCTCCGCAAGTAGGGGTCACCGCCGAGGCCACCGTCGATGCCGCCAAAGAAGCCTTGTGGAACAGCCTCTCGGACAGGTCTGACACCAAGGCCATTAGTCCCGCCATCTTAGTCGCGCCACGGTTGTAATCGGCCGCGGACAGAGTGACCTGACAACAAAAGAAAAAGAAAATGTTCAGAAAAAGTCGGACATATACACTTATATGGACGAATACGAGAGACAATACGAGACGAAACATCACCGAAGAGACATCGGTGGGAGGCGGTAACCCTCGGGAATCGATCGGAGACGGGATGTGCCCCACCATTGGCATGCTCCCCATCATGTACGTGTAGCTCAAAGGGCCGTAGTGCGGGGCAAAAGGCGAGAGAACACAGCACAGGAGGAAGTGCTAGGGGCGAGGAACCTAAAGCGAAAAGCAGAGGCGGAGCCACGAATATGTGATCGCCTATCCCCCACCAGGAGGGGACCCATCAACCGAGGTAGAAACTCCGCATAAGAAGCCCCGGGGATCACGCAAGTCGTCGCCGCATCACCCGCCAGAAGACCTGCATAATCATCCTCTGGAATGGAGTGGGTGGGATACATCGCCCTCGGCGGATCCGCTGGCACCTTGTATGATAGTCTACCCCGGCCATGTCTTTGTGGGAAGACCCGCTCACCAAGATACATGGTATCTCCTCCAAAGATGCCAACATCCTCTGCATCTCGGTAGCATCCCAAGCACGATGCACCTCCCGCTCCAACAAAGGTCCGGGGATAAAGGCCCGGCCTCTCATACTCGAAGGTATCTAACATAGCCGCGCCTCCGCCACCGTCGGGAGTCCAATCTGGTTCTCCTCCTCATCAGCAGTCCGATTTGGGTGGCTCCACCTCACGATATCCGGAAACAAAGGCGCCCGGCTCTCCAACTCAAACCTATACGGCCCGAGGACAGTATAGCCCCATATACGCACAAAGAAAACAGATCAAAACTTCGGTATGAAACACGAGACGAGCATACGAGACGAAGAGCGAAACAAAATCAAAGAGAATACCTCCCAGGCATAAGAATACCCTGACAGGGAATCCTTGGTGTTCCTACATGCCTCATCCATGGCGTGGTAGCAGTAGGTCAGCCCCGCTGAGCCCCAATCATAGCCGCTCACCTCATACAGATCAACCAACAAACGTAACAAAGAAAGACGGTCCGTAGAAGAGTGGTTCACAAAGATAGTATCAGAAAGGATATACCAGAGGGCGCCCCTCACCAACCGATCAGTATGCATATTTAGCTTCTCCGAGTAGGCCTCAATCTGACGCCGGAGGTGTGTCACCTCAGCAGCAAATCCCTTAACCTTGTTAGGGACGAAGCCGATCAACTGCCTCCACACAGCTAGACCCTCAGGCCTATAACCTGAAAACTTTGGCAGGGGATCACCAATGAACTCTAACCCCGTGATAGCCAGAAAATCAGTCGAAGTCATCGTTGCTTCCCCGAATCGCAAATGAACGGTGTGGGTAGTGTCCCACCACCTCTCCCGAATAGCCTGGAGAACTTGGGGGGTCCGCCTTATTCCCCGGAGATTGTCAACAAAAGTCAGAAGACCCGTTTGGGCCACCCTATCCCGAACGCCATCAAGGTCCTTGATCTTGTCCCACACCTCCTTAGCCATTTTCGGGCTTCCTCGGCAATTCTTCGTTGACTTATACGATTGCAAAACAGAGGAAAAGCAGAGAAGGCAGTATTAGAAATCATTCCATGTCAAAAAATCAATGAAATAGAAGAAATTTTTCATTGAGGCATTTCATCAAACACTTGGCATGCGTACAAGAAAAGCTTGCCCAAGGGTGTCATTCATGATTCGAATCAACCTCTCCTACAATCCATGACATGTAGGAGGCTCATACACACGCAATGCAACAACAATCATCCAAAGAAATGCACAAAATCAATGCATGCAAGAGGAACCTAGTTCTAGGCATAAACAATAACAAAAGCCATTGATGAAATTTTGAATTCAAAGGAAAAGGAATTCAAGCTCAATGCAACGTGAGAAATAAGAGGTGAGAAAGAAGCTCTTACCAAGCCCTCCCGAACAGCGGTGGAAATGTGCGCATGCCTATCAAAAGTAAGATCATCGCGAGGGTAATCCTTCCCTAGCAAATAGCTCCCCAAAATCGGATTCCTTTGTTCTTGAGCCATGGATTATGGAGGGAGAAAGGATTGGAAAGTGATTGGGAGGAAGAAATACCAAGCAAATCCACAAAAAATCATGGAGAAAAGGACCTTGGCTCGAGCTAGGGAGAGAAATTTTGAGAGGGATGTTTTCAAAATGAGCAAGAGCTGCTGTTTATATGCCCCGACAGTACAAGTCTCGCGCGATATATCTTATCTCGCCGCGAGATATACCTTCTGGAAATTGACAAAATTGTCCTCGACAATAAGCGTCTACGCAACGTCAAAATTCAAAATTTTGACACATTTACCCTTGGAAATGATAAACTAGCAGGGAAACGTGGAAAAACGGGCACCGCAAGTCACGGAACGAGCCAAACGTGACATGCGCACGATCGCCGTACGGCACGGTCGCCGAAAGCCGAGTGGTCCAAAGATCAACTCAATCCACATGATTCAGAGCCCAGAAAGGTGAATCATCAAAGAAAAAAAAAAGAAAAGCTCGGTCCAACGCCCAAACAGGTGGATCGTCATCAGAAAAGCTCGGTCCAACGCCCAAACAGGTGGATCGTCAAAAGCTCGGTCAGCGCCCAAACGGGTGGATCGTCATCGAAAGCTCGATCCAACGCCCAAACAGGTGGATCGTCATCGAAAAGCCCGGTCCAATGCCCAAACGGGTGGATCGTCATCGAAAAGCCCGATTCAACGCCCAAACGGGTGAATCGTCATCCCCAACAACAAAAAGCCCGATTCGGAGCCCGAAAGGCGAATCGTCACAAAATCGACGGGACTCGGGGGACCGGATAGGTAAGCCTTTGTGTTCTAACATAGTTTCCACGGGTTCGGAGCCCGGACGGGCGAATCTTCGGACGGGCGGGTATATTCTGAACTGGGTCTTGATTTGATTCCTAAGTATGAATTTACCTTTTCAAAAACAAAATCTCTGCGATTTTCAAATGATTTTCAAAATACCTAAAGCAGCCTTTTCGTGTTTTGGAGTCGAACTACGTTTGGTACGATTCTCCGATAGAGATACGTAGGCGGCCAGGGCGGCCACGACCATCCCGATGTTCGAGAATGATGTCTTTTCTATCGACGACACTTCTTCTTTCATAAGGCATGTCGCCGAGGGGCTCTGTAGACATCCCATTCTGAACACATCGGAACATACTTATACCACTCTAAGTCTCGCTTTGAGTCAAGAAGTAGAAATCCACCATTTCGTCATGTTTCGTTAAGTTTTGACTAACCACCGTTAGTTTGGGACTAAAGCGCATACGAGATAACGAAGATAGGACAAAGCTGTCACAGGGAGCAATATCTCGCCGCGAGATGGCGTGTCTCGCGCGAGATATCTCCCTCTGCAGTTGCGGGGGAGCGGTTCCCTCGTCGATTTCAACCTCTTTTCGGGATAAAACTTTATCTCTACGGCCAACCAATAGAATTTGGAGTACGGAATCATCTTGAAGTGTTTGATCTCATCTTGACACTTCCCAACCCCTATAAATACTTGGTGACTTCCAAGGTTCAAGAGGTCCAAGAATTTTCACAACACACACATTTTGTTGGTTTCTCTCCTTGAAAGAATACTACAAAATCATCCTAAAAACTCACCTCATAGTTTGTTTGTCAACCTTGTTGATAAACAAACATCAAGCTCCAAGTCAAGGATCGAGGCGAAGCTCTGTCCGTGTCAAGAGTCGACTCTAAACTTGAGTCAAAACTCTGCCCAAATCACCTCACGCAAGGTAACCCCCTAAAATCCCTTTCTAATTGACTGTTAGAGTGGTATAAGTCCATAGAATCTAGGATCGGCCTAGAGCCTCTCCAAATCATGGAGACGGTCTCGAAGCAATCGATCCTACATTCCGTTTAACCCCGTTAAATGGACATTTGTTTGTAATATTTAAAATCTTTTTCCTCTTCTTTTGAAAACCTCTCTTTTCTTTAGCAAGACCGATCTCCGGATTGGGTGAAATGGATGCTCCTTGACCTACCCATTTCATAACCTAAGCCCCGAACCCAAATCTTTTTCAAAATGGTTTTCCTATTTTCTCCAATCGAATAATATAGGTGGCGACTCAAAAATGGAAAGGATAAGGATAAAAACACATCATCTCTCTCTCTTTTTCCTCACAACGCTACAGTATTGTCCAAACAATTTGACTTGTACTTGAAAGGGCCTTTGAGCCGGAACCTTGTATTTTGCACATTTATTTAGTGATTACCTTCTTTTATTTTTGGCAAATAAGCAAGTAGGTTGATCAATAATAAATAAAAACGAAACATGCACAAAAATTCGAACTGGTCAAAATTTATGTCTATATGCCTTTGTTATTTAATTAATTGCCTTGTTACACGAGCCCGGGGCGGAAGTGGTGTTGGCAGTGGTTGATTTAAACCATGGGTGCACGTAGTTTAAATGAGGCTTGAACAGGATATGGTTTGGAAATGTTTCCAAATTGAGGTAGCTGGCTACAGAGTTGACCCAGTCAACTTGAAAAAACATTCGGCGATTTGGGATTCAATTTCCAGATTGTTTTAAATTGCAGTTCAGTTTTTGCAATTGTGAAAATAGCACGTTTGCTTCTGATCAAACACTGCATTTCTCTCTTAAATTCTTGAAGGTTTTCCTTGCTCTTTCCATGGCTCCATTTTTCCTAGGTTATCGTCTCAGATGCAAGAGCGATGCTTGAACAATTTCCAGTCGTGGGTACGGCACCACACGAGGCAAAGCAAGGGTTTTTTCGAGGGTTGTTACGGGATGAAATCGGTTTGGGCTTTGAAGGAGATCATGCCGGATTGGGATCTTTTGAGAGCTGCGGCTCATTTTTGGGACGTACGGAGGCACGTGTACAGCTTTTCGTACAACAAGATTATGCCCACGTTTGAAGATTTTTGGGCCATATTAGGAGGACTTGAGACGGAACAGCTAGTTCTTCCCTTGACGGGTGGCATGGCCACTGTTGAGAAGTTAGTGTCTCTGCTTGGTATCTCGGCGAAGAAGCATACGGGATGCTAATGCCGAACACGAGACTATGTTGACATTTGGCTGCCAGATAAATTCTGCCGGTGTCGAGGAGCGTTTTGCGTGGGATGCATTTGCTACGTGCGTGATTGCTACTTTGTTCACATTCACGTCCCTGGATGTGTGCCATCCTGAGTGTCTTGGACACAGTGAGACGATGCGAGAGCAGGGGAGACATCGTGCCTTTGATCTGAAGGCGAGACGTTCACAGGCGCCATAGGTCGGATGGCGGCCGGCGGCCCGGCCCACGTGTGGGGAGGGAGTCCCGCTTTGCTCACTTTATGTGGTTGAGGAGCGATTGCGGAGATGGTGCCCGAGGTGCCGGTGTCTTGTGACCCTTGGTCCTTTTCTCGGCGACCTGCGGTGATAGGGGCGATCGAGGTGAGGCTGGAGCTCACGGATGGCCGGACTCGCACGCATCACTTGCGATGGTGGGTTCCTCATTGGAAGCTACAAACTTGTCTAACCGCTCGGGAGGGTCTTACGGTTGTCGGAGTACCGGGGTTGTCCCAGGTGCTTTCTACATTCCATCCTTGGTCTTTGCGACGATGCGGGCCAGAGCGAGGTGCCATTGACGGGTTTGGGTCATGCTGATACCTTCAAGGTGGGGCCTCTTCCGATGGAAGATCGTTCGACGCTATTGCTTCTCACGCAGCTGTGGCAATACACGTCCTTTCCTGCCAGGGTTCTCTTTCACCGGAGAGGGGGCATTGTTCTGTCTACGCAGTATTTGAGCCGTACGAGGAGTGTATGCGGGAGACACAGATGGCCATTTTGTGGAGATGGAGGGAGTTGTTGGGTCTTGATTACCCTGACGGCTCGACTTTGAGGAGAATCAAAGCGATGGCTAACCCTCAGAATCGTACTGGGGATGACATGGCTGATTATGAGGCCAATACTGATCGGGCGGCCGATCAAAGCGCGGTCATGATGACTCGGAAAGAGGCAGCTCAAGATAGAGCTAGGGAAAGGGCTACGTTGGCGGTGCCGGTTTGACGGAGGCATCGGGAAGGGTCACGAGCCGAGGTAGAAGGACTACGGGAATATTCCACTGTGAAGGTGAAGAATACTCGCCGCGGAAAAGGGAAGGGGAAGAAGGATGAAGGACCAAGTATGGGGGACTAGGTTGACCTTGCATTTGTCCGGAGTATCCGCCCACATCATTGCGAGACACATTAATTGATTAATGTATTATTGTTGTTTTTCTAGCGTGTAGCAAGTCAAGAGTTGACCGTGCTTGAACTCATCAAAGATTGTTTTAACCGTAATGAATTTGTAGGTTAAATTTTAAGAGTTTTTCGAAACACAAGCGATTGATGCTTATTTGTTTTTTTTTTTGAGACCGAACCAATGATGGCTGCCTACGTTCCCCTTTTACAATTAGACTAAGGGGCTCAGGTCACCGTAGTTCGACACTTTAGGTGATTTTTGAGAAAAACAAAGACAAAAGAAGTGCGACCCTATTTTTTACCTGGATCATTATCGGGAATGTATCCAGTTGGGTATTACTCTTTTAGCACTTTAATTTTACTGAGGGATGGTGTATGGGGAAGGAGAGTTGACTCATGCTCTTCCTCAAACAATATATCTGCGGAGCTTACTTCACCCGTTCACGGGGGTTAACAAAAAGGGTTCCCGTCCAAATCACATGCTAACTTCATGGCTCCCTCCGGAGAAGATTCTTTGTACCACGAACGGACCTATCAGGGTAATGAAGCTCCCACTTTCAGGGGATTAGTGCAAATAGGAGACTTTTCCTTTAGCACCAAGTTGCCTTCTACGATGCCTCGGATCTTCACTTTCTTATCCAAATGCTCGGGCCATTACGCGCTTTGCTAGAGTACGAGTGTGTTCCATGGCTTTTCCCAATCTACGGCTCGTCGGAGAGTAGAGACAAGTTCGTCGTGACAGGCTGCACGAAAAGCCATTCGACTTCATAGAATCCCGTTTTCCAAGAGGACTCGGGAGGGATGTAATTTCCCAACTCCACGGGTAATTGCATTGTAGCTTCCATTCACGTATGTAAGTGCGAAAGAGTCTCCCCATGGCGGTTCTAAGCGATGTTTACACGCTATCCCCGAGGAGGGCTAGATGTGCCCAGCCACGGGAGCCAATCCGGCAAACCTGCGACGGTCACTCTTTTCGAGTTACTGCGTTATTGTGAGAGTCTTGTTGCTTCCTCTGCACCATTAGTTTGTGGTCTATAGGGAGAAGACTTATGTCACATGTAACTCTATACTCGGTTAACAGGTTGGGTCACAATCGTCTCTTCAAAAGTGAAGTCCCATTGCAGCCGGATATGATCTCGTTGGGCACCTTGTATCTGCTTGCATGATGTTACTAGCACTTTGATGAACTCAGCCACCTTTTTAGAATTCGGTACACCTTGTATGATACGAAGCTTCTGCCCACTTGGTGAAGTAGTCGGAAGTTTGCACGACTAATATGAACTTGTGACCATTGCTCCACTGGCGGAGTATGATTTTGCCGATGACGTGGGCGATTCCCCACTGTGGCGAAAGGCCATGGCGTGAGTCATGTTGCTTGAGGAGAGGATGTGATTGAGGTTGGAGGGCCGATTGACATTTATCGCGGCTTCGACAAGCTTGGATGCGATATATTTCCATTGATACCCCCAAATAGTATCCCATACGGAGGATGATACGTGTTAATGCTCTCACAGCGTTCATGCTGCGGACCCGCGAGGTTCCGTTGTGAACTTCGTTCATTAGCTTCGCATTTGGCTTTTTTCTTTATTTACACCGAAGGAGTGTGCCCTTGAGTGGCGCTTCTTGTACAACATTAAACCCCCGAATGACGAAATGGGATGCCA